>VZRF01010516.1:132807-264130 GCA_013396875.1 Vireo altiloquus
TAATAATATATAATATTTATATAATAATATATATTATAATATATAATATATTTTAAATAATATAATAATAATTATAATAAAATAAAATAATTATAATAAAAGTATTCTGACAGAACAAGTCAGGTACTCAGCAGTCACATTGTCTTTTGATACGTTTGCTAGCTTTGCATTTTTTTAAAAACACTGTTGTTTATAATTGTCCTGTAAGATTCCTTCCTCTTTTTTTGTCAGTAATATCTCCTTTGTAACTGTTCTAGGTGCCAAAGGCACAACCCATTCATCAGGTTTTACGAGCAGTGGGATCTCTGGTGGATCCATGGCCTCCAGCATGATGTCCAGGGAGGCCTCAGCTCACGGAGGAGGAGTTCCCAGAGGCGGCACAACTTCCACTGTCCAGTCCATCTGTAAGTGAGAGTCCTCTTGATAAAGATGAATTAACAAATGACTTCTGAACAGTCAGCAATATTTCAGGTCATTTACTGTACATTTACTAGGTGAAGGGATGCAACTAGCAGAAGTGGCTGCTTTGTACTTGAAGTGGTATTTCTACTGCTTGTTTCTTTAAACTTGGTGGGAAGAGGAAACTGCGGAATTAGTGGAAAAAACTATGCCACAGAATTGCCAAGATATGAGTGGACAGCAGAAACAGAAATCTGAAGCACAGAGACAGAAAAAAAAAAGCCCAATAAACTTTTAGATTATGCTTTCATCAGCGCCACAGTGGAAGTTCAATAATTCATTTTCAATCAACAATTCAGGATCAAACCAAGAGCTCCACACTTGAACATACAAAGCAGGTATAGTGGGAAAAACAGGGAAGAATGAGAATGAAGTTATCACACTGACAGACAGGAATCATTAGTCTACTTCTTGTGGCCTTTTAGAACAGCTTAGCTTCCTTTCCTTTAGAGGAAATTAGTTTTGTCAAAACCAGAGGAATCTTCCTGTACTTACCAGCTCAAAGCAGAGAACAGAAATCCTCCTCATCGCTCTGCCAGGTTAATGCAACCCACACCTAGATAAAACAAGCCCAGTTATGAGGGAGCCTAGTCTATACCTGAATGCATCAGTAAGGATGGCAATTGTGTTAGTAGGATACTGTGGGGTTAGAGAGAGAATTGGAGATAGAATTGAAGTCCTTAACTTCAAAAAGTGTCTTTCAAATAATAACACAGACCTTTGATTTCTAACCTAAGAATGTTTGTAGCCAATCCTTGTGTAGTATGTTTTCCTGTGCTGCAACTTTGCTTTATATTGTCCTCACAATTGTTTCTCTGTATTTGTCCTTAGCCATGGGTGGAAAGGGAGGAAGACACTGAATAGAAGAAAGATGTCAGTCCAGAGTTAAGCTCTGCAAGCAGCTTGTCCTTCACCATTGGCTTTGGCAACTTCTCCCCTTCACTGATCTCCTTGTTATGAAAGGCAAAGCCTTCCCAGTGCATAAATAAAGTTTCTGTTACAATGATGGATTCTTGCATTAAATTGATGGGGACAGAGAGGAGGGGCAGTTCTTTCCTTGATTAAATATTCTCTGAAGCACATACAAACACACGCCAATGGAAGCTAAGGTACTTTGGACTGCAGGGCTGTCTTAGGAAAACCCTGGGTTTAGCAACACTATGCTCTTCAATTGCAAATAGCTTGCTTTTTTATTTTACAAAAAGTAATTATGGTGGAAAAGTCACCCTGTTGTGAGAGAGAAGCATAGAAACATTCAGTAAGGGGCATCCAGCAGTACCTTCTAGATGTACTTCTAATAGGCTATCAAATTAAATTCTACTTGATAAAGGAGACACATAAACCAAAAAAAACAGGTCCCAGGACTGATTTTTGTATGCCTTTAGAGTTTCTAAGGTCCCTTTCACTATAGTTTCTGGTCCCTGTTTGCTTGCAGCAAGCTGTCAACTTTGTCCCAATCAGACTGAAACTACCCCTGTAAATTTATGATACATGAAAATAGATAAGGAAGAGAGCCCATTTTCTCTGATACTGGTCTCGCTGTGGGGGCTTTTTGCTGTTCCCTGCACCTGACTCCTTTCCTTCATGTGTGCTCATACAATGATGTTTCCCCAAATACACGTAACATTGTGCATTCCCTGTGCAAATTCCCACATACATACTACCCCACACTTCCTTCTGTCTTTCTGGCTCCTTATTCTCCCTACCCTATCGCCTCCCTCCCTCTGTATTTCTAACAAAACCACACAGCACAGCTTCTTTGTTGCTTTCCCCACCCCAAGAGGGAGGGAGAGGATCTCACACCTTCAGGCCCGAAGTTAAGAGGCGCTGGATTTGAGGAGCTGCAGTCAGCAATTTTCTCCAATGACTCCTGTCACCTTGGTTGAGCCTTCCCATCTCAGCTGCATTTCTCCACAGCTGGGAAATGTGTTTGCTCCCATGCACCTCATGCTCTCTGCTATGGTCTTCTCCCTGCTGCCTAGGCACCTTCCAGAATGCACATGAGAAGGCAAAGTTTGCTTCCAGTTGCAGCAAAGTTAAACTGAATTATACGATGAGTGGCAAAATGCTAGCATAGAGGAGAGACTAATGAAGAGGAGAGGAAATGTATCTACATTTGCTGTGCTATCCAAAACACTAAAAAGCCTTTGAAAAACAAGGGCTTCATTTCATAGGCTAGAACTGATGTCCTAGCAAGGAGCTATCTTAGGCAAATGCTTAAACATAACCAGGGCTTGAATCCATAATATCATAGAAATATTTAATTTCAAAGAGACCTTGGAGTGAGGAGAATGAGGGAAATTCTCTAATTGAAACTTCTGCTAAAGAAGGACTAACCTTGTTTGCTTAGGCCTTTTTCCTGTCAGGTTTTGAATATCTTCCAGGAGGAACCGTCCAACACTTTCCTTTCTAGGCCTAATGCAGCATCCTGGGACTACTAAAATATACTAAAATAAAATATCACTACTGTGGTCTACCAACAGATCTTTATTCCCCTCTATGCCCTTAGCACTGGCATGGGTTGAAGCCAGGTCTGCCCTGTCTTTTTCCCATTCAGAAGTTTTTCACCGTGTGTAAATGCCAAGTTATGGTCCCAGAGAACAGCAAGGGCCTTGATCCCCACAAGCTGACATCCAAACACCTGCTTAGCAGGGATGATGATAAATGAGTCATAAGAATAAAACCAATGTAAAAATGACAACAAACAGTAGAAAAAGTCAAGTACCTACATAATCAGACGAACTGAAGCTGTATTATCCGAGAAAAAATGTGTGACCATTTCATGGCAATTAAAGATCTTGTTTCTTATTCAGAGGGGGAGGTTTAAAAGTGGGTTTTCACTTTATTCTTGTCATTACTTGATCTCAGGTATTTGTGTCTTATTAAAAAGTGGCTCACATTAGTGAGAGCTGACAAAGGATACTTATGACTAAAAGAAGGAAACCAAAGCAAGGGTCCTTAATCACTTATCATTTCTCTTTTCAGCTTTTACGTAATTCTGGTGGTAAAAGTTTGAATTATTTTGCCATCTTTAGATCTTGTGTTGAGAACTAGCCTAGGTAGCTTTGCCAAAGCAGGGAGAATTCTCAGCTGTGTTTGAAATCCCTTCACTGAGTCGGTTCTGATAGATCCACAGGAGAACAAAGGTACAAGCATCCCCCTGGAAGCCTTCCTCCCACTCTGCTTCAGCAAACTCATATGCACAGAACCACAAATGAACTATTTACGTATTTAACAGAATATAATTGGAAAGGTCAAATAACAACAAATATGGCAATTTGAATCCTTCATGTCTCTCAATCAATCTTTGCACAACAAATAGACAGAAAGAGAGAGAAAGGAAAAGAGGCAGCAGCGTGTGATTACCAGAGCAATAACACTGGAGAAAGACACTGCAGAGAGCACATAGCTCTCTGCACAGAAATCAATTTCTCCCATGGGATGGGATCAATAGTCGTCTGACAGGACACTATGCAGGCAATTTAATAGCATTTTATCTAAATGAATCTATTCCTCCCCGCAACTGGCCTCACAGTTCATAAGAAGTCTCTCTTAGTAAAATAGACTTTTTTTTTTTTTTATAATACAGCAGGAAAGTATTTCTCATTCTGAAGACACTGCCATAGTCTAGTAAAAATCTTTTATCCCTGTTAGTTTCTCATTACCTACAACTCGTTCCCAACATCTTTTTTCTAATTAGCTAACTCATGGAGACAGCCCATAAAAATTACTTTCAGTTACTCTGGAAAAATTTTTCTTACCCCAAAACATTTTAAAGAGTAGATCAGCCTTTCAGGAAAAATAAGCTCACACAGCAGGCAAACTCAGTTTACTCAAAGGAGTATTGGTATCTGAAATGATGTTTCTATGCAACAAAAAAAGCTTATTTTTTTAGGAATTATTTATACATAGAAATCAGTTGTCCAGTGTATCTATTCTAAAAGTACTTAATATAATAAATAATAAAGTCAATCTGATTTTATTAGTGGATATCTGTGTGAAGTAAATCATAATGAATGAGAAACCTTAATAAGCATAATTCCAAGGATAAATCTTTGGCACTCTGGGAGTTTGGTATTGTGCCCCAAAGGCTCTTGTAAATCCAGCTGCAGTTCTTGCTCATAATTTAGAAGATTAGGGGCTGATAAGCGACAGTCAAGCCTTATTAGAACAGGCTAAGGCAACAGGAAACATTAATTGGGTAATTTAATGCACAAGGAGACATTAAATGCCTGCATTGTGGTTCAGATGCTGTTTCCTCTATTGATTTGTTCACATCTTGTTCTACGAAATTCTCACAAATTCTTGGTGGAGACGGTGTAAGACAAAGCCTAAGTTTAAAAATACCAGAACACTTTTGTTATTTGCTAGGGCTTCCCTTTACTCCTTGTGTTAATAAGGGACCCATCAGTAGCCCTGCTGTTGCAAGCAAAAGAAGACTAATTCCTTGTCCAAGGACTCTTCCTATAAAAGAAGGAAGAGATCCAAGGTCTAGCAGCTCTCTGCAATGAAACGCTGGCTCACCATCTCACTTGTGTTGTGGTTTTCTTCACAGTGTGGGCATACAGCAGGAGCCCTGCAAATCTGGGAGGAAGCTCAGATTCTTTTCCTCTAGAAAGCTGAGAGCGCTTAACAAAACCCTATTTTCTTGCACTATTCTGGAGGAGATGTAGAAATAGTTACTGGATTGATCTTCCTGTGGAACTAAGGAAGATGAGAGGAAGGTCCTGACATGGCTATTTCTTCTCTGTCTAATGCCAGAATTAATCCACTTATGTGGGTGGATTTGCTCAGTTCCCTCAGTGGTGGATATTGGTGCCTGGAACAACAAAATCTCTCAGTTATGTTCTAGGTCCTGATTTGGGTCCCATGTTAAGACTTCCTTCCTGAGACATCTTTCCCGCAGCCAAACAGAAATGAAAATATGTACTCTTACAGTGGAAGTCATTCAACCCGAGAAGGAGACAGCCTTTCCTTTACCTCACTGACCTAGGCACTCTTTGTCTCTCATTTTCTAGCACTGCAACTTGGGAGATCAGGGGTGATAATTCATGAACACTTTATTTTAATAATTTACTTTTGCAGCAATTTAAATATTAAAATGCATTTTGAAGACATGCAAGTCTCATTAATTTCAAATAAACATTGTACATTATGTTCTGTTTAACAGCATTCAATTCCACTTTTTGTAGCCTGTCTCTCCCTTCCACCTAGCACCCTGGAGCTGCTCCTGCTGCCAGCAAGTTTCCCCGTGTCCATGGCATGGGCTGGTAGGCCACTCCTCATTTCCTGCTGCAGCAAAACTCACTGTGGGCACGGCACCCCTGCTCTTCAAGCTTCCTCAGGGCTGTCACATTTGAAATTGGTGTCTTCTTCACACCTTCCCCCATTTTAAGGAAGGAAACAGCCTCTCTGACTTTATTTACCAGTTACAGCCCAACACATTCCAGTTACAGCCCAACACTTCCCACCTACAGCCCAGCACATCCCACCTACAGCCCAACACATCCACGGCATTAATCAGTGCGCTGGCTCTGCTCCTCGCACCTCCTCGAGGACTCACTTGAACACAGTGATCCAAGGCTGACCACTGGACCAGAAACCTGGAACAAGACCCAACACATTCCTTTCAAACCAGGGCAGTCCCTTTCCTCTTCAGCAGAGGAAGACCCCTCCCAATGCTCTTCCTGTGGGCTCTCATTCCACCAAAGTTTTTAGCCTCGTGACTGTTGTGAAAAGCAACAAAATTGTGCAGGCTGCTCACAATGGTCTTTTTCCTGAGAACCTCACACATTAAAGGGACACAATTAATAATTCCCTTTAAATACACAATAATTTTTAAAATCACCATTATTATTATAGTAATTAACATTAAATCAATCTCCATCCTTCTCTGTATTTCAAAAGTGAGCATTGAAATATAACCTGATTTAGTGCTTATCTAATAAGCAATATTTTATCTAAGCTGTTTTCTTTTTACCCATTGTTCAGTGGTTTTTGGGTTTTGTTGTTCGTGGTGTTTTTTTAAAGAATACCTGGATGTGAAAATAAATAAATAGATACATTTTCCTCAATGTAATAAAATTTCATAGAAAATATTGTTGCTAAAGAAAAAGTGTATGCTACAAAAACAGTTCTTAAAATTCAGATGTTGCTTTTTGCAGCCTTTTGCTATTGGAATTTCCACCCAGCTGAGATTTTTACTGGCCAGTTTTAAGCTACCTCTGCAATTTATGTTTATACATAAACAGCTCTGATTTTAATTGCTATCAACTTCTTATACTTGATAGATGGTCTTAAACATCTTTTGCCTCCAGAGACTGCTTACTTTGCCAAGTATTGACACACTTTCAAGATTTATACTTCTCTAAGGAACAAAGTTTACAATAAAATGTAATGTATTCCGTGGCTGTGAATGGTAATGTTGCTAAACAGTCCAAAGATATTTCACAACTGATAGTTATTTTTCCTCTCACATCCAGCCCTGCCCTCCTTTAGTACTACTATAGATTTAGGTTTTTTAAAAAAATCAGATCCCTAATTTTCCTAATTTAATGTTTCAGAGATCCAATATGACTTTATTTAGGTTTCCTTCCGCTAGAGCCATTACTGGACTAATGATTACACTTTCATTTTTCCAAACTATTATTTTAAGAGGCTAACTCTTGTGGAAGAGATTAATTCACTTCTGGGATTGGAACAACCCCTTTCAGAGCCCAAATATCATACTGCAGACAGAAAAGGGAGCGATTACAGAACTGTAAACTACAATGTCAAACATACAAGTAGTTACTAATGATTGGACAGACAAAATCCAGTAGATGATTGAAGTCACATCTAGATTTAAATACTTGGATTGGATCCAGTTTCCTGGTAGCAATCATGGGTCACAATGCCCAGAGAAATCCCAGAGGACAAGGAAGGGCTCTTAGAAATAATACATCAATTTGTACCATCTCCATGAAATTGCTGTGGTATTGCAGCAGAAGTAGCATCATCAAGCTCTAGCAGTAGCTCTTGTAAAATCAGCTGAAAAGATCTTCAGCACCAAAACAATTCATGGATGTTACTTTAGTGACAAAGTGCAGCTCTCAGCCTTCTAAGAGTACACTTTCAAGTGAGAAGATTACATTTCCTTGTTCTATTTTTTCCCAGCCATTTGATCTCTTTAATGCAGCTTTTTATATTAATCTGTTTTGTAAATAGGTAATTTAACGTCACACAGCTCCTTTGCACAGGCAAAAGATGTCTCAAAGGTAAGCAAATATCTCAGCCGTAAAAGGAAATATCCTCCAAGGGTTGCACCACTCCTCTTCCTCATTGACCAGGGAATGGAAAGGATGCAGTCCAAGAGGGTCTTTAATTTCCCTGGGACAAGTGATGACGCAGCCTGGACAAGTGTAATTTGTTGTGAAGTTTTGAATTTAAGCATCCCAGATCTTAGTGAGACTACAATTCCACATTATCTGGCTTTTGTGCTAAAGATGAAGGAGATATTCCCTTCAATTTGGTATCTGCAAGAGATACCAAAAATTCTAGGAATAGTTTATTTTGTCAAACTAACAATTTCTGTAATTATTAATTTCCTTGCCTTGCTTGTTCTCCCCCCTCCTACCCATCTTACAGGGATTTTTACAGAGCAAAGAATAGTTTAGACTGCAGACAGAATAAAAACTGAGGAAAGTAGAAGAATAGAAGTTTAAAGAGACAGAAAAAGCAGTTGCTTAAATTTGGTAATAATCAGATATAGAAACAATGAATGATAATGATCAGAAAACAGAAGAGACCAAAAAGGAAAATACTTGTTAAGATTTCAACTCCTCAGGAGAAAGCAATAGAAACAGAGACCAAATTTAGGATATGATTGAAAAAGCATGTAAGTGTTAACTTATGCACTTACTTAAACATTTTTAGAACTTAATTTTTACTTTGGCACAGTGGTTTGTGTTGCAAAGACTTTTTTGCAAAACCACTAGTGAGTTTTCGAGAAAAATTTTATTAGGGTGTAAATTAACTCTAGAAACCTGTTTCAAGATATCAAACCAATAATTCTTCTGTAGTGTATTTTATTTACATTTTTTAGTGCAAGGATATAAATCTGAGGGTAATTTTGTACCAGTCCAATAGAGGACTTATGAAAGGCAGTGGATGAGATAATTCACTTCTGATTATTCATGTTTATTTTATCTTTAGCATATATAGATTATGAAAATACTCTTTTCCATGGTTGATGCTTTCTTGATGAATTTTAAATTATATGTGGAACATTCTTAAGCAGAAAGATACTGAAAATATAAATTTATTATTATTTTTGCTCCTCTTGGTTCCTGTGCTTAAAAATGGTATACACACAAAGAGGTTAATGGCACTGTGATTTTCAGATAATCTGTTTTTAAACTACTGACTTGGAAACTGTGAGATTAATAGCACTGGGAACATCTAAAGGTAATAGGATTACAATTTAATATTAACTAAGTGTTTCTTGAGGGTTTGCTGTAGCAGCGCCTCATCTCTGGGATCCACTACAGTAATTAGTCTGTAGTGGCATACAGTGGTGATGCATGATAACTGCAGCTTTTCCTGCCACAGAGAGGATTTTCCATTCACTGGCAGTTTTTATTTGCAGTATCTTCATAAACACGCACAGAGAAAGCTTCTAATTCTTTTTGCCCTAAGTTGATGCTGATTAGGGAGAGAGCAGTTCTCAAAAAGTCACACCTGAAGCTGTGAGTGCCCCAGTCACAGCTGGCCAGGGCAGTGAAGTGAGGGTTTTGGAGGCTTTCCTCCTGTTGCTAGAGGACCAGGTTTTATCCATAAATAGGGGCAGTCAACAGCGGGCAAGATTGCTAACATTGAAGAAGGTGTTTTTTACATCAAGATCAAAAAGCCTGTGCTTCAGTAAGGCTGAAGTACAGCTGGGTCAGCTGAGGACCTGGATGGAAGGATGGCAAAAAGGCACTTTTTACCTGGCATCGCTCTTCCTGATGTCCCAACAGGAAGATGGGTCATTATCGCATAGATGCCCAAATCAGGAAATGGAAACAATGCATAGTAAAGTAATGCTTAATATTTACAGGATGAGAGGGTTAAACAAGAAATGTTCAGAAGCAAAAAGTTATCTCATACTAAATATTGCTCCTTAGGAGCTCAGACAGACCCATTTAACAAAGCCCTTCGTGACAGAGAGGCCCTGCCAGCCCCAGAAATGCAGTGAGGGCTCAGCAGCCACAGCTCCTTGTCCTCCAAGTCACACAGAGGGACCTCTGCCCCCACTTTGAGGACATGTGCATCTCACTGCTTCTGTGCAGGCCTGAGTGAGCAAAATCTAGAACAGCTTTGTATACTTGGTAGCAAAATGAAAACATTTAAGTTAGAAAAGTAGGCTAGCAAAAAAAACCCCAAACCCATAATCATTTGAAGGAGGATATTTTAATGATCTTAGTTTGCAGAATGTCCTCACAAAACACAAAACTTGAGAATCTGATGTACTTTAAGAACTGCCTCCTGCAGAGCTAGTAGGATTTAAATGCTGCTACTCATACATTTTAAAATCTGTTTCAGGTAATAAATAACTTCTGACTTGTATTATAAGGATCCATTCACCTAGAACATTCAGATCTACAGAGGAGCTGATGTGTTGCCTCTACTTAAAAGCAGTTTTATTCTTGGTGTCAATCTGTTCCATACTTTGATTCAGTTCAACTGTTGAGATTTCTAGCTATTTTTACCAGTAATTTTTAATCCTCTGCTTGCTAGGGAATGTCTTTACACCAGTAGGAAAACTGTTAATGATGGGAAAAATATAACCAAATGTAAATAGTGAAAACCAATAACAAACCCATCAATGTAATACACAGAAGGCTTTAAAAAAAAGGCTCTAGCCATAATTTCTTTTGATTTCAAGATCTCTAATGCTCAGTGGATCCCATTAGGTTAGCAGATGTGAGCCTACCTTACACTGACAATAATCCTGTGAGGCAGAAAGGTTTTTTTGGGAACAAGGGAGTGCATGAGAAACCTGAAGAAACTCCACAGCTGTGTAGCAGAGGAGGGACCTGGTTTTTATCAGATGGCACTTACTCAGAACATTTTTTTTCCCTAGAGAGTCACAGAGGCTCAAAATTTAAAGCCATTTAAGTCACATTCAAGTGAGTTAAAATGTCACTGAAGATATTTTAATTCAGTCACATGACAAGAGCCACTGACTATCCCCACTGCTCGACCCTGTGCTCCCCCACTGGTGTATCCCAGGGTCTGTAGGTGATCACTGCTGAGATCAGCCCTAGTTGTGCTGCACTTATGCACAGGCTTCCCTTGCTGGGAGCCCTCTGTTAGGAACTCAGTCCCACAGCAGCAGAAACACACAGAGGAAATGGAAAACAAATTTCCCAATATCAGTAAAACATACAGTAATATGTGACCATCTGCCAAGAAACACCATCAGAGGTGAGAGGGAAGGTAGGATGTGTATTTATGAGAGAAAAAGGAATGGCATTGAACCTTTGGACTTCAGCAAGGGGCAGCCAATAACCTTCTCCATCTGAGAAAATACAGCACCTGAGCACAGAGGTCGCCTTGTAACCATGTCTTAACCACACTGGGTCATAGAAACACTGGCCACAAGAGATTTTTGAAAGTCATGTCCCACTCAAGATGGAATGTGATCACGTCAGCTTTGCCTAGCCAAGTCTTGAAAACTTTGAAGGACAGAGAGACCTCAAAATATTTTCACACCATGGCCAATGATTTCAACAGAATTTAGAAATTTAAATGAACACAAAAATCTGTGTTTGAAACAATAAGACTAAACAGTTCTTCCACTGTTGGCGAAAATTTTCACTGCTTTTTGAAACTGTGATAAGTAAATCTGTGTAGAGGCAGACCTTCTGCCCTATGCCAGCCACAGAAGCTTCTGTAGGTGCACCTGTGCATCTGTCTCACCCCTTGAAAGCAGCAGCAGAATAATGACAGGGCAGCATCCATTACAGGACTATGACATGTACCTGCAATGCATGAAGAATTGTTTAATGGGTCCCTTCTCATTATATTTGCAAAAGCAGGTGGGCAGGCATTCTCTTCATGTGGAGGGAGAGCAGTGTAGCCCACCCAGGAGCTGTTTCTGACCATTGCTAGTGATGGTTTCCTGCAGTGAGATAGCTAACAAAAGTATTAAACATTGATAATTTCAGTGTGCCAATTGACTGTGCATTTTAAATAGACTCTGCTATTCTCTCCTAGTGGAAAGATTTATTTTACTTTAAGAATATATAAGGCTGTGCTCTCAGTACTTTTTCTTTGTTTAACAAGCAGCTCTCTTGCTGAAAACCCAGTAGACCACAAAACCAGTCAGGGGCTTTTATCCAGGATGTCTGACCCATCGCCTGACAATAATTAGTTCAGGTTAATTACAGCAAATCTGTAGATTTGCAGCCTGAAATCATCTCATCCCCTAAGCTGAACCCTCCAGAGGTTTCTTTTATGAGCTCTGCATCCTAAGGGTGGACTTAAAGTAATGAATTTGTCTCTAATAAGATTCATAGGTTTGTTCCCTAAGCAATGGTGTCAATTATAGAATCTAACACTGATGGCTTATTTTGCTGAAAATAGAGAAATTAAGAGTTTTTAATGAAGCATGCAGGATTTTTACTGCTATTGTTTAACTCTTTGCATCGTTGGAAAGTATAAAAACACAATTATGCGAAATATCATGTCACTTTCTAAGTATTTCTGTGTGTGCCAATAGCTAATTTCCTTCTGCTCTATAATGGAAAAGGTTAATGTAATGACTCTGAGATTTCATTTGGAGATGTTCCAGAAGAGTGTCTGAGTATTTGCTGCACTTAATGGCAGGAAGTAATAAGTGAGGTTATGTATTGGTGAAAAATATTTCATGTACTGAGAAGATTAATACTGGAGAGAGGCACACGGGACACAAGCCTGAGGCTTCGTCCTCAATTCTGGCAGAATGTAATATGTCCATACTTGATACGTGCCCTTCTGTAGTTAGCTCTTAATCATTAACAAAGCAGACAGCACATCTCTGGGGGACGTGGTATCGGGAGAAGAGAAGGAAACAGATGTAGGATTCTCCTCTCTCCTGCAAATGAGTGGCAGACATCTCCACCTGGGAACGCCAGACCAGATGGTTCTGGTAACAGCAAGGTGTCTGCACAGCAAGATAATGCCATAAGAACCTTAAAGGGTTTGACCCTATCCTGAGTATTCCAACATCTACACTAATTTCTGGGCATAGTTATTGTACTTAGGAAGATGAACCATCATGTCACAGTTTTATTTCAGAAATTTGTTTCGCATGAGATTTCTTACTTATGAAAAATTTAGCATCCGTGCATATGAAAGATTTAGCCCTTTATTTCAAAGTTTTTAAAATTTACTTTTAATTGAGGTCCTATTCCTGTTGTCTGAGTTAGTCCAAGTCACAAAACTAAGGTTTCAAGCTCACGAGAAATAGCTCCAGCCATTTATCTTATTAATTCTAAAAATTAAATTACTATTTTGCTTTTAATAGTGACTTTTTTAAAGGGCATCTAGTGAGAGGACATGGGGAATGACTTTAAACTGAAAGAGGGTGGGTTTAGATTAGATATTAGGAAGAAAATCTGTGCTTTCAGGGTGGTGAAGCACTGGAACAGGTTGCCCAGGGAAGTTGTGGATGCCCCATCCCTGGAACTGTTCAGGTCCAGGCTGGACAGGGCTTTGAGCAAGCTGTTATAGTTGAATATGTCCCTGCCCATGGCAGGGGGTGTGGAACACGACATCTCTATGGTCCCTTCCAACCCAAACCATTCTGTGATTCTATTCTGTGATTCTACGAAAGAAGAGACAATGTTCAAGGACTCTTTACACCAGTGGAAAGACATTTCTAAGGATGGAACTGGAAGGGGGTAAACATGGCAGTAGTGTTCGCTGGAAGGGTGGATATGTCTAAGGAGCACAGTAACTGTTCACCCACAACAACTCCTAATACTTAAAGCACAATCTACTTCAGCAAGGTAAACTGCTGGAAAATTTAAGCTGTTGTTCCACTGCTGGCAGGCTGCCACGAGAGCTTGTTCTTCTTCCTGGCCAGGGGTCACACCGGCAGGTCAGTGCAAGCTCCTCTTTCAGAAAAGCTTTTATATCATCTGTGGCTTCTCTGCACCTTCAGCTGAGTTGGTTGAACTTAGAGACTCTTGGGTCAGCCTGGACAGGCTGCAATGGTCTCCTGACCCTGGGAGCAGGGATTGAGAACTGTGTATCTCCTTGGCTTCCCCAAGTCCATGAGTTCACTGAATTCTCACATTTTCCTGACTGCCAAGCACAATCTTCCACTGATCTCCTCTCTGAAGGCTGCTTATCTAATGAAGTCTATTTCAGCGCACATTTGAAGCAATAAAGGTATCCATTAGGAAGAATATTATTTAGAAAAGAAAATACATGCACTGGAGATAAAAGATTAGAAAGAAAACTTTCTCTAGGTTAAGCACAGATCCGGTGCTTGCAGTGACAAATTATTTTAGCTGGAAAAGGCTGGAGTACTGTATTTGATGTACATGTCAAGGTTCTGGATAGAATAATCTCTTCCTGTCTTTGCCTTGACCCATGAGCTTTTGGTCCTATTTTCCCCTCTTGTCTTGCTGAGGAGGGGGAGTGAGAGTGAAGCTTGGTGGGCATCTGATATCTAGCCAAGCTCTGTTGGAGTCTAGGAAAAGCCTGGGAACTTTTCCTGCTCCTCTGGGTGTTTGTTTTACTCTCAGAGCTCCTCAAAAGAGGCTTGGCCTGCAAACCAAGCTCTTGGGAGCATTTACCCCCACTTCTGGGTGAGCTGAGAACACCAAAGAAATAAGGAGATGGTTGTTTAGTGTACCCCAGAGTGTGTAGTTGTAGTTTTTAGGGTTTGCTATATATATTATATAGAGCCAACATGGAGATTCTAGGGTGTCAGCTTCTTCTTCTTCTTCTTTCTTCTCCTTCTCTTCCTTTTTCTCTCTGACATGAGTTCCTGTGATTTGTTAATTGGTAGACAGAATTTAGTGTAGAGGAGACTTGTCAATAANCTGGGAGGCTGAAATAAGAAACACAGCCTGGCCAGAAGCCAGGGTCCAAAGAAGAACACCCCCCTGACAAAGCTCAACCCACTGCAAGCACCAAGACCTAAATCTTTAATGGAAAAATGACTTGATCTCTTCCCAGCAAGGTCTGGGATTGTATTTCTGGATAAGGAAACTCTCAGAATGCAAACAGATTGATGGTTTGTCTCAAATGGCAAATGCTTCAATATCAGCTGCTGTTCTCTGTTGAACCCACAAATTAGGTGCTGTACATGGGTATCCACTCTGCGGGAGGGAAGAGAGGGTCCACATCAGCCTGTCTGTGGATCATGCTGCCCTCTTGCTCATTCATGCAAACAAATAAAGACAAGCTATTGAAGGCTGTATCTGCAGCCTGGTAGTTCCAACGCTTGTCTTAAACACAGCTTGGACCTGAGACATTTTACTGCTGGGAGGTCAGGGTTGGAGGACCATATTAGAAAATTTTCTTCTGATGTTGAATAAAATAAAAGTTCTGCAGTCTCTCACATCTCTCACAAAGCAAAAAAATTGGTTTTCAGGTGGCCCTATGAACTGACAAGTAGCATTAATTACTTAGAAGACTGCTTTGGCCACCTCTGAAAACATTTCCATTACGAAGTTGTCAAGCAGGGGTTTTGGCAGCGGAGGGATACAGCGTGCTCTGTTCTGTTAAACCTGATAACACTGCAATGTATTTTACCACATAACAACCCTTCCCCATAGAAAGATCACAGGAAAGCTCAGGTGTACAGAATAGCCATTGTTTAATCCTGTATTGCAGTCAGAACTCTCCTCACTTGGAACCTGTAACCTGTAAATTGCCTTACCCTCATTTATATGATAAGTGGTTCATTTCCTTTATTGTGATTGAATCCCCTCCCTATATTACAAGAAAACTGGAGCTGCAGAGAGTGCTTGATTGGATTTCATTGCTGTAGGCCATTTCTTAAACAGGTTACAGGTTGACAAACATAGAAGGGGGATCAATATCCATCCTTTGCCTCATTGACAAGCTAATCTTTTCAGTAAACATTTCATCAGTACCTGCCATTTGTATACATACCTGCCTCATGAGGATGGGGAAAGCTCTGCTTTATAAGGTTTAGGTAACTAATAAATGAAAAGACAAGAATATAAATTGGGCAAATCATTAAGACAGCGTTTTTAGGAAAATGGCCTTTCATTGCCTGCAGAACATAACCAAACACATTTCCAACCACTCTTAATTTTAATTAGGTTGCATTACACTCAGACCTGGCGTCAGCTCCTGTTTCTTTAACTCAGCTTGTACTGCTCTCTTGGAAAGGTCTGTTCCTCAGCCCAAAATCTCACACTAGCCAGAGCTGAAGATATTAAATGAGCTCAGGGGAACTAAAGTGTCTCTTTGTCCAGCATGTGGCCTGCCCACTTTTTGCCTGCTTTTTCACTCCAGTGCAGATAAGAAGGGGTGCAACACTCAGTAAAGTGACATCCTCCTCTCTTATCAGAGGTAACAGGGATATTTTAAGTGGGGATTAAAGTTGAGGCTCTTCTGATCATTTAAAACTCATGAGTCATACTCCAAAAGAAAGCAAGAGAGTTACGTTAAATGTGTTGGGAGACATTTTTTTTGTTTGCTTTTGTGTCACATGTTGAAGCCTCCTTCCCCCACAGGGATGTGGGCTAGAAGCTGGCATTGTCTCTGACATAAATAAGGGCCAAGATAATCACTATATTTAGGCTTCTCTTACAGTCCTGCGTATTAGAATTGCATGGCTGGATGACAAATGCTGCCAAAATTGGTGATGCCGGATTTCAGTCTAACCTGAGATGGAGCATTAAGACATATCCTGCATGGTCTGGGGCGAGGGAAAATGAACAGCAAACATAAAACTTTGGGTTGACAAGAAAATTAAGTAATTCTGATGTGGATACTTTAGTAATAAGTTTATCACTACCCTCCTGTCTTTATTATTAACCAAACAGTGTATAGCAGTGATGCAAACAGGCTCTGAAGCATGGCAGGTGATTTAATTCTTTTTACTGTCCCTTCCTCTGCTGCCAGGATCCAAAGCTACTGCTGGCTGTACTAGAGGACTGCACTGTTTCCTCCTGCGCTTCTGAAATATCACCAGCAGAAGGATGTACACATGAAAAATACTCCTTTGACGGAGGGAGAAAAGCCTCCCTCCACCGCCCACCCAGGCTAACAGAAGTGGGTGTGCTGTGCAAACTGGCCATTGGTGCGTGTGCTACCTTAGCCGAGCTGCTTCTGATCACAGTTACAGGATTTAGGCTTCTAGACCATCTCCATATAGAGCTGCCAGTGGATGCTATGATGGGAGATAGTGGTCCTCTGCAGTCATATCAGTTCAGGTAGGATTCTGCACCACCTCTGCACATGGTGTGTGTTTTTCCTTTCGAGCATCTTTAATTTGCCATCTCACAAAGTCCTGCAAACCAGAAAAGTCCCCTGCAATAATTTTGGAGGCAAACTCTTTCTTCAATTTCTCACTAAATTTCCTGTTTCCTTTCTTCTGTGACATAAAGAAATTCTATTAAGCCACACAGTAACACTTTCCAGTCAAATAAATTTTGCAGAGAGTAGAATATATTAGAGGTGGAGATTTCCCCAGGTGTAACTTTGCTGACACCACTGAAGTAATACTAGAAATATTTTGGTCCTGAATCTTGCTAGTGAGAAATGAGGTGATACTGCTACTCGGTGGCATCACTGAGTGTAAAGGCAGTGTAAAGGTCAGGGGAACACATACATAGCTGCTTTTCTTCCCAAGGGAACATTTCAATAAGTATTTTAAAATACATAGTAACTAAAAGCAACACATTCAGATGTCCATTCTATCATCTGTATAACATTAGGAAGAGCAAGTGGAAAGCAAGAGGTCAGTTAATGTTCAGCAGTCTGAGGAAGTACTTAATGTGACATTTTCCCAGCATATTGGATGCTCTCTTTTCTCATATCAAGCTGGTCTATGTAAGCCTGAGAACTTTTGTTTTCTAGACTCTTCAATTAGCAAAAGCAATGTTAGGATACATCTTTTATTTGATGTGCAGAGTAGAATAGAAATGTAATAGCAAAAAAAATCCCATACCCATAGATTAATTGCTAGCAAATGTTGCTCAAGCAATTCTGGTATGTTGATTAATGGCCTCAGTGAGCAGCTGAAAAATAACCGGGCTGCTGGAAAGATCATTTGCGATTTTAACCCCTCAGCTATTGTGATGGGCATAGAGAAACAATTGCTAAGATATGTAATAGATTTTGCTGAGTACAGTGGCACACTGAAACCAGTTATAGCAAGGGAGAAACAATCACTGAGTTTTTCTTGCATTCAATTTTATAGAAGTTTACAAGACAGAGAAAGAAGAGAAATTTCCTTCTTCTTTTTCTAAAGCTTTTGGACACATCCATGATAAGTACATGGAAGGTTTTGTAAGTAAACACAAATACTCAGTTCTGCTCATTAAATCCTATTATTTGAAGGAGGAGAGGGACAGAGACTGTGTGAAAAGTACCACGCCAGAGAGCAGACCCTGTTTGAGCTTGTAAAGGCACAGCAATATTAAGCAGAGCCTTGTGACAGCACAAAGCTCTCAGTCCCGGGGCTGAGGAAAAGAATGATGATCTTTCACGCTGCCTCTGGTCTTTGAAAGCTGTGAATACCACTGCCTCCCTCAGAGCATCCAGGAGACCGTGGTGCTTGTGGGAATTCAGGACAGTACCTCTCCTTACCCAGAGTGGTTGCACACCCTGAAGGTGCCACAAGGCCAATTGAAATTTTGGGGAGGAAATCTCTCAGAAGTCAGAAGTGGGGAATTCAAAGCTCTTACAGATGNGGGTTGCACATGCTGAAGGTACCACAAAATCTCAAAATCTCTCAAAAGTCAGAAGTAGGGAATTCAAAGCTCTTACAGATGACTCCTGGCCATGTACACCACATAAAACCTGGACAAGGATCCCAACATCCTCCTGTAGATAGACACCCAGCTCCATAAACACACTCATAAATTGCATTTTTCTACCTAAGTCCTCAGAAAAGAAGGAAACATCACCTTCAAGCTGACTCTTCTTAATGGGGCTTCTACAGGCTGGAGCATGGCCCCACAAACACCTGAAGCACTGCAGCCAGGCGGGTGGTAGAACAGGCAGCTGAGCTGAGAACAAAGCTCATAGAAACACATCTGCATCCACAGCAGTGAGCATTGCTTTGTTCAGGAATAAAGCAGCCTCCAGAAATTATGATTGTGTTCACTGAAAGGATGTACTTTTATCTGACTGTGTGTGGCAGGAAGGGTGTATTGGCACCCAGGCCAAAATCAGCTCTGTGTTGTTGGATGATCTTTGTAGCCCTGAGAGTCCTCGACTCAGTTCAGGCACAGCTGGGGCATCTCCTCAGTCTGCTCCACTGCACGAACCAGATGTGCACAGAGTGATCCTTTGAATGCTCATATTGCTCTCAATCCTCCCATATCCTTTGAGCCACCTGCCACCTTCAGCTCTAGGAATTTCACAATGACCTCTGCCCACCAGATCATGCCTTCACTGAAGGGTAGCACAAGGGTGATACACTCCCATGAGCAGTCATCACTATCTCCTGGACCACCCTTTGATAAGCCCTGGTCTAGGATGCAGGCACCATATAAACCCTTTATGAAGCATCCCTACTGCTCAGAGCTCTCTCTTCCTGACATTTTTCTGTGCTAGCCCAGACAAACTTGTGACACCTACTGTCAGAGACTCCATGATCCATATTAGCACTCAAATCTCAGGAGGGGAAAATAAAACAATCCTGAACGACAAGAGAAAAAGGGTGGCAAGAAGCTGAAGGCTATAACTGGCTGATAATTAGACAAGTTCAATTGTAGCAGGCTCCTGGAAAGCTCATCAAGAGCAATCCCTCACATGGTTTCAGAAAATATGCAACAGGAAATTACAGCCTGAAGGCACTGTGTTCACTAGCAATTCCCAGCCAAGGAAAAGAGAGACAACACAAACCAAAATAATTGCTTAAGACTCTTTGAGCGTTACATGCAAGCCCTGCACTTGTCAGGGGAAGTGGGCAAGCAGCCAAAAGGGACACAATATGTCACTAATGATCAAATATAGGAGAGAAATAGACGGCTTATTGGAGAAACAATTCATAGAAACAGAAACAATTCATAGAAACAGAGAAACATAGTATCTTTTACGATGGGAAAAACCTTTAAGACTATCAAATCCAGCCATGGATCCAGCACTGCCAATTCCAGTACTAAACCATGTCCCTAAACTCCAAATATTTTAAATATCTGCAGGGATGGCGACTCAACACATTTTCCTCAATGTAACTCTGTCTGGACAAAGTAATTTCGTAAGGTATCTGTGATGGAAGGACAGGGGGAAATCCCTTCATGCTTCTTTACACTAGCGTACCTTTTGTATTGAGGCTTCTAAGAGGAGGCTCAGCCCGTGCACAGCATGGACACAAAGCATGCCAGGCACTATAAGCTGTTTGCTTTGAGTAAGAAACATGTGGGACAGGTAATTTTATGCAGGAGTTTGTCACTGTCATAAGGTAAATTAACCCTTCTTGGCAACACTCCACCAACAGCCAACTCTCTGCTGCAGGGGGCTTCTTCTCTGTTTTGCAGAAAGCCTAACTAAGAGGCGGGGAATGAAGAAAAGTGGAGGCAGGAGGAGTGGAGAAGCCACCTACATGCCCCTGTTGCAGCCTGGAAGGACATTGCTTTCCTTCAGATGGGAGGAAGCACTGCAGGTCCAGCCAAGCTGCTCTAAAGCAGTGTTCCAGGCAGTGATTTCCTCCTCGGTGTCCCAACGCATTGACAGCTTACAGGTACCCAGCACCTTCTTCTCCCTGTGCCCAAGGCCAGAGAGGACGTGTAGCTATTGAGTCAGGACTACAAAACATCACCGAGAACTGTGTCAGCCAGGACACTCTATTAAACACAAGTGTTTTGTGAATGTCTATATTATTGCTTTGTTTTCTGCCAGTTTAATGTGAATTTTGGATGAAGGTGTGGGTGGAACTGCAGCCCCCAAGCCATAGCCACAGGTGTAGACACTGGGCTCACCAAAAAAGGACTGAATATAAATCCACTGCCTGTTCCCATCACTTTATCTCACTGCATATTTGGGCGGGCTCAGCTAAACCTTTTCCAAATCTCATTTTCAGTCAAATCCGTGCAGAGGAGCCCCAAGCCCCAGCCTGCGTTACTCCACAGGGTGCGGCGGGATGAGGAACATGGGGAGGAGGGCTGGAGCCGTCCCGCAGGGGCCGCGGGAGCAGCGGGGCCGGGCGGGGCCGGGCGGGATCCGCGGGGCTCGGCTGCCCTCTGCGGGATGCTCCGGGAACGGCGGCCGGGGATCCGCCGGGAACCCGCCGGGACACCGCCGGGACATTGCCAGGGATCCGCCGGGACACCGCCGGGACACGGCCGGGACACCGCCGGGAACCCGCCGGGACACCGCCGGGACATCGCCGGAGCGGCCTGAGCGCTCCTGCGGCACCGGGCTGGCTGGAAAAGTACGCGGTCAAAAAAGACAAACTACCTACTAGACTAAGGGGATATTTGATCATAGAACCACAGAATGGCCTGGGCTGGAAGGGACCCTAAAAATCACCAGGTTACAATCCTCCTTGTCACCCCCATCCAGCCTGGCTTTGAACANCCAAGGCCAGAGAGGACGTGTAGCTATTGAGTCAGGACTACAAAACATCACCAAGAACTGTGTCAGCCACGACACTCTATTAAACACAAGTGTTTTGTGAATGTCTATATTATTGCTTTGTTTTCTGCCAGTTTAATGGGAATTTTGGATGAAGGTGTGGGTGGAACTGCAGCCCCCAAGCCATAGCCACAGGTGTAGACACTGGGCTCACCAAAAAAGGACTGAATATAAATCCACTGCCTGTTCCCATCACTTTATCTCACTGCATATTTGGGCGGGCTCAGCTAAACCTTTTCCAAATCTCATTTTCAGTCAAATCCGTGCAGAGGAGCCCCAAGCCCCAGCCTGCGTTACTCCACAGGGTGCGGCGGGATGAGGAACATGGGGAGGAGGGCTGGAGCCGTCCCGCAGGGGCCGCGGGAGCGGCGGGGCCGGGCGGGGCCGGGCGGGATCCGCGGGGCTCGGCTGCCCTCTGCGGGATGCTCCGGGAACGGCGGCCGGGGATCCGCCGGGAACCCGCCGGGACACCGCCGGGACATTGCCAGGGATCCGCCGGGACACCGCCGGGACACGGCCGGGACACCGCCGGGAACCCGCCGGGACACCGCCGGGACATCGCCGGAGCGGCCTGAGCGCTCCTGCGGCACCGGGCTGGCTGGAAAAGTACGCGGTCAAAAAAGACAAACTACCTACTAGACTAAGGGGATATTTGATCATAGAACCACAGAATGGCCTGGGCTGGAAGGGACCCTAAAAATCACCAGGTTACAATCCTCCTTGTCACCCCCATCCAGCCTGGCTTTGAACACTTCCAGGGATGGGGTACCCACAGTTTCTCTGAACAACCTCTTCCGGTGCCTCACCATCCCCACAGTGAAGAATCTTTTCCTACTGGCTAATCTAAACCCACCCTCTGTTAGTTTTAAGCCATTCTCCTACCACTATGTGCCCTTGTAGAAAGTTTCTCTCCAGCTCTCATGCAGGTCCTTTTCACATTCTGGAAAAATGCTACAAACTCTCCCAGGAACCTCCTCTTCCCCAGACTGATCAGCCCCATCTCTCTCAGCTTGTCTTCATAGGAGAGGTGCTCCAGCCCGCTGACCATCTTCATGGCCTCCGCTGGACTCACTCCAACAGGTCCTTCTTACGCCAGGGGCCAGAGATGCTCCATGGATGCAGTACTCTGGGAGCAGGGAGAGGGTCTCACCAGAGTAGAGCAGAGAGCAGAATCCCCTCCCTCACCCTGTTGCCCTGATTTTGATGCAGCCCAGGACACCAGTGGCTTTCTGGATTGCAAGAGCACATCATCAGGTCATGCTGAACTTCTAATCAAACAAAATCCTCAAGTCTCCTTAGGTAGAGGTTTTGTCCTTTTGGGAAGATAAAGGAGGGAAGCTGGTAGTTGGCAATGCCTAATGCAAACTTCCTTTTTCAGCACCTTGTCAAGACCAATCCCAGTTCTTCCCCAAATGCTCTGCTATTATTTAATCCAGAAGACTAGAAATGAAGCCTCAGACCAGCAAGAACTCCTTCTCTTCTTCCTCCTCCTCTTGCTGCAAAAAGACCTTAGAAATCATCGGCAGGCCTCAAAACAATACATATTTTTCTCAGTTTAGCTCTTCTTTGTTCCCAGGACAAATGTCACTTCTACCTCTAAAACTCTGTCTGAGGAAGCTCTTAAACATCTTGTTTTGCTTTAACATGACAGAAGATAACCTTTCTTTGCCACCTCCCAGTCTCCACAGTTCTCCAAGATGTGGCAGAGAGTGGGGCAATACACCAGCACAGAGTCTTTTAATACTGATGGCTGGTAAGGCAACTTTCAGAGTACAATTCCCAAAAATCATGTGGCTTTTGAGTGAGTCACATCAGCAACGTTACCCTTTCCTCTGCATTTGGACTCCTACATACTCCATGGTTTGCCGCACAGCCAGAGTTCACTTGCAGAAGGTATCAGCAACATAATCTTGGGTCATGAAGAATTAAATTAACAGTTTGGGGGTCTTTAATTGTTACAGTCATGCTTACAAGGACTCTTTGTGGAGTGCATGAGGCATGCATTGAGGCCATTTGAGTGGCTTTGTCCTTCCTCCATGTCCAGTTACCTCTGATGCCCCCTCAAAATGCTGTCTAAAAACCTCCAGAAGTTCACTTGCCACTATAATTTTAAAGATAACTGCAAGCTTTGTTTTGTCCTGTCTTTACCTGCCTTCCCATTTCTCTCCAAACTTAAAATAAAACCTAGATGGCAGCAGAGAAAGATTCTGACTTGACTCACTCAACTACAATATGTACAGTTTTGCATCCATCATTTGAGGAATTATAGAGCCAATAGCATGAAAGTCATTAGGAAAAAACCAGAGTATTTTAATATTGCCAATTTATTTAACATCAGCTTTTAACTTTACGTCAGTTGCAGCAAGCCTGTTATTTCTTTTTAGAAAGTCCTGTTTTCATTCCCATCTCACTTGTCAGCTGAGAGTTGAGGGGAGGAAGGCCCTGAGGCTGCAGTTCCTGAAACACACACATCTGAGTGGGAGTCAAGTGGGTTTTCTTTACTGACAACACGTCAGCCGAGAGAGGGAGCAGCAGAATGAAATGAGATACAAAGCAGGAGCTCAGGAGAGAAAGAGGTACGCCTCTTCAGCTTCAGCTCTTAGCTTAGTCTTCATACAAATTGAGGATTTATGATCTGCTGTATGATTTAGCCTCTCTTACAAGGTCTCTTCTTTCTTTCCTGGACTAGAATACTTGCTGCTTTTATTTCCCCCCAAGTTACAAAAGTAAAAATGTCATATGTTAATGTCCTGGAAATAAAATTTGAGGATTATTCAACAAAGAATGAGGTAACAGCAAAGGCCTGATTAGTTCATATTCAAAAATATTTATTTTTCAGTTGTTCATCATATGTGTTAAATTCTTGGTTATGGCAAAAAATTGTAACAAACAGCATCACAGTGACATATAATCAAGCCATAAGAGTGCAGTTTATTACAACTGTGTAAACAAAAAGAAGTACTTCTGTAATGGCACTGTTCATGAACCAAATTATGGCATTCAGAATCTCAGCAAAAGTCAAAAGAAACATTTACAAAGAAAACAAAACCCCCAAATTGAAGCACAGTATATGAAAGGCCCAATCCACATTTCATCAAAGAGTGCTCTCAGAATTTTTGCTCAGCTTGTTCTTAAAGAATTTAAATCTTCATTGTTTTCAAGGCATCAATCCAGCATATGAAATATTACTGTTATTAAATAATACAAATAAAGAGCAAACATCTCTTAATTATGACAAGGTGAATACCCCTACTGTTGCCTTACGAAAGGAGATGAGATGATTTGGGAATGTTATTGTCTGTATAGCACAACACCTTTAAAAGGCATTCCTTAGGAAATAAAAATAAGTTACTGAGAAATAAAATCCAAAGTGCACCATCAAAGAAATTTTTTGTGCATAAATATCAAAAAGTAGAATCTTATTTTTCTGTAACAGAAGTAAACAAATTTATTATAATACAAGGTACATACTGTAAACTGTAGGATGCACTTTGAACTTGAAATACACTAATCCCAAACATATTTTCTATACTAGAACCTAAAATGGGATTTAAAGAATTTTAGGCATTTTTTTTGGATCATGCATTAGTTATGGCTTGCTGGATGGACATGGTTTTGCCAGCAGCCTTTTAGTGTTTTGTGAGATCCTCTAAATAAAAACACACAGCTCTGAATGCCACTGCATTTTACACATGTACCTTTTATACAGAAAGTTTTGCATATGTTCCATTTGCAGAGAGAAAGTCCCACAACAGCAGGAGGTAAAAAGAGAGCAACAAAGGTACAGTTATTAAAAAGTACTAGACAACTGGGAATACATAATATAATTACAAGCTGGTATCTTCAGTTTACAGAAAGCTATAAAGTTTATTGGTTTTTTTTAAAAAAAGACATCCAACATGTGCTTACTCACATGCTGACACAGAGTTCATGCAAATGATTAAAAAAAAATCTTACCCATTTTACCCTTCAGAAATGCTGCATTTAGTTCATCCTCAAATAAACCAAGGTCCCCTCAGAAGCCACAGGGGCCTAATGTGCAGATTGACTCAAGCAAAATGTAATTGCTTCCTCCACAATGAGAAGTGAACAGCAGTATCAAACAGGAAATTTCATTGAATCGTGCTTCATCTCAAACACTGTTAGGTTCAAATCCAGGTTCACTTGTCATTAAGCATTAAGACTACCTTTTAAAAAAATCTTATTTTCTTGGAGGAAGAACATTTTCTTCATAATAGCCTGGATTTACTACATTTCCAGCTGGATCATATCTAGCCACCACAAACGTTGAGCCATCACTAGCAAATGCTTTTCCAACTCCCATCATTTTTGTGCTCTTCCAAACCATTGCTGTGAAGTGGCCTGAAGAAAGAGAGAGAAACATACACATGCACTTTAGATCCTAAACCTGTAACATTCCCTTTAACACGTGAGGCACTGGGAAAAAAAAGAATGATACAAAACTGCTTCTTTGTCTAACACAAGAACAAGCTAAGGACATGAAAAAGAACCCTGCATCTAGCATTTTGTCTTGAAAAACCCTAATCTGATCTATTTTCATACTACTATTCCCATTGCCATGTCCTATATCCAAAAAAGAACACATAGCAGGAGAATCATGAAAGAAGTAGTTTGATAAGTATCTGACGTAAAATTTGACAGACATCACAGCCTTTACTCCCTGCAGTGTGAACAGCAGTTTTGGAAGTGACTATTATTCATTTGCTTTAACCATCTCATACTCCCCCATGTGTTTGTACGTGCAAGTGTTCAAAAAAACCCACTGTTTTTGTGGCTTCTTCTGCCTAGTTTAATAACCACCCCTGCATTGTGGTGCTTCATCAGTTGTTCCCTCTATGCATAGACAAAAGTCAGAATCAGGGAGAAAAATATGATTTTCTTAATCTGAAACAAGGTCAGGTACCTCTCTTGCTTGAGCATTATTCAAGGAATAATGTTCTCAAATTCATTCTGCACTAGGTTGTCATTATGCAGTCAATGACCTGTTCCCAATCTCCAAGTTTTAGCTGAAGTGATCTCTGTGAGTGGAGGGATGCAATTCAGCAGAAGTCACATGTCAATGTAAACAACAACACAGTAAATTTAGTAAGGTTCCTATATGATTCCAATTTAGTATTTCTTACAAATTAATTTCCCTTTTAAAAAAGTTGCCTGTTGAAAATTTTGCAGTTGGACAAAAAAATGCAGTACTAAAATTCCCTTACAGATTTTGTTTACTTTCTCATTTCTTAGGTTTTTTTACACTTTTGTCAGTTTTTAGCATAAAACTTTTGGAGAATTCTAATTTGTTTCCCCTCCAGTATTTTTTCCAAGAAAAAAAGGTAGATATTTTAAAAATATCAAATAAACTGGCTAGGCAATTTCTTGAAATAGTAGTTGCATTTTTAAACAGACAGTTCCCAGTCTGAACTTACCTGTCCCAGAAGAAAACCCTGGGTTTTGGAAGCTGTAATTTTTTATTTCACTGTACCATCTGTCAGCCACATCTTTTCCTGAAAGACAAAAGAAATGTGCTGCACAATCATGACATAAACACAAGAGTGTAGCTCACTTACAGCCTGGCCAGCAAGATCTTCTGTAACTTTCAGCCGGGAAGGTAATGAAGACACATCTCCCTCATCTTGGGTAAGTGCTCCTGTCAACAGTCTATATTATACACACAGCTTTCATCAGCTCCTTCCTCTTGAAATGTGTTTGGAAATGCAGAAGTGTGCCAGGTTTTCTAAGCAAAAGGCCTGTGGATGTTCAGCCCTTCCAGCTCCAGGTAAACCAAAGAAAAATTACATTTCTGATGTCTTTTAGTTTCCCATGTTCTCATTAGCATTTAATATTTCAGAATTCTGAATGCATTTATGTTTAGTGGTTTCTACCTAGCACTAAAGCCATTGTGAAGGTCCATTTTGAGGCACTCTAATCTGGGGTACTATAGAAACCCCAAATACTCATACTTAGGAACTGCTCCTGTGTGGAAGTCTGTGTGTCCAGCACTGTCTCATCCCATCCAAGGCTTTCATGGACAACAGCTGTATGAGCACTATGACTACGGCCAGGGATAGAGCTCTGACCAGAATCTGCAGATGCTATGCAGACAAAAGTCAAATGTTACTTGTTTTCCATTACTGGTTGTTAGGAAAATCTTGTTTCAAACACCATGGGGATGAGAGGGGTCAGGTTTTCCCCTGAGCAACATCGATAATGAAATTTCTGCTGAGCATTCCAGGATGTATCATCAACGCAAGGCCAGGAGATTTCAAAGCAAGCTGCCAAAGCTGTTAAGCCTGCCATCATGAAGAATGCTGGTCCCTGGTGGACTCTTGGCTGCAGAAGAGCAATGACTCATGCTTTGCTATTTTGCAGCAAAAAGTCTTGCGCACTTCTAGAAGTCAGACACTGTGTTAACTACTTTAAACTTCAGTTTCTTATGATTGAAGTGGGCCAAAAGGATGATGCTGTTAGCCTGGCAACATGGTTGTCAGAGCCATAATTGATAAGAAAATATTCATCCCTAGAGAGGTTTATGAACTGGAAGTACTATAAACTTATGTGCCACACTGTTTGTGAAGAATAGTGCTTAGCAGAGTCAAATAATCTTTTCTACATAAAAAGGTAACAAAACCTCTCTTGCCTCCCAAAGTAAAAGTTTCAGGAATAACAGTTGGTTTCTTCTTTTTCTGCTCTCCTTGCACCAAAAAGACCAACCCATTAGACCTGTACTATGGTTGAAGCATGTAACACATATTTATTTGTTCATTTCTTACTCACACTAAAGGGAAAATGAAGACTGAAAAAAGTACAAATAGTGACCTTTATGCAATACAAGGGTAAAAGAAAAAGCTCATAGTGAAAAACCACACAAAAAACCAATCAGATCATCCTGTCCCACTCTAGATTTCATAGCTATAAAGGATTTAGATGTGGTAAGGTGGGTGTAACAGAAGTACAGAATATGACTGCTAACACATCAGTCCTTATGAAGCCCATGAATTTTATGTGTCCAAGTGCTGAAGTGACTATACTATATAAGTAGGATTTTAGCAGATGTAGGACTGCATTCTCACTGCTACCAGCATTTTATTCCCTCTGTTAATGTATCAGTGTGAAACGGTATAAAGAGTATTTAAAGAGAAAGTCACCCCCCACTCTGCTTACTGTAGCTCTAAGAATTGTGCCTAAGCTACACGTGACAGAACTTAAAATCTCCATAATGGAAGCATTGCAGGGCACATGGAAGCTTTGACAAACACAATATCTCTTCATAATTCATTTTCTTTTAAAGAATACTATCATGTGAAAAAATGTTTACTTTTTAGTTCAAGTGAGGTAGCAATGGCATCAGGTAAGACTGCCTCAATCCTGTGCCTGAAAGACAATGAGCATAGTTGGGCAGCACAGTCTGAGGCCAGGTAGTTAAAGCCTAGAAGCTGATCATTATTCTCCATTTTTCACATGCAGGATCAAGTTTTCATTATATGGCATTGCTGTCATCATCCTTGAATTAAAAGAGTCACGGCCTCATAAGCTGTGAGAAAATAAAGACTGACTTTTTTCCAGCAAAAGAGAAGGTGACCAAAGGACAACGTTTGACAAACTCTGTCTAGAAGTCATGTTAAAGAAGTGTGCTGTAAGTGAAGGGAATGAATTGTATCTGTCACATGGCACAGGAAGTGAGGGGGAGTCCACATTCCAATGTGGAAGTTACTACCATGTGGGAAGACAGGTAGGTACCTAGTGATTAAACAGTCTCTCTTTCCTCTGAAATACTTCTCTTCTGATTCTTTGCCTTTTGTGGAGCAGGAGACAATGCCCTGGTGGGACACAAGCCAAACCAGGGTTGAAAGTGACAGCTGCCACACAGGGGACTAAGAAAAGCCCCTGTTTTGAGCCCAGTGACCCCCAGACTTCCAGAGAGAAAACAGCACAAGGGTCAGGAGTGCACTGAGCCTACCTGCTTTAGCAGCAACTTGCATCCTCAGACTTAACTGGTTCAGAAAACTGACCACAATACTCCCAGTTAAATATTTTATGGAATAAATTATACAGTTATATTTAGGGTCTGTTTTGATTGCTTTGCAATGTTTCATGGAAAACAGCTCCCCCTGGTCCCCACGTTCCCACAAAACAGGGGAAGTTGGTTGCTGTTGAAAATGCTTTTCCATCAGAAGGAAAAAAAACACAGAAAAGAAATTGCTCACATCCCTCACTCCTGATTAGAGCAGAAATCATAAAGTTTACTCCTCTCAAGAAGCACATGGATCTGCCCTGCAGTCAGAGCTGCAGCTTCTCTTCCATTGCTCTGCTTGCAGAACTGATCGATAAATATCGTGCTGGGCATTTTTAACACCCTTCCTGTCTGCATTGCTGTAAACCACACTCAGTTTCAACACTTTCACTACGGAAACACAATTTGACTCCACCCTTCTCCCAGTGAGAGACAGCTCACTGATGACCTGCTCATCTAGGCTTACTAGATGTGCATTTCAGAACAGGCTGAATCTCACTCTAATGAGTTTCAACCATGATGGACAATCTCCCTCACATGAAAACCTGGTGCAACAATCCTTGAACTAGCCCCCAGGGATAGTTTTGCCCAGGACTAGGACCAGAACCAGCAGAGTGATTTGATTTTATTTAAACAAGATACAAGCTTGCAATGTAGCCACACTGCCTGTGTCTCAAGCTTCCTCACAGGGTCAGAGGAGTGACCATGTGGGGTCCATCCATGTGTAGGACTAACGATGTAAATTATGTCCTCCTTACTACCAAGGGGCCACTGCATGTAAACAGTGCCATCGCTCTTGCCTGGCTGTGCTCTATTTTTATTCTATTACTTTCATATATATATAATTCTATATAATTTAACAGTATAAAATATACATTATATCTACTTTTAAATAATTTACTGAGAAATACATATTTGAATTTTTATATACTATATTAATTTATTGATATATCCAGTAATGTATATCATTGGAATCAGCTGAAAAAGGAAAGAGGAAGAGCTTCTGGTGCTGTTCATTTTAATACTGACTGCATCTGTTTGTGCTGCTCTGCACATATACACTTGTCCACGCTGTATATTTGTGTTTGTGTGTAAGACTGGAAACACATTCCCAGCCTGTGCAAGACTGGACACACATTCCCAGCCTCACCATTGGGAACACAGTGCTGTGACAACCTATTCCTGTATTCAGCTCGCCTCAACATTTAATTTCTCTGGGCGCAGCCTTAAAGTTTCTCCTCATACCAAAGAAATGCTTAAATCTTCAAGTAATCCCACCAAGTTGCTAAAACCGTTCTAATAGAATCACACAGAATATATTTCTGTGCCAATGGGCAGCACCTTGGCAACCTACTTAAAAACTAAGTTTTCACAGCATTCCTCCCACCAGTCTGAGGGGAAAGAGGTAGATTTAACATTGCCTCCGAAATAAAAGAGCTACCAAGACTAAAGTCACACCAATGGCTTTTGGAAGTAATTCACTACTTTCAACAAGCCTCATGCAGGTCCTAATTTTAGTTGACTTTATTTAACAGTACTGTATGAGCCTGGTGTTAGACAGCAAGAGACACATCAAGGCAGGCCCGCAGTCAGAGCACACTCCTTCAGGGCTTGGGCAGACAGTGCTTGGGCTATTCTGCCCACCAGCCCCAACCTTAGGAGACCCAGATTCCTCCCATAACAGATGTGGGTGATAGCACACCATGGACTTCTCTTACAAGCTCTCTAGAGAGTTCCTAAGCTGCAGTGTTTCCACCAGCAACACGGCGTGGTCTTCACAGCCACACTGGCCATCCCAAAGGGAATTCAGACATCCAGTGCTCGCCTTCAGCCTCCCAACACATGAGAAATGAGATGAGGCATCCTGAGAAGCCTGACAGAGCACAGCTGCCAAGGCAGGCTGCAGTCTCTTGCATTAGTGGCAAATGACAGCTCACTTATTTGAACACAGACAAAGAAAAGTCTGCCACAGAGCAGTTCCTGCAGGACTGGAGGGAGGAAACAGCTGTCAACTATTTCTTGGATTACAGGGATAAACATATTTCTAGCAACAGCTTTAGGCTGTGTAACTCTAAAATCCTGAGTAGAATTCAAGGTATTCTTGTACCAGGAGAGGAGTAATATTAGAAGGCTTTACAGTTGAAAGCTTAAATCTTCTCTGAAACGAGAAATGCATCTTCTGGCATTACTACAGAACTCAGTAAGAGCCAAAATAAACAACAGCATCACTTTTTGAGAGAGAATGCAGAGTATTCTAGGGGTTTATTGAGTCTTGCTTTATCTGGGAAAGAAACCAGAAGACACTGCCTGCCTTTGTTAAACCCCTGAATGGATGTCTTAATCCAAATTTCAGCCTCATTGAACAGAGTACAAATTAACTATCCAGAAAGAACTATAAGAGAAAAACAGAAAGAATGAACTAACTCCACGGAGATGAAGACTAAGCCTAGATGAGAAAATAACTTCCTTTGAAGAACTGGCTTTCTCATTCTGGCACATTGAGTAATCCTGCTGCTTTGGAAATGTAGAAATGTTTCACAGAACAAAAAAGGATGTAGCTTAATTGTCTCAACATGGCATTTAATCCTGTGGATAAAAACCAGCAAAACTTCTCAAAACTGTCAAGTTATGTATGGAAACAGTGCTCTGAAGGAAAACAGACTGGATCCAGAGAAAAGACACATTATGTAGAAGGATTTGTGTGTTATGTTTCCAGCTCTCTAAATGGGAATTCTGTGGCTTAAACCTCAGGGGAAGGAGCACAGGCCATTACCACAAACAAGAAGAAAGAACTAAGATCAGTCAGTGAGTCATAGCCACTATGCAGACTCTGCTGTACATCTGTGTTTTCCCATGCTGCTCCGAGCCCTTTCCTCACACCCTTGCAAAGGACAGAATGCCAAATATAAGCAGATCAAATTGTAATTTTCCACCATGGGTTTCTTTTTCAACATGAAAATGTACCCACTTGGGACTGGAGTTGGCACTTGAAGAGGACCCAAACAGGTTCCCTGGGACTAAAACTCACTAAAATTTCCAGGTCCTTCAAACAGAGTCTCCAGCCTGCAAAAATGAGCTTCTGTTTCCTTGGGGCTGTGCTGGAAATTCCAGGGGTGGGTTGGAATAAAGAAAGCAAGTGGTCACTTTTAATACATCCCACCTGCTGTCCCAGCAGGCTGAGGCATGAGCCCTGCTCACTGGAGGAGGCAGGAGGGAAGAGCCTGCTGAATCTCTCTCCAGCTGAGGGCTCACTACAGGCTGTCAGCCTAACCAAAATTCAGCTCCTGGGGCTCCCAAACCAAAGGCTCCCAGTTACATGTTACATTTACAATCAGACAATACATGGAGTAAATTTGTCCTCAAAAATGTGAGCATGGAAAAGGGCTTAAAGCCTGTTTGCTGACAGAGTGGAAGATACAAGTGGAAGGATATTAGCCACTGTCACTTTGGTGTCCAGTCCCCTGCTTTTGCCCCCACAAACAGGAACTGTTGTGCAGTGTTCAAGAGAGGTTTTTCCACTTCCCTCACCACAGCTGGGCTGTGGGCAGACCTCTCCTTGGCTGGGACAAACTAAGGATAAAGGTGAAGTATGGGGCATTGACAGCTTCCTTCTCTCCTGCCAGGGACACACAGGTAACACTAAAGACAGCTCCACAGTAGGGACATAAGGAGCAGCCTAGCTGCCAAGCCCTGCCTCCAAAGGGACATAACACATCCCCACGACCCCTTACTCCCTCTGTGCCTACATGTGCTTCTTGCTCTCAGGACACAGAGGTGACTGCAAACCACCATCCTGTCTCCAGGGAGCCTGGGCTGGGCTATGGTGGATACATTTTTGAAGCAGAGGAAACTGCAGCTCTCTTGCAACCAGATGCTCTGAACCCAAATTATTTGAGATAAGGCATTTATCAGGCGTCCATGAGACAACAAGAGAAGAGAGCTCACCTGATTGGTCATAGGATGCCCACGCTAGGTTTTCTCCACATTTCCCATTAGCAGACTCAGAGCTGTGCTTGAGGACCCTTGTGGTAGCCAGTTCTTCTGCATACCTAGCAAAGGAATCCACACATTGGGTCAGGGACCACAGTTGCAACCAGCAGAGAGGAGGAGGAACAGGAGGAAGAGAAGGATATGAAAGCAAGGAATTGTGCTGGAAGACGATGGGTTTAAGTCAACTTGCAAAGCCCTGAAGCCAGGGATGCTTTAAGCTTACTTAGATCTATGAGTTAGGCAAAGGGAAAACACATTTTCCCTGTCTTTAATGAGCATCTGTATAACTTCTGAGAAGAGCCTAGAAGAAATCAAAGGGCAGATGCCCTTCCACCATACTGTGACCAGCCCCTGGAAATGCACCGGCCACCCTTAGCTACAGCTGCTGGTGGAAAGTACCTACAGCAACTGCTACAGGTGTCACCTCCTGGCATTTCTAGCTCCCTCACTCGAGCAAATTAAATGTTGTTAGTGAGACTGGAAAAAAAACAGAAGTGGGGATTCAGTCAAAGCAAGCATAAACCCCCTATGTTTACGAATAATTAAAAAAAAAAATAAAGTCAAATACAAAAAAAGAGCAATGTACCAGGCAACAGGATGGAAGAGAAGGGGACCACATGGACACTCTGAGGCAACAACTGTGTAAACCAACACAGGGATAAGCAGCACTGTTTCTATAGAAGTTGACATGTGTGGGAGTGTGGGATGTGCTTTATTTTCTTAGAAAAATAGGGTTAAGAAGAACATCATGGGTAAAACAATTACTCTCTTTATTCTTGGAAAAGCTTCAGCACAGAGACAGGGAAACTGGAAAGAACGTTTGTTTTTTCTTACAGTGTCAACACAGAGTCCTCAGATTGTAGATTTAAAATTCAAGTGAGACAGAGCTCTTATTGCACACTGTGCAGCAGAAGCCATCGCCACAGGACAGTGCAGACACCAAAGTATGTGTGGGTTTGAAAAAGAGAGAGGCAAATTTACACTGTATGGATGTGGGGAGGAATCTTCACGGCATATTGAACAACAGCAAGAAATAAATGAGGATACAACTTACTGCTTAGGGAAACCAAAATTTCCAGAATAAATCTGTAATTTCCAGGAGAAAATAATGGGGGAAGGATCTCATTTGTTTTGTGCTCCTACTCTTTCCCTAATCATGAGCTACTGGCATCTCCAGACACATAAATTTTGTCCAGCTGAACATTTTGACCCAAGCTGGTACTTCAGCCATTGGGTTCTAATCTTCTTCTGCCCTAATCCTTCCACCAAAACAAACAAACAAACAAACAAACAAACAAGAGTATTTAGCTACATCCATTAATTTAGAAATGAAGAAAACTTGTGTGTTGTCAGTTTGCTAGATCCTGGACTAGAGGAACTTCAGATGCTATCACTACAGTCCTTTAATTTTTCTTAGATCCTCATATCCCAAGTTAGAGGCAAGACTGGGAGAAAGTACACATTGCAGATGAAAAAACCTGCCAGGGGTTTGAGACAAAGGGTGATTAATCCACTTCAGCTCAGGCAGTTGAAAGCATGAGATTTTCATCTGAGATCATCACCCTATGCTTCATTACAGTCAGAGATAAACAGACACCTGCTGAGGCTGACTCATCTCATTTTAAAGCAGAAATCCAATAGTCAGTTCACCTGTCACAACAACTGGGCCTGAAAATTGTGGGAAACATACAATTTTCAACACAGATAGAGAAGCACAGAGATACACCAAATACATACCAACAAAGGTATATATGTAAGATATGCCCAAAGAAAATGTGAAGTTTGTCTTTGAATTTAAGAATATGCAGAATCTCTTGTGACAAATCTGAGATTTCTTTAATTTCCTGTCTTTTATTCAGATCTAAACATTTCTGCCATAATGTGTGAGTGATACATGGCTTTCTGCCATTTCTTGCTATCAACCAGTTTTACCAGTCTCTAGACACATCTCTTAATTCTTACAAGTTAAGTTACAGACCATAACCAAACAAAGGTTTCCTCTTGTTATTCATCATAGTAGGGCGTCAGCTGAGACCAGAGAGGGCTGTGAGGAATTTCTGAAGGATCTAAAAATACCCAGCAAGGGCAACAGCACACTCAGAGATGAACGTGGAGCAATGCATATTTGATAGAGTAATCTGAACTATTCATACAAGCCAACTTGTTCAAACCAAGTGTTGCACTTTTGAGACACAGCAAGTGCTATTGACAAGTCAATGAAATCTCTCCCTCACTGTGAGCATGAAAAACAGAAACAAAAAGTCCCCTTAGAAGAACAGAAAGAAAGCTCCAGAAGATTACAAAGGCTGGTGAATGAGTCACTGGCATTCCATCTCTTAGAGATACTGTATCCAGTTATAATGATGTCTCAAGAAAAAAAAAGAAAAGAAAAATGAAAACACCGAGATTTTACTGGCTGCCAGAGGTCATGTCCACATGCCAGGTACATGGTGTGTTGTACAGCACAACACCTGGGAGAGATCTGGGAGTCAGCACATCTGTGTGACATCTGTGACCCATCATGGTGTAAATCACATTCTGGAAAGACTACAGCATCTCTGTCTCCCAGTCACCTGGTACAGAGAAATCTGCATGGTTATGGTAGAAAGCCTAATGGGAGGAGATTCTATGCCTAGAGTAGGGATCACACTGGCCACCATTTAGTATTATTTATCTTTTGAATAGTTTAGTCAGCATTTACCCCTTCAGTCATCTCTTTTGTACTGTGAGGATCAGCATGAAAAAAAATTGAAGATTTTAAAATCTACTTTTTGAAAAAGCTTGCTGTAAATGGAAGGGAGTTAATCTGGTTATTTTAACTACAGTAAAGAGGACAAGCAGTATTGGACTCAAATTTCTGTAAGGAAGACTCAAGTCAGAGAGCAGGAAGATGGATTCACTGTATGTTAGACTGAGAAGAAGTTGTATAGTCCTCAACACTATACACTTCTTCCTCTGAGAAGAGGCAAGATGTTTCCTTCCTAACAGAACAGAGGACATTCAATACTTTTGGTTTTTGGGCAAGGAGGTAGATAATTTGATCTGAAATTACTTCTTCCTGATTCCACTGATCTTAGACCAGTCACCACTTCTCACCATGAAAAAGTTACTTTCTCACTATTTCAGCAGCACTGGCTCTTCTCCTGCAGGTGACGATCCCTCATCTGACAGAAGCGCTGTTTTAGCACTTCATGGTGAAGCATGTTTTAGACAACTACCCTCTGCAGAGGATGCCTACCAGTGCAGACAGATGTAGCCCACGTGTGAAAAAGGCTCCAAGAAAGATTTCTACTGTTGTGACCACAGAAGTGTCCATGTGACCAGCTAGTGCTATGTGATGAGAAAGAGGGGATGAAAGAGTAGAGTCCCTCACTTTCTACTGAGTAAGTCTTCATTGGGTAACAGCATGTCAAAAGGCAAATATTTTTGCAGTAAACACAGTTAAACCTAACAGACAAAAGTGTCACAAATCTCATTAGAGAAAAGAAAGGACTGAACTCACAGCTGGGCTCCTCTGTTTAACTTCTTGCAGAGTTTCAAAGGGGGGACTCCATGTTTCTTCCTGTAGTCATTGTGTGCTTTCAAGACTTCTTCAGCAAATTGTTTGGAAGCTGAAATCACATTGAAAAAGTTGGAAAGGTCTGTCAAATACAGACATTAGTGAAGACAGAAAAAGCATGCTCTCTACCTAAAGACACTGTTGCAGGCTGGACAGAAGAACACAAGAGGACCACCTGCATTACCTGGGAGCAGAATGAAGTGAACCACTAATGACTTCCATCCAGAAACAAAGTCTAACAGACACTCCCATTGGGAAGCTACAGACTCACCAAAGGCTGAAGAAAACTGTGATCCTTTTTGAAGAAAACTGTGATTGCTTTCCTCAATAACAAAGTGATTTAAGGTTAGTCAATCAGTTTGTCAGTTTAAAACAGAAGTCAGTTTGTCTGACTTTCATTTTAATCTATCAGTGCACTGCATCACCATTCCAATCTCAGAGTAACCTACAAATAACTCCTTCAAGGAGATACATTAAAAATGCAAATGATTGTCCCCGTATGCAAGAATTGTCTGTATTAGTCAGGGCACCACCTAAAGAGAATGAAGTTACTAAAATGTTTAGATCTCTGCAAGTACTTTGAAACATGCACCATTCTTCTTATTCATTCTATAGTACAAATTCATAGAAATGTCAAAATGCACCTTTATTTGGCTCAAGACAAATAAATGTTCACAAACAGTAGTAAGGAAAGAAAGGACTTCTAGGGATGACTTTTTCCCCTGTGCTAGAGTGTATTCAGTAAACATCTGAGTTGCAAAGTTACTGCAAAGCTTTAAAAGAGCTCATATTTGTACTCTGGTAAACTTGAGACTTTAAACACCACAAGGCAGAGGACAAGCAATCAGTCACAGAGCAGTTCACTCTGACAGCAATTTCATGTTTCCTCATTTTATGACTTGGTTCATTTTCCCCAAGATTTACACAGGGGAAAGAAGTCTTTCCATTGGTCACCCTGTGGAATTTGCTGCTTAATGAGAAATTTGGAAGCTGAAACAGGGTATTGGGGCAGTTAGGGAGGTATAGATAGCACTTTCAAAACAGAAAGACAATTTTCGCTTTATCTTGCTGAAGCTTCTGAACAGGGCAAGAGAAATCTTTAAGAGTTTAAATCTGCCTTTACTGTGCCACAGGTTTTTATGTTTATTAATGATTCATCAGCTTCATTTCTGAATATACCAATTCGCATGAATACCGTAGTTTTCCTTCTAAGACACCTCAGAAACCCAAACAGAACTCATGACTAGAAAGTGTTTTCTGTTATTAACCTTAGATTTCTCAACTTCCTCTCACTACTCGATCCTAACAACTAAAATCAATAATTCTCTGCTGTATTACCATTATTCTCTTCTGCTGTTGGTAATGATGTACTTTTCCCACAGTACAGCTGTCAGAAATTTTTCCTGAGGTGATTACCCAGCTCACTCTCATGCTTTAAGTTATTCTTGGATTTGACTCCAGTTTCCTCAACAGTGCTGGGATAATACAGCAGCCTAAAATAATCTCAGTATCCAATGCACATAAGAAAGCCATTACAGTTTCATGCAGTAGCTTAAACCTTTTGAACACGTTTGAAGTTGGGTTGACTTTTTCCTGCCCACAGTGTCCTTACAGTCATATACCTAATATATTCTCCATAACATGCTTTCGGGCTCTCTATTTTGGTATCAATTTGTTGACATAACACAGCAGCCCTGTTGAGCAAGGTGACATCTGCCCACCATCGTCCTCCTCTTCAGTTCACCCTTAATTTTGTGTATCACAAGTTGCACATCATCAAACAAAACAGGCACCTCCGTTCTGGTATTCAAGCACACAAACTCCTTTTTGCTGATGAACCTGTCCCATCACTCTTGTTACCATTGCTCATAGCTCACTGATGCTACCAGGCCAGAGTCCTAAACCTCTGATCTACTGTGTTGTAGGGGCAGCTGATTTCTACAGCATCTACCACAAGCTACTGAAGAAAGCAAGCCTGCAGCCAATTCACTCCCTTCCCTGATGCAGGGGTCCAAGCTTACAGCAAGGAAATGTTAAGACAACCTACAAATTAAAGATATCAAAAAGCACAGTTTTGAAAGTTGCATCACATACTCCAGGCTACGGGTTTTTTGCTTGAGACCATGCTACACTGGTGGCTTTTATCACCTGGACTTAATATCCCATCCACTCAGCAGTGAGCAGCAGATAATCAGTCTGACCTGCAAGTATGGAAGTTTCTATTCAAATTATTTGCTCTCAATGACAACAGCAAATTGAAATTCTAATTTAAAAAAAAATAGTCAACTGAAATACAGATTTTGTCAGTGCTCAGTCCATCCACTGACAGAAATACTGCATACTGCAGCTCTGTACCAAGAATCTGACTTACAAAGGGTAACAAGTCATGGACAAAAGTGAGCTGCTTCTAGCTACAGCAGGCACTGCTATGCTGTCCCTGGAGAAGCTCCATCCTCCCCTTCCCTCAGTGGCGGCTGCTATAGAAATGCTTATCTCCTGTGACTCAAGCTCATGTGCTAACCACCTCCCTCTGTACAGCTTCTCCCGTGCCTGATGATGCATGGAGAGAGACGCCCAACTTCCAGATATATGTCAGATTTGTTTCAGAAGGCATGTTAAGTTTTTCCATTTTACCAGTGTTCCACACACTGAGAAGCCAGACATGAAAAGTGAGAGTTAGTGGGATTTTTCAGGCTCCCACCCAAATGGGAACAGCTTCCCAAACAGCTGTGAAGACGTACTTCTTTCCCTTCATGTAAGCTGCTTAAGCTGCTAGAAAAACTTATTTTCTACTGCCAGGAAGTTAAATTTAGTCATGAATCATTACACAGCTTAATAAGTAAAACAACTAAAGGTATTAGATACAGTTGCTTGCTTCTCATTATTCAATTATTTACCTCTATTTTGTATTCTTCTAGAACATTGGCTAAGATAATGGCAGCACGTGACAATGAATTTCTAGCCTACGATGTGGTACAGAGCACACCTAACAGCTGTTATGCTCTTGGACTTCCAGTTTCATTGATCAGCTTTGTGTGACTAGGGAAAAATCAGCAGAGGAACCTTTTCCCATCACATTTGTTTTTCAGAGTATTCTATTTCTCTATATTTACTGTCTCTAAACAGTGCCAATCTACTCAGTCTTTCTTGAGTGAAGAGCTCTTCATGCCTGAATCCATACTGCCTCTTCCTAGAGCCCTGTCCCCTCCTGCCGTTTCTCCCTTAGTTTGGACATCAAAACAGAGGCGAGTTACCCATGTGTGTGTTCCATAACACGAGCTGCCCTGCTGCCCTGCCCTGCAGCACCTTTGCAGCTGTCAACTGCACCTACTCCACTGGCCTTGCAGAGCCACAAGATGATGTGGCAAGAGAGCAACAGTGAATTGTTCCACGAAGCACCTTATCCCTACACAACAGAAATGCAGTGGGTAGCCTTCACCTCTGCCCTGAGGACACACAACATTATACCAGGCACACACATGACAAGCAAAACAGGTATACTTTTTCATGCTTATCTACCCATCCTGGTGACTCAAGAAAGAGCCCTGTATCAATCTCTAGAGGTATCGTTTCTTCTCAGTGCTTTTTGTCCTATAGTTCATGGATTAATCTTCACTGGTAATGTTTTCCTCTCCATAAATACTATGTTTTCCTATTTAGCCTTCAGATAATTAATATATAATGCAATCAACAAGACAGAGATGGCACCGCTCAGTCTGGAGAAGACAAAGCTTTGGGGAGACCTTTTTGTGGCCTCTGCTTAAAGGGGGCTTATAAGAAAGACAGAGGCGGACAATTTATTAGGGCCTGTAGTGACAGTAATAGGTTTAAAATAAAGTCGATTCAGACTAGATATAAGGAAGAATTTTTTTATGATGAGGGTGGTGAAACACTGGCACAGGCTGCCCAGAGAGGTGGTGAATAACCCATCCCAGGAAACATTCAAGGTGAGGTTGGATGGGGCTCTGAGCACCCTGATGTAGTTGAAGACATACCTGCTCTGGGGGTTGTATTAGAGGACCTTCAACAGTCCCTTCCAATCCAAATTGCCCTGTGTTTCTATGAAACAAACCTCATTCAGAATCCTACACAGAAGGGTACCATATGTCTGTCTCAATCTCCCTTTGAACCATGACAGAGGCCTCAAACTCTCCACCCAAGGTGTGCATAAGAGGTAAACTGAGATAATGACCCCACCTTTCAATCTTCCCCTAAAAATAAATAACTAGAAATGTGCTCATATTATAACAGGACATTACACGTAACTTCCATGTTACTCTTTTGGGCCCAGAACCTGGGCAGAAAGAAACTGTGCTCCTTTCACCCAGGACAGGCTTAATTTTTGCAGTAGCCAGGAGGGAGTATGGCTAGGACCTGGAGATTATTCTATACCACCTCACATCATTTTCCAGGAATGGGGGAAGGGGTCTCTTCCATGTCGAGGTAGTGTGGCACGATTAGGTATTGCAGGCTCCAAGTGGTGGTGAGCACTTGCATACGAATCGCTCGCCTGTCTTGCACATTTTTCTATTAGTATTGTTGCTGTTACTCTTGTTTTCTTCCTGTTTCCAGTAAATTGTTCTTACCTCAACACATCTTTACTTTCTTTTTCTCCAATTCTCCCCTCCAGCCACCCACGGGGAGGGAGAAAGGGGAGTCAGAGAGCAGTGAGTCATTTGGGGTGGTTTCAGTGGGAACCCGAAGTTGGGGAATACCATTCCTAAACTACAACAGAAGCCAAGTGCCAGAATACATGAAGAAGATACATGCAAAGTAGATAGAAAACACATAAAAGGTAATCAAGTAACTGTTTAAACACTGAGTCTAAATCTCTCTTTAAAACTGAGATAGCTTCATTCTCCCTTGATTCTGCAGAACTGCTCTACTCTGAAAGCAGAAGTGGGTTGCGGAATAAGAATGCAAGAAATACAGTTTTTAGTATGCCAAACAGGTTTGGGAAATAAAATTTATTAGAAGGTTTACAGAACTGTAAATTAATTACATCAAAAAGTCCCTTGTTACTGTCGCAGATAACTGATACTTCTACTGTGACAAACTTCTCAAAGTATATTCACAGACTGGAAACAAACAAACTTCTTGAGTAAAAGACATTTCAGCTTCTGAAGACCACATTTACACCTAGACTTTTCTAAGAGAACTGACATTTTTTATTAATCTTCATCCTCACTTGAAATGTAACTCTCTGGAAACCATCCCTAGCTGAATTTTCACACTGTGAGAATAGCATTCCTTCTATAGATAAGTGATGGATGTTTAACTGATATGAGAAATGTTAAGAAGACAGTTATATTCTACTGCACTTTGACTCAGCACTTTGGTTTGAAGTCACAAACACTTCAGGGTGATCTCATGCTGGCTGGTGTCTGCAGCAACACGGTGAGTGAATGTTCCATGTTTCTTTCTCCATGTATTTTATTTCACCTTCACGCCCCCTATTTGGGACTATAATATCTTCCAAGACTGGCCCTTAATGCTATTCCTAAAAACAACATTTGGGAAAAGAGATCTGACACTCCGATTCATGAATCATTTCCAGCCATAAAAGCTGATCTCCTTCAGGGTAAAACTTCCTTTTTCTCTAACAAACCTGGCTGATTGCTTGGAAATATACAGAAGAAAGGAAAATATGTATACATCCTGGAGGAAAGGAAAGATAAAATCATACTATATTTAGAAAGTATTGTATCCTGGGTGGGGTTTCCTTGTCTTCTTTTACACAATCAAGAATTCAATAAAAGTCTCCATCCTATACAATAGGCATTTATGAGAGATATCATAATTGCTGGTACATTATTTCCCTTCCAACCTGATCTTCTAACCTTACTAAAAGTTAGAAGAGAAAGCATTTATGGAAGTGAAAGGAATTGGGAGTTATAATTAGATACTATATGGGAGTAGTTTCCTGGAATGTTCTTATGTTTACTGCTCAGAATAGCTTTCCCTTCAGCCCAGGAGGTCCTTCTTCAGGGAGGAATTTCTGTGGTGTTTCTCAGTATCCAGTTTTGCCTGAACTTTGCTCACACACCTGCTCGCACTGGGGTGAACTTCGGGACAGCAGTAGGAAGTCTGAGTTAACTGGATATGATGGACAAGGACCCCACTAATTTTAGCATCTGGGCTTGCTCTACAGCAAACTGGCAACTCAATAACCTCACATTTCCTGTGCCACATGATGGTGCACACTCTTTTCCCCCATACCCAAGTTGAGGCATGAGGCCTGAGAATATGAAGCTGCCAATGCAACAATGTTTCGAGGGCATTAGTCATGTCACTATTTGATTGCAAATCCTATTCTTGTTGTAACAGACAGTGCTGATTACTTCCTCACTTAAGGCCTTTTATAAACAGTGAGGCAATTGACTGCCCTAATTAAAAAGGAACACCTGGCAAACTGGAGGCTGCTCAGCTCTGAGAGGCAGCAGAGCCTTCCGTAATACAAGCATTTAAAAAACAAGCAACACAAATCAGCAATCTTGTGGTCTTGAGCACTCACAGAACCAAGTTTTCACTTTCACTGGAGGCAAGGGTATGAAAGTCCTTGGCTTGTAGCCCCTGCCTCCTCCAAACTGACCAACACAGGGAACAGCAAGCACTCACTTCCACAGAGTGTTCATCTTACATAAGGTTGGAACTGACTGCTCATCATCTCCAGAGCAGCCCATCCTGGCTTTGCATGAAAGACAGTCAGAAGTATTGTTTTTATTACTATTCTGCCAGGAAGGACACCTGAATACTGTAATCATGCACCACCCCCACAGAGACAACTTTGTAGGCAGCTAATGTGTATGCTGCTATCCCTTGTAAAAAGACTAAGGAGACTCTCCCATCAGAAAGGCCTTTCTTCTTAAATCTAACTGCCACAGAATTCCTAGGGCATATGCACTTCCAAATACAAAGCCACAAGTGACCTGCATGGGTTAGAATCACACTATGCAGGAGAAGTAATTCGAGCAATCTTCTCTCCCCAACATCATAGCTGCTTAGAGTTTATAATTACAGTCATCTAAGAAGAAAATAAGGCACAATTGTATTCACTAATGAGTAACAACAGTTCTGAGTAATTGAGAACAAGTAATTGAATTGGAGTAATTTTTTCTGGTCACCTATTCATATTTTGGATGCCGCATGTTCTTACGCTCTGGAGATAGGCAGCAATAGACAGAATCTTGTTTTTACCCAGTGCCAGGTCCATTTTGCATAGCACTGCTAGCTGTCTGGTGCCAACCAATGTCTTTGCAAAGTAAAGACTTTTGCAAACAAGAAACAAAGAGAAACAGAAAAACTATCCCATGTCTCCTGGGATATGCGCCCTCATTTTACACCTCCACCACTCATGTTCTATCATGGCTTGGGGTAGGCATACCTGAACTATCTTCAATCTCATCAGTTCCAATAGCCTCCCACCTGGCTTTTCTGGCAAGGACATCCAAGATAGCTGTGGCAATGCTCAAAGTATGTTTACTTATGCACCTCCCTGAGGCATGGAAATATGGCCATGCACATTTCTTCTGATCACTGATGTGTGTGAACTCATGCATCCAGTAGCCAAAGTCATGCAGGGAGACACAGAAATCTTTTTTTACTCACATTTACTATCAATTACATCATCTCTTTCTCATCTGTCTGCTCAACAGGTTAAACTCCAGTTCTCACAACTCAAAATCTAGGAAAAGAAGATATTTATTTCATAAAATCACAGAATAATAGAATGGATTGGGTTGAAAGGGACCTTTGAAGGTCATCTAGTCCAACCCTCCTGCAATGGGCGGGGCCACCTTCAGCTAGACTGGGTTGCTCAGAGCCCCATCTGACCTGACCTTGAACACTTCCAGGGAGACATTAAATGATGTTTGCAGTGGCCTAAACAGGCCCATATTGTCTTCCTACACAGCACCCCACACTCCTACTGCCTCCTCACGCCTATTTGCACAGGAGCCAGTTCTGCACCAGGGAGATTGGCCACCCGCACAGCCGCACCTCATCCCCTCTGCAGGGACACCCAGCCCAGCTCCGGCTGCTGTTCAGACCTTCACAGACTGGGCAGAACTTGCCTACATCTCCCTGTAAAAACAGAACAGAGATATGCACCAACTTATCTTCCAGAGAACAGCATGGCCTCTACAGAAAAAGAGATCTGATGTAGCCTTCTAGCCTGTTGATTAAGTAACAAACAACAAAACAGTTAAAATCAAAATACTTGTTTTCTCATATTTTTTGTTCCTGAACATATAGCAGCAGCAGAAGCAAATTCAAACCCAGGCAAGATAGACACTACAAACTGTACTGATAGAAAATGCAGGGTTTGCATGTTTCCAGTAATAAAAAACCATCACATTCTATCTTATTCTTCCTGAGCCCTTCCCACTTGTTTTGGTATTTATCTGCCTTGAACACGAGGAGCTAAGGGTATAATCTAACAGTCAACAGGAGCCACCACTGTTTCATGGGATGGCTGCTGCATTCTCCTCTTCTTTCCCACCAAAACCCTGAAGGTTCAACAGATAGATAAAAGTCTGGCCCAGAATACAACCAGAGCCTGATGCATTCCTGGAAGACATTTCTTTATTTGCTATTTATTGAACTTGAACCCAGCAATCAATGTCTTCTGCACACAAAAAGTGGAGGTGAGGGGTTATGAATTGGATTAACTTTGTTTTTGAAATGTCATTTCCCCACCACACCTCCAGTTCAGCTCTGGTGTAAACAAAAAGACAAGTAACCTGTGTTGACAAGTTCTGCAAATCTCCCAGTGTTACCAAAAGCTCAGCTGCCAGCAGTTCAGCACAATCCATCTTCCCTATCCCCACTGGTCCTGAAAAACCAGCCAGCACAACTCTGTCATTTTGGCAGCTTGGGAGTATCTCATTTCTCAGAAAGCATTCTCTAGTATGCCTGTAGTTTTGTCACAACCTGCCACGGCTGTCTCTTACTGGGATGCTGAAGCACAAGTCAGCACTTCAGCTGAAGATGTAGCTTGCTCGGCAGAAAACACAACAGTCCTTTTTACTGTACTCTGAAAATGTATCTTAAGAGTTAAAAAACTGCACATGCTTCTAAATGAGATTAAAACCAGCATGGAAAACTGCACTGAGTCTGGTTCCTGTCTCTTTTCCTTTTGTCAAAACCCTTTCTCAGCCCCTGTATTTTTTTGTACTGACTCAACACGCAGAGCAGTGGGTAACTCCCAGCCCTTTCTCCGGAGTTCCACACACATTCGTAGAAGCGGAAAAAAAAGAAAAAAACAGCAGAAAAATACACTATAAAAAGAAAACCAAACTCTGTAAAAGACTAGCAGTATTTACTGAGCCTGACCTTGTCTTTGACACCGTCTGCACTTGCCAGAATGAAGAGGGCTATTCCCCCGTAGGGAGCAAGCAGGGCAAACTCCCTCCCCCACACGAGGCTGAACCGGGGGGGAGTGGAAGAAATGAGACTTTTAGCAGCCTTATTCTACCACGATCGCAGCGTTTGCAGAGACTCCCACCGCTCAGCAGAAACCCCCCTGCTCCAGAGGGGAGGAGTGGAGCTCGCAGCCAGCTGCTTCCCTGAGCATCGCCTGCAGCTGCTGGCAGGGATGGACATCCCTGAGGGGCGCGGGCTGCCGCAGGACCCTGGCCTCTGGCCGCACACGGCTGCAGCGGGGTCAGAGTCCTGCCAGCGCGGCAGTCTTAGCAACAGGGCAACGAAGAGCTGCCAGCTCACCATCCCCTCCTTCCCTGCAGAAATACTCATCCCTGACTTTTTGGTTAGAGCTCTCTGGGATCTGTGGGAATGGCTGCCTGCAATCCCCACTAATCCAAATGGTGTCTGAAAAGAGAAGACTCGGAGGAGGGCAAAGGGCGTCTCCGTGTTTGGCTTAAGTATTTGCAGGAGTTACGACCACGGGAGGCATTTTTCTAACCCTGACAAGGAAGTTTCAGTATGAATTTGGTTTCAGCAGCCTGCAGCTTCCAAGGAAGAAAGCTGAGTCAGAGGTGCCAGTGCTTTTGACACTCAGCTCTATTCAATGAAGCAAAGCAATGCTAAGTCTCCAGCTCTGACACTTGGAATGAACGTTGCTTCAAATATAACCTAGCAACTAGTAAACCAACATTATTGGAGAGTTTTTAATCAAAGAACCAAGATTTTCAACAGCAGGTTTTCTTTACATGGAGCTATTTAGACCTCAATACATATTTAGCAAAAATAAAAAGTTAAAGAAACTGCTCATCTATATTAAAGTAGTGGCCCCACTTGTCATGAACTAGAGCATCCTTAAATGAAACGTTCAGGTAATCTCTGCCTTAATCTTTCTGACTCAGGAGAGGAGCAAGGAGTCTGTTCTGAGGTCAGACAGGTCACAACCTGTTACATGTTCGCGTAGCCTAGTACAGAGGAGCTTCCCTGCATCACATCTTAGAGTACTACAGCAGGAACACGAGGTATTTCACACAGAACACAGAGGAATCAGTACTCTGTGAAACAGCTGCTCTCCCCATTCAGAGGCAAACCGCACTGAATGATCTCAGACCGGAATTTGAAGACTTCAGTGCACTAGAAAGGGCAGATGGGATTTAGTCAATAAACCAATTGTCAGGACAAGATCTCAGTTTTATGATTCATCTAAAAATATTGCACACAGATCAAACACAGTAACCTGGACCCAGTTTAACATTGATTTTAAAAGTGTGACACAAGTGACAAAACATTTTTAACATGTACCTAGATCTCAAGCTCTATTTGTATAACCACTCAGGGGTGCGAATATTACCCAAGCCTTGGCAAAGGGAGTTTCTGGTCTGTCATTGTTCCTAAGTTTGTAAAAATCAACTAACACACAGCAATAAATGTGCAGGGCAAAAAATGAAAATGGTAATTTCCTTATGACTGTTTTAGAAATTTGCATGTGTTAAAACAAAAGGAGATTTTTGTTCCTTTGGGGATTGGGAGGTGCACAGTGGAGTATCTCTACTGCTTTTGCCCAATGTGCTTTGCTAATGTAATGTACAGGCACTACAACTTATGTGGTACTTGTACTTTTTATGCTGGTAGCATGGGAAGTGCTGAACTTGATACTTCACAGCGACTACACATTGCTTGTTTTAAGGTTAACATAACACTTAGCTTGTTATAAGGTTATTTATCCCAATCCAGCTGCCAGGATACGATGCCAAACCCACCCACTGGCAGCTAGACTTTGCCAAAAAAAAACAGGGAGTTTGCCTGGACTGGGTGTCATACCAGTAAGCCTTTTACAGTCGCCAGTAAGCCCTTTACAGTCACATTTGCAGACAGCTCTGATCTCATCTAAGAAGCTGACCTTTAAAAATAAAGGAAAAGGGAAAAAATCCCAATACACCCATGCTGAGGCCCTTTAAAGTGCTACTCACACAAAGATTTTCCTTAAGTTTCTCTGAAGAGGCCTATAGTTTTGAGTTAATCAAGTAGTAGGTTTTGCTGAGCATGTCCCCGTATGTGCCGTTTACACACAGGACAGACAGACAACATGCCACCAGGCTCCAATTTGTCACAGAAACGATGCCCTAAGCACAAGAACAAAAATCCCATCCAGTTTCACAGCTGTTTCAGAAATTCAGGACAGATTTTCACTCATGGCTCTACCAGAACAAAGGTGGAGAAAATCCAGGACATGAGCATTCCCTTCTCAAGATCTCTGGCTCCCTGGCAGCTTTAGAGAAGTCTTCCCAGCCCAAACTGAGCAGGGCACACAGACAGCCAGCAGCAGTGGGGAAAGAACCAACAACACAGGCAGCAGCAGCAGCAGGGAAAGGCTTGAAGAATATTTGCACAGCTGGGCAGAGACTTAGGAGCTGAGCAAGGCTGCCCTCAGTTAAATGGTAACCAAATCTTAAATCTAAATCCTTCCGACAGGAAGGGTGATAAAGCTTACCCCCCTCGAAGCATCCTGCTGCTTATCTGCAAGGCTGATAAGTTTTGTCAGACAGCAAGACACAAAATAACTTTAAAGCGACAGGGTTCATGTAATTTTTTACAGCAAATCAAAAGTTAAAAAGTTACAAAATATAAACTGTATATGAAATACAACTACCTCTACACTGTGCAGGCTGAGGAGGGGGGTCGCTTTTCGTTTCTTTTTTTCAATCGGCAATCTAACCCTTTGTCAGAGAGAAAGCTCCTCCCAGGCTGTACCATGCACAAATGAAAGCAGCTTTCTCCGAGGAAAAGCGCTTTAGCAACGCTTTCCAAGCACAAAACGAGGCACGGACTTTGTGCGAACACACAGCCAACTGCACAAAGGCATTTGCTCACCTGATTTCCCCATGACCAAGTGGGTTTCGGTTTTGTTTGGTTTTTTTTTTAAATTTCACCTGCTTCGTCCTCTCTTGACTGAGTTTTGCCCCTAAGTGCCAGGATGAAGTGTTCGCAGTTTCAGCTCAACTTCTTCATTCGCCTGCGACTGCTGCTGGAAAAAGCCTCAGCAGCACGAACCCGCTACCGCCCCTTCTTGAGCGCTGGAATAAGCCTGCCCATGCCTTTATAAGGCATGGGGACACCGCTCTTTTTTCACGAAAAGATCCTGGTTAGGGTCAGGAGCTATTTATCCTCCACCGTAACCAAGCAGCCCCAAAACACCATATGTTTTCACATACCATTTTAGCTTAGTAATCGCATCTGTCTTCTGATAAGAGTAGGCTGGGAGAAGAAATTCTGCTGACAAATAGTTCTGCTGCCACAGTGGGCATAGCCCATGGGGCTAATCTATACAGCTAAATGCTGTAAAGTAAAGCTAAAGCTTCAACGTGCTGTTGAAGTTTTACCCACTTGCTGTATGTAAAGTTGAAATAGGAAAGTGATAAAGCACTTTGAAGTGTAAGTACATTTTTATGTCTAAAATGAATCACTTCCTGCACTGTTACAACATCATCTGTAGAAGGTATTAGTAAAATAAGGTTTTGCAGGTGAAAGAGGAACCGTGCTGATGGTGTGTTTCTGTGAAAAGCGTTGGATGTGAGTATGTCTCATTTTATCTGTGTAAGCATACTGTGCCACTGTTATCTTCACGTTACATCGAATGCCTCAAGCTAATCTGGCAATTATTAACTACTTTAACTACAGCGAACATGATACTTTGATTTAACTTCAGAAGTGCTGCATATCTACAAACAATAATTCAGTTACGTGTTTCCAACTTTCATCTTCTCATCATCATGAAAAATCATCTGAGGTTAATGCTTCCCAATTTTTTACAACGTCTTTCAATATTTCATGGTTCTTCTTGGTTTTCTGCCAAGTCTGCTGGCTCAGCGGGTTTTAATTATCCTTTGTCCACCTCTGTAGGCTCAGCTCCATGATGAGAGAAGGAGAAAAAAAAAAGAAGATGCAGGGATAGGGTTTTTTTCTTCTTATCCAAGTAGCAACAGCAGGTGCAGAAAGGCAACATCCCTTCACCAAAGCACTGCTCCTCTTCCCTTCTTCACTGGCAGGGCTGAGACAGGTTGGGGGAGTGTCAGTGGCAGCTGATGGGTTCACTGAGTAGAGGCATGAGGGCAACTGATCACCACACAGAGGCCAAAACCACAGGGTGTGAGACCACATTCATCTTCACAGCAGCGTGACATTTTCCTTTGCTGGTGGTAAGGCAGGCAGCAGAGCAGGAGAAAGAGGTTAGAGAAGGTGCAGAAGGAAATCTCTCCCCAGTCTCTCTGCTGCAAGTGGCAGTAGCTGGCTGAGGAGCAGGCAGGAGAGCTGGAGCTGGTACTATCAGAGTCCTATCAGAAAAAGCTGCTGGTTTATTTGCTTGCAGGAGTGATCAAAAGATGGGCCAGTCCGTGATTCCTATTCTCTTAAAATACTCTGCTAAACTTGAAATACTGGGCTGTACTACTCCTAGGACATACATCAACGCTCAGCAATAGCCAGTGCCACCCTATGGTTGTGACAAGGAATAAAAGGGATTTTATACTTGTATAGTGGGGAGTCTCTGATATTTTAAATGTTCATTTATATTCTCACACCTGATTATTACATTTTATACTGTTTATGTTTTAGATCTTTATAATATTCAGCTGAATATTATAAAGCAACTTCCCTTCAGGACCCGGACTGCTACTAGGAAACAGCACCAAGCACCTTCAAAAGCAACCAGATACACCTGCATGCCATTGATACAACATCCTGTGAAATCACAGCTTGGAAAAGAGGGTTTCCCTGCTCTGGCAAAAATGCAGTGATACCAACAGGGAAAAAAAACCTGGTGCTTTTTCTGATCAGAAAAGGAAACCAGAATTACTGCTCAGGTCTCAAATGAGAAAGTACCAGTGCAAAGTAAATGCAATGACTCATCAAAGACAGGAAAGCAGCGTAAGCTGAGACACACAAAAGCAAAGAGGAAGGAGGGAGCTAAGCTTTTTTAGTATTTTAACATCACCTGCTGAAAGTTCCACACTAATGAATAATACTGAAGAATATGATTAGATGGGAATTTGGAGAAGATAGGTACATTAATAATTAAGAATGCAAGCAAGCCTTTGAAAAGAATAAGAATGATTAAATAAAAGACACTGCTAGTGAAATTTTCAAGCTGTAAGCCATTAATATCCTTTTACCAGTTTCAGGCAGTATCAAACAAATGTGAATGGTAACAAATAGGATTTTCCATTTGCTTTATGATGTATCAAAGCACCTCCAAATGCATGTTTGTTTAATTACAGCATGATTCCTTTACACAGAGAAAATATTAGGATGACACTGGTATTATCCAGTAGTAGGCATTGGAAATTATCTCACAGATTGAGAAATGCCCTGTGCAGCCGGATGAGTTCAGCATTCTGCCTCCTATGGCAACATCTACTAAATGTTTCTGCTAAAGGCGCAAAAAAAAAGTACAATGTGGACTAATTTTCAGTTGTTTCATCTTCCTGTTAAAAGGAAAGCAGAGAAAAAACAGTTGGCTAGAAAACATAACATTTAACTAGTAAAGACTGGTGTAACAAATACTCTTTCTGGAAATAGGTTATAGAGCACATGACAAGGAAAAACGGAATTTGAAAGGAAGTGCACGAATCATTACAATGAGGGAGTTAGTGATAACTCATCTGCAGTAGAGCTATTTCATCTGCATTCTGAAAATCTGTAGTTAAAATTTTGGTGTCAAACTGACTCTGGGCCATTCAGAGGACAAAACATTCCTCTTTATATCCTATCTTCCCTTTTCTCCTAACAAGGCAAATCCATTTCATCCACTCACATCAGCCACTTTTCTTTACCTTGATGTGACTGACCCTAATGCTCACAGACTCTCCTCTGGTGCCACCAGATACTTCCTTTCTTTGCTTTCCAGTCTCTTCTGGAAGATTCCTGCACCTCTCTTTCTTTCTCCTGTGTGACCTGCTGTTTGCATTGAGACCAGTCCTGGGTAGCCCCAGGTTGCCCAGATTGCCCCTGGGCTGTGGACCTGGCAAGGCCAGTGGTGGAAATGGCAGTGCGGATATCTGGGCCCAGCTGGGATTGTGCTGCTGCTGCTCCCTGCTGTTTCATACAGCTTGGTCTTCACAGACCCGTGCCAACAGCCTTCGATATTCCTCCAGGAATATTCCTTCCACCAGCCAGCCATATATGGCTAAATCTGTAGAAACTCAGGACTAAACAGATGTCTTTTTGATAGAGCAAGGAGCCCCAGGCAGATCCCAGGTTACCTGTTGTCTTCCCAGAGTTCTGCCTGCACACGGCAAAACATCCCCTTCCATCTGGCAAGGGCACCCCCCTCAGCACGGCTCCACAGCAGCTGTGTCTCTGTTGCAAGGGCCACAGCAGCATCATGGATTTCAGCCTGCAGACTTCTGTTCCAGCAGCAATGCCAGCGAGGAAGTAACAGCCAGCCAGCTGCTGCCTGTGCAGATCCCCAATTGCTCGCAGGCAGGTTCAGACACATTTAAGACAGCCTGAAATGAACCCTTTCATACATTGCAGAATAGTCGGGTCCAGTTGATGCAAATGCCTGTCATCATCAGTGTTTTGAGTCATTAATTCATTCCATCAGTTGGCATCTATCAGGTACAATTAGGTGTCCACATAGACTGGGACAGACATAGGACAACACTGTCACACGTAGGCCCTGCCAGAGAGGTGTGGATGCATCCCATCCTTCCTTAAATACGACACTGAGCAGTCTCTCCACAAGTCAAACCATGCAGACAAAACGTTTATGAGCAATTCTAAATGTAACAAATCTGTTCTCCCCAGACACCTTTAACAAGCAATCCTAAGAACCAACAGTATTTATATGACTATAAAAACATCACACAGGAATAACATCATGTACAGTGACAGGAACCATGAGTGAACTGTAAAGTCCTGCACAAAGCTGTATCAGGCAACAAGAAAACTGCTTATTTTTAAAAATGGAAAAGGAAAATGGGGCAAAAAATGATGGTAGAATATTTGAGAATATTCCTCCTGTTACAGTTTTGCCAGGCTTTGCTTCTGGGCTCTCTATTGGTATTGCCATTTCACCTGTGAATTAAGCCAGGCTGTGTAGCAGACCACAAAAAGTCAATTAGAACAGAGTTGGAGATGTTAATTTTTCTTGCAAGAAAAGATACTGCTTTTTAGTTTGACCATAATGCTCAGTTGCTAAAGAAAATGAAAATAACTGAGCTGAAAAAAGAGTGCAAAATCAAGGCCATACCTCTTTCATCAGCACTGTGCTGCTATCAGATGGCCACATCCACAAAACCCTCACACAGAAAACAGCAGACTGATTGCAGAATAGTCATTGACTTCAGCTTCTTCCTACACACTGCAAGATAAAAGTAGCGTGTGATTAATCATCATCATAGAATTACAGAATGGTTTGGGTTGAAAGGGACCTTTAAGATCAACCAGCTCCAATCCCCCTGCCACAGTGGGGGTTGGAATCAACAATAGTCTCAAGGGCTGGATTCCAAGCAAAGGTTTGGGGAACAAAATGTGTGAGTATTGCTGTTCAAAGGAGGGTGGCACAAGCACTGCCATTCTCTCGAGAGGCCCAGCACCTGCCCAGCTGACATTCTTCAGGCTCTTCTAAATGTCTGAGAGTGAAAGTACACAAATCTCACCAGAGCAGGGCAATGAAATGCCTTGGGATGTTCCTCAACATGGCTCAAACTATGGGGATTCTCACTTTACAAAAGAATCAGAGTAAAACTCTCAGCATGGTTGCTCTCAACTAGCTCAAAGCAGGAGCCTCCATAGGAAATGCCACTTCCCACCAGTCCAGATGCTCTGAGTGCTTCCCCTCCACCCTACCAGGGAGAAAAGAGGCTCCGTAAGAGGCAGCTCAGTCTTAGGATACAGAGGAGTTAAGGGAAAGAGGGGGAGAAGAAGGTACCCTGGACAGATTGGTGACACAAAGAAGTATATGGGAGCACTGAAAAGTGAGTTTCTGTCATTTCCTCCAAGTGTTACTTCTCTCCTCCAAGGCTGTAATGGGTTGAACAGTATCTGGAGCATGCTTCATGGGCTCTCTGCTTCAGCACAATACCTCAGGTTGAGTTTAAACACCATTTTACCAGGATCACTGCTCTGTAGCTATGACAAGAAAAGTTAAATGACAGCCCAGGTGAGCACGAAGAGGTCAGACAACTAGGCCAGCTGCTGACCTCCAGTAGTGGTGTATCCACACAAACACACTGACCAACACAGCGCCTGTCTTTACCTTCTGGTGCATTGCCCCACAATCTACTACTTTTTATATCTGATCCACATAACCTTCGTTTTAGCAAAACCTCATCCTACTGATTGGAAGTAGCTCCTACTTAACAGCCACAAATTTAGCTATTACATTAAAATATCCTTGTACATGAACCACATTATGAGTCAGAAAGTAAATTTGAGCAGTTACTCATAAATGAGATCACTGATAGGTCCTGGAAACCATCAGTTTAAACATTCAGAAGAAGACAAGAAAGCACATCTGATATTGGGAAATAAGTAGAAAGGAAACAAGAAAAAGGCAGGTTGTGGTACTGTTTAAACCTCTGATTTGCTTCTGCCTTAAATTACATGGGCAGTCGTAGTTTTCTGATCTCAAACAGGATACAGCACAAGTGGAAAAGGATCAAAGAAATGCAGCAAGGTAATGGAAGCTTCATATACAAAATAACAGGGCTTTAAACAAGCTGTTCTAGAGGAAATTATCCCTGCCCAGGGTGGGGGGTGGAACCAGATGATCTTTAAGGTCCCTTCAAACCCAGATCATTCAAGGATTCTTCAGCCAATGGAAGAGATGATGGAAAAGGAAATTACAGACATTACTACAAGAGGATGAGCAACACAGATGGTTCATGACTGTTGATTGTGTCCTCCAATAAAAGAATTAGAGGATATTAAAAGAAGCTTGTGGGAACACAGTTCAAAAATATGGATGTGGGATGCAACAGAGAAGGTGCTTTGGCAAGGAGATTTTATTTTTGTGCACATTGCCTCTTGTCCTACCAGCGGGCACTGATGAGAAGTCCTTGTCTCCCTCTACTTCACTGCCTCCCTTCAGGTATTTATACACATTCATGAGATTGCCCCCGAGCCTTCTTCAGCATGAACCATCCCAGTTCTCTCAGACGTTCCTCATAGGAGATGGTCCGGTCCCTTCATTGTCTTTGTGGACCTGAACTGAACTGAACACAGAAGATCTACGTATATCCCTCCATCATCTCCTCTCCAGCAGCTTTCCTACCTGACCTTTACATCAGGCTTTTCACAATTCCCACAATGTCCATATTCAAGCACCATCGCATTTGTATTCATCACAGAGCTTTGGTTCAATCTTTTTACCCTCCCAGAGTGCTGTTTGCCACCCTGGGGCTACGCCTATCCCAACAAGTACTTCAACGTATCAACAATTTTTGTTCAATTATATTGTTTAGTATTTTTTCTCCCAATTATTTTTTTGCTTAATAATACACTGGATTTTAGATGCAACAGGCACACTTCCAGAAAAGCTCCCAGCAACCTCTGACACCAAGAGCACTGCTTATCACTAGCAGTTGAACCACCACATTTGAGTTGATAAGATATTGCTGGAAGCAGGCATCTGAGCAGGACACACAGACATCTCTGTAATGACTACAAGAAGGTTATTCCTAATACCTTATTTTTTTCTGTTCTTCTTTCCCTCTGTGTTTCCAATCAAATTGCAAAGTCATCCCTGTAGAGAAAAGGGCTAATCAAAGAAACATGAGGGAAAGAGATGCTAATTCCATAGTAGGCATCTCTCCAGCTGTACATGGGGAGACACTGCCAGGGAAAGTGCTTTGCTTGCCTTCTCAGGGGCATGGCTGGGAGCAGAGGAGTGTCACCCCTCACCCTTGTGCCAGGACATCAGTGCTGGGGCTGGACTATTTGGCTTGGCAGGACTGATTTTCAGCCAGAACACCCCAATGGTCAGGCTAACTGCCTGCCAGTCCTATCGCTTCCATGAAAGAGGCAGCAACCAAAGGCAGTAACAGTGGCCTGGTCCACACACACACACACACACACACACACACACACACACACACACACACACTAGAACTGGTCCCCAGCCCTGGTACAGTTAAAGCCCCTCCTAAAGCTATGTATGTGTACTTGGGAGTACTGCACACTGGAGGGAAAAAAAACCCCTCCTAAACTGTGAAGAAGTATCAGTATCACATTTGTAGGTCCTGTCTGTTGTGGATCTCCATTCATACCTCCCAGTTAAGGGATCTTGCCCTCATCTGTTGATGCTGCTCATTGCTCTGTCACCACAAGTTCACACCTTGGCATGTATCCTGGTTTATCTCCTGGCTATGCTATTTTCTGCCTCTTCCATTCACGCATAATGCTCTCACCATTCCTTTTTTTTTTTTTTTTTTAATGAATCAATCAGAACCAGCTTTTTTGTCAGTATGCAGTTCACTACAAACCTTTTAAATTCACTCACACTCAGAGAAATATTCCAGGTGCTTTTGTCATATTTAGTGCCAGCCCTCAGTTTTAAAGTACTAGGATTGTGGAAATTTCTGCTTTTTTGTTAAAGGTTGCTTTCTAGACCTCTTGCTTGTAAAGAAACTCCTGACACTGTCACCTGTAAGGAACAGATGGCAATTAATTTATTTCTAAATAATGTAAGCATCGAGGTATTCTCATGAAACCTACAGCTCCTGAAACAGTGGGAGATGAAAAATCAAATTGGATACTCATCCTTCTTTTCTCAATGAGTGCACTTTCCCCGCATGAATTCTGTCCCTTTGTCTTTTCACCCAGAACCCTTTGAAGAAATTCTTGCTAACATTCACTTAATTTTCTTAGCTCCGTCAGCACATTTATGTATCTGTATTTTCAGTATACTTTTTCCTAAAGACTTTTTAAGATCCTGTATAGATAGCACATTGGAATGATTACTTATTTTAATATATTTTTTATTACTTTAATAGTCCACTAAAGAATGTACAGCCAATATTAAAGTTGACAAAAATGAAATATCATTTTGAGTCTTCTATATGGATTTTAGACAGGATGTTTTGGTTTTTCTACCACATCCTTTAGTCTGACATAATTCCAAAGGCATTATTTCAATTTTTTCTTTTCACACTCTGTATTCATAGGTGTTTGCACTCTGTCTCCCCAGCATTGTACTGTATTGCCTTCTATTCCCCTTTTTTCTGCTTAGCTTATGCCTTAGTACTTTCAAGATATCACACATCATTCATACACCACTTAGGAGTTTTTCAAAATCATAAAAATGACCAACATTGAAAGAGTTTGTGACTAGACAACATCACGTAAGGAAGTCAAGAAAACTCCCAAAATCTCCGAGATCAGCTGGAGCTGGAGTCTGTACTACCATCTTTAGGCTGTACTACCACCCATCGGCCTGAAGTAGAATCAACAAAAGCAGCTGAGTGGACAAAGCCTCTGCTCTGCTGGAGCACAGCCTGCCACAGCAGCTCAGCTCCTTCAGGGATGTGAAACCCAGCAGTTGGAAACTCCTCATCCCTGATGGATTTAGCTGCAGTGGCTAGGAAAGATACAGACCCCCATTATGGTCCTCTTTGACCGCAGCTGTATCTGACAGGGATTTTGGCTTTTCAAGGATTTTCTTGGTAGCTGGTCCAAGACTAGACCTCTTTTCCATGAAAAGTGAGGGAGTTTAAAAAAGTAATCACCTAAAATTTTATTTTAAGAGAATATTATTTATCAATTTCAAATATTAAGTTCTTTTCACAGATGAAGGTACAAATTATCTTGCTCTTCTTTCTCATTCTGGGAGGTCTTTCACTAAGGATCACTCTTTATAGCTTAAGCTTGCTACTTAATTCTTAGTATTGCAGGTGAAACTACTTAGCCTTGAAGGTTATTGTCAGCAGAAGCAATGAAAGGCCACAGGTTTTGATGTCAATGTAATCCAGTGCATCTTTAAGTAATTTATTATTTTATTTGGTCAGATAAATCATCAAACCTGTTTCTCTTCATTGCAGTCATCTGCATCCTGCTGTAATTTCTTCGGGCTTAATTGAAGCTGCAGCAGCACTGCTTGAGTGGACAAAATATGCTGGTCCAAAAATAATTAAATACAAGTATCAAACTTTATGTGGCCTACTGCAGGCCACTTATATAACTAAGTATCTACTTAAGGCAGATCATACTGATTTTTGTCCAGGAGCTATGAAAAATGTACATTTTGACATTCAGTCCAACCTGCATATCTTGTGAACATAGCTTCTGTTACATATTGATATACATTGTACAGCAAACAGGTAATTTTTAAAAAGCTGTAGCATTAGTTTCAATTAGCATTAGGGTAACACTAATTAAATTTGGCCTAAAATGTACATAACTTTAAGAATATAAAAACTTTTAGCATTACTTTTGTTAGTCTTAGGATTGCTTTAAATTGTTTGCTTAATGTCATAGAAGAAAAGTAAGATTTGCGTGCAGACTCCTTTGTTGATATTAAACATCAGCTCATTTCATGTGCCTGATACCCAGCCCTTGGCAGTTCAGCACAGTAATCACATCTTGCTTTACACCAGTGCCAGATGAGCTCTTCATGTTAAAAACAGGCCATGTAGCCCCATAGTTACTGGCTTGTATCTTGGAACCCAAGCAAGAGGAAAAGACAAACATTGTGTAGGAAAGATGCAAGCACAGCTTTCTGGGTCAACGAATATTGGCATCAGTGGATTTTGAGATTCAGATTTTATTTACAGCTAGCAAACCCAGTAAATATCGAACCTAATTCATAATGTAGTTATTACTGGGTTTACACTAATGCAAGATAGTAACAGGCAAAATAAAGGAATATTCTGAGTCTTTCTTTACTGAGTGTGAACACTTGGGATGTTTTTTATGCCATTCCTGCTTGGTGAGACTGACCATGAATAAGGAGACTGCCAAGGTGGTACAAACTCAACAGCAGAGGACATTTTGTCATTATTATGAAAATGCCTTTATTTCATAACTGTGAGCTTAATTTCGTAACAGATGAACTGTGACCCAGTTATTTTGTACCATGTATTTTTAAAAGCAACAATTTATTTATTGTCTGTACTTTTATAGCATTTCCTTAAAGAATTTTCCATGTATTGTCCATTATTTTCAGTAATAAAAATATTTTGGAGCATTTCCAACATAGAACTATACTAATTATAGGAACTGCCTGATTTTTCTTTGTGGTGTGCCTTGAAGATACAGCCCTTCTTTCCCCATAAAATAGTTCAACATAAATGCCACTTCAGAATGGATGAAATTTCACTATTATTAATATGAACAAGATTGTGTGAAAAATATTCAGCTGTATAAACTGGCCGCAATCTTTATTAATATTTCAAACATCATCTGTTTAAAAGAAACTGCATTTTGGTTCCACTCAGCAGAGGGCAAAGTTATTTGAGTAGGTGATTCATTTAATTAGAAAGCTGTTCTAAAGATAACTTTTTTTTTTCATACCAGTGTTAGTATGCTTAAAAGTATTTGACCATAGCCTTATGCTGCTACACTATGTAATTTTATTAGATCTCACAGAGGAGGGACAGATCTTCAAGCATTATTTATGTATACACTGAAAGGTACCACGTCTTTTAGAAATGCAAGTGTTGCTCCAGTGGAACATCTGAATAATGAATTATTTATGATAGCAAGGAGGATGGGAGGGGAGCCCTTCTTCAAAGTCATGTCTGTCTCTTTCTGCATGTTTACATGTAATTATTTTTCTAGAGTCTTGATGTTAAAATTCAGGTAAGTTTTACATCAGAACTGCTTTTGGACTTCAAAATCTTTGTTTTAATTTTTAATAAATGTTGCTTCAGATACTGAAGATGTTTAGAACCCAATCCCTGCCGCTCTTTGGAGACAGGATCTATTAATATACAATCTCTGCTCTACAACTACCTGTTTTGTGGTATGTTCATGGCAACATGAAATCCAGAGAAATATTGTTTCTCTAAAGCATTCCTCTCAGACTCAGTTTTTGAGTATTTCTAGTGAGTTGCATAGACAATAGAGTAGCAGTGGTAAAACTTGTTCAGATTAACGCAATCTATGATTAACACCTGCTAGGTGGGTCAATACTGTCAAGTGAAATGCAAGACCACAACAGGGGTTAGCCAGATACTAGTTTATTGATAATATAAATTGCAATCAGCATGGGAAGCCTCAATAACCACAGAAAGTTGTGAAGGAAAAGCAATCTGGTCAGGTACCTGATCGAGGTTCAGTCCAGGGTCATCCCTCCCTCAACTAGGATACTTGTTCTTTTTGACAGCAGGTTTTATAGATCTATATACCTCTCTCTCTATAAATCTATTTCATGCCCACCTGGTAATACATCAAACAATGATGCAATAATTGGAAGCTTGGGTCCCTGGGACCTGAGGATCATCAGAGGGGGCAGGATGTTTGCTTTGAGAACAGGGACTACATCACATGCATTGAGCCATGTCCTTGATTCCTTGATGATCTTCCAAGTCCTCCCCCTGCAACAAGTACATCCCAATGTGGTGCACTTCTCTGTACAAACTGCAGGGACCAGGCTTAAAACCTTGGAATAGAGGATTTTATGCATGGTTTTTCTTTCATCTCAATCAGCACATTACAAAAAAACCAACCCCCCCCATCCTTGTGGTATAGTTATTTACACCTGCAGCAGCACAGATATTTATGTGTTAAAAAACTTATATACAATAGTATGTTTCCTATAATTTCTGTATTTAAAAAAAAAGTAATGCAAAAATATTCTTAGATTCCTTCCCCAAAATAATTTGAAAACTTACATGGTGTTTTAGGAAGGCTTTTGAAATAATGTGCACAAACAAAGATTACCTGAAAATATTGCCTGAAGGAAGACAATGAGAATCAGAATAGCAATATGCCATCAATAGTGCTGAGAAAATGCAGCTGTTCTGAGGTTGGCATTTCTTTTGTTCACTTGGCTCCCTCTATTCCGGTTGATTCATATCAATCCCAAAGCAAAAATCATCAATAAGGTGCTTCATTAAGACAAGGAAAATAGTCTTCAGTCTTGAAGAGGACTGGAGGTTCATAGAGGGTCTGTTGTTGTCGTGAGGAAGACGATTTCTGCAAATTACATAAGTTTATTTTTTGTCTTTTTCATAAAGCATTTTAAAACAAAGCCTACAGAGCTAAAATGCAAAACAAGAAAAGTTTTTAAGGTGTATCTCCTTAGTTGAATGAATTCTTAATCATAGCTCAGATGAGTCTGGCATATTCCTAATGTTACTGAAGAAACACAGCATTTGATCTTTGCCATTCCAGCACCTAAACAGACTCAGTCCTGGAATGTGTATGAGATGCAACCACTGCAGGAACCAAACTGTACCATCCAGCTGATGGCAGAGTCACTGCAACCTTCATCTTTTCCAAGCCATACACCTTTACCTTTTCTTCTCCAGCCTTCAAATTCTCCTCAGCTGCTTCTTTTGAGTCAACTCTAGGCCTGGGCTCTCAATTTAGTTACCCACAAAGCCTTCCTATGGAAACACACCTAGCAAATGTTTCTTTCAAGGTTGCTGCTCCTCCTGAGCCTCTTCATATGACACACAGTTAAAAATAATCTGGTAGTGGACTGGAAAAGAGCTGTTACACTCTTTTTCAGGAAAAGAGTACATGTTTCTTTTAAATATTAACTGTACATTGTTTTGCTATATCAAATGGCTCATTGGAAGAGACAACATCGAGGACCACTAGTGATGACTCTGTCAGCCCTGCTGCTTAGCAGACATTTTGACCTTTTGAGAGTCTGCACTCTTAGCGGTATTAGAAGTCTTATAGTACTGTTCTTTACACTGCCTGGTATTCACAAGGGAAGAACTTTGGGCAAAGTCTGAAAGGGAGATTATAAATACACATCTTGAGAAACAGAAAATACAGTCTTTGTGTAACGAAACAGATACATTTAAATGAGAAGAGAATGAGGGAACTCGACTAAATTAAAACTAGCAACGAAATGTGAACTACAGCTACAGTGAAAATCAGGACATCAGAATAATTTTCCTTTCCAAACCACGTATTCTAGCATTGATGTATTGAGCCAGTTCAATGTCAGGCACATGGAGAAATCTCTGTAGGCATTTTCATTCAGATATTCTTGTGTTTACTACTGAAAACAGGTATTTTACTATGCAATACCCAGAACCACTGAGGAAGAGTAACCTGCCTTTCAGTGAATCAAATAATGCCAGTAAGTTCTGAATGTTACTTTATTGCTATCCATACTCTAAGAAACCACTGGAGATGCCAGGTTCACCTTCCTGACACTTTCAAAGATTTTCTACCTTTTTAATTGTGGAAAAACTGCTTCTTTGATGAAGTGTTCCCATACAACACTAAAAAATGTGCTTTTTTAGAACTATCAAACTTTTCAGCTGAAGATTATAATTCCATGGTTGATAACTGTTTTTAGCAGAAAAATGGAAAATACTGTTGAATATTCTTCAAGGCCACTTAAGCAGTTTCTTGGTTTTGTAGCTGGCCCATAAAGAGCAGCTTTGTGTTGTTGTTTTGGTTTAGGGTTTTTTTAAAGAAAAAATGACAGAACTCTTAACTTAAACAGCAAGGAAAATGAAGGAATGACATGAGAAATTAACTAACTTAAAGACTGCACAGTAAACAGTAGTGAAGAACAAGTCCCTTGAACTGAGCCTTAACAAGACAACTCATGTTTGTTTCATACGTATTTTTCTCTGCTGCCACACACGCTTGGAATTTGTAGGAACAAAAATACCTCAAAAAGCCACCACCTTCTTCCCCTTCCCCTCTATGAAGTTATTTTCTTCAGCATTCTTACCAGAATACAGAAACCTGAGTTAATACAGGATGAATATACAAGAAGATAAAATAATCTGTGAGCTGACAAGATGCAAAAGAGGAGAACTTATAAAAGGTGTACCGACAGGTGATGTCAAGACGCATCAGGTATTCAGGTGGTTTTTTGGGTGTTTTTTTTTTAACCAGAAGGTTATTTTAAACCTGAGGCATAATGCCTCAGTTCAGTGAGTTCAGTGTTAGGTAAGGCATCTCTGAAATATACCACAGAGAGTGCTTCAAGTCTTTTGTAAAGGAACAGTCAACAAGGAAAAACAGAGAAAACTGCATCCTTATAAAGTTTATTGGGGTGGTAACATTATTATCAAACTGTGCGGATTGAATATAAATAACGACCTTTATTTTAAAATACTGTGCAGATTAGCTTTAATTTTCTTTTTTGGTAACATTTGTGCACTGATGTTATCAATGCAGTAGGATTCTTTAACAGTGTTGCCTGTACAGGCTCTTTCTACTTGCTTTGCATACCAGGAGAGATCAGGGGTGCTTTAGTATAAAGGCTTGTGCATTCTGTACTTGTTTGTGTCCTTCACATTGATTTCTCTGTGTGCTTGGCCTTGTTTTGCAATGTTACACAAATCCTTGTAGGAAACTCTATTTTTAAGTTTGGTTGTTTGTTTTGTTTGTTTTTTTAATAAGCCTGAGAATGTTCTAAAAATCCTAATAAAGTATATAAAAAATGTACAGCTAAATTCAGATACGTAAGACAAACAAACTTACTATTATTTTAATCATCTACTCTAGTAAGCAGAGCAACTAAGCTGGTCACATGGCAGCAAAACTTTACTTACATTAAGGAAGGATGGCATGCTGATTGTGTGCAAGATTTTCTTGAACGTGCTTGGAAAAGCTCCAAGGTCTGTTTCTGCCTTTATGACCCGTTCTTCCAGTCCAGCTACGCTACTCCCAATCATTTTCACAAAAGCCTATCCCAAAATAAATATGACATTTTCACTAACAAAATAAAACAGGATTACGAATTGCAAAACAGTGGTGAAAGATCCATTGCTTAAATGAGGAGTCAAAAACTTCATGCTATATTTCCCTTCTGCCTACAAGTCCATTTTAATGCTAGAAATTACCTGAGACTTAAAAGGCTGAAAACCAGGTTAAATCTAATACAACAATCTTCCTTTTCCCATTTACCTTTCAAATAATTAACCTGGATTTTTTGTAATCTAGATTTCTACCTGCCTTTCTACTACCAAAAGAAAAACCAAGGAGCTGAATCAAAACTTTGAGGCTTTATCAGGGATCAAGAGATCTCTCATTCTATTTGTTTCTGAAATTTTGAAAGCTAGTACAAAAAGCTGCCTAGCTTCAAGCAGTCAATGAACTTTTTTTTTTTTTTTTTAATATGTTAAATAAAGATCTAAAACATGTTTGGAATTCCCAGAGTGCCTGGAAATTCTAAATAAAGTTAGTTCTCTTTATTAACCCTGAAGTATTGAACCCAGAGTGAACATGGAGAGAACTGACCTGAGCTCACTCCACATGAGCACACACACACACAAATATGCACACATTGATTCTTCCCCCCATTAGGAATACATGGAGAAGACATCAAATACATACCTCTAATTTGTCAATCTTCCTATATATCTGCCTCATTTCTGTAGCTTTTGTGTAAATTTGAGGTATACTTTCATTGACAACTTGAGAGGAATCACTTCGAATCTAAAGACAATTCAAAGAAATGACACAAAAGTCAAGGAATGAAATAAAATGTTTAGTAGATTTTTATTCTGGAAACTAGACTTGTGCTATAATGAATAGATTAAAATTTAGAGTTTAAAAATACCAGACTAAAATTAGTATAAAAACACGACATGAAAATCAATATAGCTTTTTTTGTATAGTTTCTATGTAACTTTGAACAAAATGTGTTTTGCAGAGACTAATATTTACCTTTATACTTATATTAAAAATAGGCTAATACAATCTCTTCTTTCTAAGACACGCTAAAGAATTAAATATATTAAGCTAAAATTTTGTCGTAAGTTTTACTACCTATGCTATTCCTCAGGTTTATTAAAAAAGCCAGGCCACAAAAGTCTCAGTTTACTGACATTAAAAAAACCCCAAACCTACAATAAAATTTCCCTATGTGCTACGCTTTAAAAGACAGCCTGTTCAACCAATGTCAGCTTACAGGAACTTTCCATTCAGTTCCCCCATCTAGCCCTATGAGAAAAGTGAAAACAAAGCTGCCTTTCTGAAAAGAGGGTCCCCTCCCCTAAAGACAAATCTAGCCTTGGTGGTTTGGCAACTCTGATTAGATACTTTCATTAAAAAATCCACACAGGATGTCTTTATGTATTTTAAAGGAGAAGCAGAATATCGTACTGTTCTTTTAAACCTCTGTCATTGCACCATTCAAAATGGAATTCTGTGCATGGACATGAATACAAATACAACTACATAAATATGCAGTTATGAAAGATTTCTTCACTGAGCAGGTTATCAAGCACTGAAGTAGGCTGACCAGAGAAGTGGTGGAATCACCAGCCCTGAAGGTATTTCGAAGATGTGGCACTTTGGGACATGGTTTAGGGGTGAACGTGACAGCGCTGGGTTAATGGTTGGATTTGATGACCTTAGAGGTCTTTTCCAACCTAAGAAGTTCTATGATTCTATAGCTATATGGACATATTTTGCTCTGACATGAAAGTTTGGCAGTTTTCATCCATGAGTTATCCGAGTACGAAAATAAGTCATCTAATTATCAAATGTGTTTTCATACTGGAATCTGCCTAAAGGCTTCTTCCTCCCTCTTACTTACAGACACCGATTAAGCTGTGTTCTGACTCCAAAAACACAACCACGTGCAAGGTATACTTACCATGTCCAGCATTCCCACGAATTCATCCACCCTGGTCAGCAGGTCTTCTAGACTCTTGTCTAAGCTTTCTATCTGCAAAACAGAGGTCACTTGAAGTACTTGAAAACACACACCGGTCAGTGTGTGAGTCAGTGTGAGACCCCAGCCAGACTCACAAACAAGACCACCGAGTATAGACACCGGTCAGACTACAGACAGCCTCCCAGGAATCCCACGGCTTTTCCCTCTCTCGGCTTCCTTCGGCGCAAGGGACGCGACCCCTGGCACGTCCTGTCCCGCACACCACCAGCCCGGGAGCGTGTCCAGCTCCAGAGGGCTGCGCTCCCATGACAGCCCCTTCCCGGCGCCGGGCCCGCCGCATGCCCCTGAGCCGGGAGCTGAGCAGGAGCCCCGGCCCGGCCCGGCCTCTCGCCCACCTGCTCGCTGAAGAGGCTGCGGTCGGCAAGCAGGTACGCCGAGTAGGCGGCGGCGGTGGCGCTGAGCGGCGCCTCGGATGCGTCCTCGTCTTCGGCCTCGCCGAGCCCGGAGGCTCTGCTTTGGCTCTGGGACACGTTACCGCTGTCCGCGCCGGAGCAGGCGTCCGGCACTTCGGCTCCAGCCCGCTCGCCCGCGCCGCCGGCCGCCGCCATCCCACGGCCCGCTCCCGCCGGGATGCACCACCCCTCACATGACCGGGAGGGCCGGCGCAGCCGCGCTGCAGGCGGGCGGGGCGGGATCGGCCCCCGCGGCCCGGCCTGAGAGCGGGTGGAGCGGGATCGGCCCGGCCCGAGAGCGGGTTAGCGCAGGCGGCGCTGGTGCCCGCGCAGGGAATCGCGCCTGGCTGGAGGACAGTCAGACGCCACTGCCTCCGAGCCGCCCCCGCCGCTCGCCGGGACAGGAGCGCGGCTCCGTCTGCGGGAGCGCTCATGGAGGATGCGCCCTCTGCCGAGGGCTGCCGTGCCGCTGCTCCCCAGCCACACACCCGTATAGCCCCGCTCCGCAATTTAATCCCGTACCCGAAGGGGCCCCGCTGTGCGAAACCCGAGCGGCTCAGCCGCGTTCCCAGGCAGATTCCTCCGGTTACGGCCTGAGTTGGGACGGGAGCTCTATACAGTGTGAGAGGACACTGTATAACACAGCTTCGCTTATCGCTATAAGGCACTCAAAAGCTGGGTTGTGTGTGCGTGTGTGTTTGTTTGTTTTCTCCATGAAAACCTTGCACAAAATGTTTGCAAGCCTTAAAAGTTATTTCACTAGCCGACACCTCAACAGTTGTCTGTTCCCAGCTTGTAATTTGTCCGTGTGCTTGGAACCACTTATGCCTCCTACCTCCTGCGATGAATGGGGTGGGAAAGTTTGGATAGATTGTACTAGCACACCTTCGAGGGACACTGACAGCCAGCACGCTCAAGGGAAAGGTGTACAGAGTGGCAGGCAGAGGGATCCTGGCATTTTTCCAAGGAGCCAGAATTACCCCTCAAAGCCCTGAGGTCTGCAGCAGGCCATGCTATGAGGAGGGTAGGAAGCTAGTTGGTTCCCATGGAAATCAGAATAACAGGAGCCTTTAGTGAAAGCAGCACTGAGAAAAAACACTATGGAAAGAAACTTGGTATCACTGAACTCGAAGAAAGCTCTCTGCACCGGTACAGAGAAAAGCACTGCACTAACATGGTTACATAGCTGAAGAGCCACCCAAACCAGATACACCTTGTTTTCACAGGAATGGGAGATACTTCCACATAAAATGCTTGCGGCACAGGGAAAAAATATAGAGTAGAAGTAAGACAGTGCACATTTTATTGCAGACAGGTCACATTTTCATCAGTTAACTAAGGTAAAATGAGTAACTTCAGCCAGACAAATCCACTTATTCATAAAAGTAGTCTTATTTAAGGTGTAACAAATTTTTCCTGATAAAATGATCTGATTGACTGAAGCAGATCCAGCTATTCATTTTTTTTACTGCACCAATAGTCAGTTTGGTTTTTTTAAAATGAAAACCTTTGGTAAAGTACAAAAATAGTTTTAAGACAAACAGGATCAGTGTTCTATTCTTACTGTGCTGGGAAAAGTAAGTACAGCTCTATAGCTGCTTGATACCTAGTAAAGTTTTAATTAGAGTAAGTGAAAAGATTTTAAAATAAACTCTTAAAGCAAATCTAAAAGAAATAAACTAAGTTCAATGTCCCAAAGATATTTAACCATGAGCAGAAGACTGGTTGTTCCACAGGTATTCTTAATTAGCGACAATGAATTAGTCCACACATCCTTTTTCCAGCCATTACAGATTCCAAAACAGAACGTAATTTTTCCAAACCAAGACTCCTGAATTTTCAAATTCATAAAATATTTAAGAAATGTCTATTCCACCATATAAAAAAAAGCTTTAATGTACTACAAAGTTAAAAACAAAGAGCAAATAACACAAGCTAAAAGTAGAAAAATACATTTAAAAACATTTATATTTTGTTCCTTACACTGATCAAGATATAACAAATACTTTAGATTAGACCACTTTCATAAAACTCATGGCATTTCCAGAAGCAGACAGGTACTGACTCAACAGTCACTGGTCACTCACTAGCCAGCTGGCCACCCAGCAAAGGTGTCTGACCTTCACAAATATCCAGTATATTTTAACTTTCTAGAAGTCCTGTGTAGACAGTAAGCTTTATTACTAGAGGAGTCCAAAAACAACAGAACTATTGTAAGTTAGGCTTGAGAATCAGTCAGCACCCCTCCCCTCTGCAGGGCAATCTTTTGTCAAGGAAAGACCTTGTGGATTTGGGTTGCCTCAAAGGTAAAGCAAGGACCTGTGTCAGCTCTGAGACTTGCACGCCTAAAAACTCACACGAACCATGATTTTGAAAAAACAGAGATGATGGGGGGAGGGGAAAAAAACCACGAACAAAAAAAGGAGGTATTATCTAATAAATATGGTAAGAGAATACAAGAACGCAGCGGCGCTGCCCCCGCCGGCCGGCAGGTGGCGCCCACGGCCCGGCAGCCACGGCCTGTCCCGCGCCTCCCTCGGGCCGCGGGAAACACGCGCGTTCGTATCGATAGAGATTTAGCTATCTATCGTTTCCTTTGGAAAATACGCCTGCAGCGTCTCCCGAACGCTGTTACCACCGGATTAGGAAGCGGCTGCTTTCACAGAGCTCGTCTGGATTAGACATAACGCTGAGAATGTGGTGTAAACAAGTCGGCGGAAGGGTTGTGAGTAACAGTGGAGGCGGGATGGCTATTAGGAAGCACTCTCTCTTTAGCTGGTATTAGAAGAAAACCAGGTTCCACTTCAAATAGACACGTCTGTTACTATTAAAATCTAATTCACATACATGCATGTATAAATACATCTACCCATGCTCTCAAACCCGAGTATATAACACTGCCATGGGTAGCCTGTAAGACTGCTTAGGTTTATACCAACTAAAACAAATTTGTGTTCTCACTTCAGGGCTGGGACATAAACCAGGTTTTGCACTCTGGCTTTCTCCTGATAGATTTTGCAGTGCATGACAGTTTTATGTCTAACTCCAGATGCCACACTTCCTAGAAAGCAACAATTTTCTGCACCCGTGAGGTCTATGAGAATATCAGCTCCCTGTTTTTTTGTGCACGTGTTGCACGAGTCGATTGTCCTAATTGGCACTTAAGACTGTAAGGAGAATTGCAGAAATTGCTACTAAAGTGTAATGACTGTTCCATCCTCCTCAATACCTCCCCTGGGAATAACCAGACTGTGTCGGGGATCAGTTTTTAAGGAACTGAGTAATTTGTGGATGTTGCCATTGCTTTCTCGGCCAGAGTTGTTGTTGAGCACCAGGTCCCTTTGAAGTCTGTGGCTAAGGCTGCTGCCATTGATTCGAGAGAGGCTACTGGAAGTAAGGCTGTGCAGTTTAGGAATGTGTTGTGGCTCCAGACCACCCTCGATGACAATGTCAGCCTCTTCATCACTCTCCATTTCATCAGGGTGGAAGTTCTGCAGCACGTGGGATGTAGGCAAGCTATGGTGACTCGCAGTGCTGTCTGTAGACTGGCCAGAGCTACCAGACATCCTGCTGCTCCGAATAATATTGTTCCTCTGGTTTGCTGGCTTGACCGTGATAATGAGATTATGGCTGTTGGCAATCATCATGTCTGTGACTTGGTCGAGAGTCTTTCCTGCTACTTCAATGCCATTAACTTCGAGGACTTCGTCATTCACAGCCAGCAGGCCTGTGCTCTCTGCCAAGCCCCCAGGAACCATACGGGAGATGAAGATGCCGGGTACTTTTTCCAGTCCATGAGGAGTAACCCTTACGCTGGTGCCATCGCGAATGTAAAATCCCAAGGGTTTCTCACATCCATGTCGATACAGCCTCACTCTCCTGTGTGTTTCGGGAAGAATGTCCACATCGATTATGGAAGACACTGGTCTAAAATCATGAGGCATGCTAATGTTGATGTGGGGACGCCGGCGGAGGTTGTCATTACGGAGTGTCACCAGAGCTTTCTTCTTCCTCGACAGCGTATTGGTCCCGAAATTGCTGTAGTCCACTTCATCTGAAAGAGAAACAGTACCCATGTATCAATCAAACAGAATAATTCAATCTGCAGGGCATTTTCCTCCTCAAATTGGTTCAGTGAAGGCACTACTAGTAATAAGGAAATAATAGTAATAATATGAAAAAAATAACACTAATATGGGAAAAAATCAAATTAATGCTTCCACTTACTCTGATCTTTGTTTCCCTTTACACCTATCAGCACAACACTCAGAATGAATTGATTGTTTACAATGACTCCCCATACTTCTTCCATGTTTTGGAGAAGAGAGACTTCTGATTCTCAGCTCCTGTTGTCAGCTGTGCAGAAAGCAATTACTTGCTGCAAGCCTGGTAACACTGTCTTGGATGCAAGACTGTATTTTCAGAGTTGGATTGTAATTTTACACATACATCTGAAGTGGGCAAGGATCATATATATGTTCCTAACCGAGAAGTCTGAACTGGGGAGTATTTTAACACCCAATACATAGCCTTAACCTTAGGTACAAACATGAAAGCAAGAGTGCAAGAGCATAGTCGGATATGTTTTCAGCCTAGGCTTTTCTAGTAAGGGATTTTTGTTAATATGCATCTCTTGATACATCACTTTTCTGTTTGGAATATTTTACTTAATTTCAGCTGAACTTGACAGCAATAAAAAGTGCTAAAAGTGCCAGATAACAAAAGGTACTACATAAGCAAGCATCCTGGCAGAAAGAGAGGCATGGAAGAGAAAACTCCTCTGCCTAGTCAGTATGCTAAGGATCACATAAGGGCAATGGATTCACACACACACTCCTGCCTTTGAGAGGCATTTTCCTGTGAATCTTGCTTTCTGGTGTGTGCAGTTTAAGGACTTGTTTAAATATTTCAGTCTCTGTAGCAGTGAAAAGTGATCACCTTTAATTCATCCAAGTAAACTACATTATTCCACATAAGAAGTTCATGCTGTGCTTTGCATAAAAAATACTTAAGTCGTGAAGTTAATGTACAAATTGCGTCACTGCATCTCACAATAAAAACGCCATGCATATTTTAAACATGAACCATGCACAAGCTGCAAAGTTATTTCACCAGGAGTTTAAGTATGGTAACACTTTTCAGATAAACTCACAGACTTTCTGTTTACTCTCCTGTTGAAGACGAGCAGTAAAATACAAAAGTACAATTACAGAACTGCCACTAAGAAAATTGCTTCTCTGACAAATTAACCTTGCATAGCAATGTTTGAGAAAGTAAGACAATACCTCAACCTGATGAAGGCTGGAAGGGGAAAAAGGATGTTAGTGAAAACAAACTTATAATTGCATTTTTATGTCTTGCAAGGTCTCATTTTCAAGCCCACTTTCAAGACGTATTATTGACAGACTTCAATTAAGTGATACTAAGTTACACTAATTAAAGGACACTAAAAAAAAGTGGTCAGTAGCAACCTGATCTAGATGAGCCTCCTAACATACATAAATCATTTCTGAAGCACCTCCCTTGAGCTGAATCACCAGCAGGGCACTGGCACAGAAGAAGTGGTTGTTTTGTGCCTGTGACCTCCTCACCTGTGCTCAGCCCACTAACCAGTCTCCCCACATGATTGCCAGCATTTCTAACCTCTGAACAGCTTCAAAACAACCACCTCCTTTAATAACAAAAATATCATCTCACCGCAAAAATGCTAACTTTTTCCTCCAAATGTGAACCAGGCAAGAGCAGGGATGACATTACAAGTGATGCAGGTCACCTTCTATGTGGGACCACTGACTGTTCTAAGATTTAGTATTATAGGCCTGCACCACGTTAAAAAATGAAGTCCATTGTGTTGATGACTGGAGTTTTTGTTTCTAAAACATTGCCAACAGTTTCCAACTCTGACTCTAAATAGGGTTCAATATGAGGAAGAGAAAATCCTAATTTTAACAGGTAAAAACTGTTAAAATCTATTACAGGTTGGAGAAATGAGAGCTCATTTGAAGAGCTTTTAAGAAAAAATACTAATTCGCCTTATTTTCTAGAAAAAAATTGAAGTTTGGAATACATGCTCTTTGACAATACAGGGATTGTTACATTACTTGAATTGAAGATAACCTGCTCTCCAGTAATAACATTCACTCGAGACATCACTGCAAAATAAAATATTTAAAAAAAAAACCCAACAAACCCTCCCCCCCAACCCTGTAGAACAAAACAGCTACACCCTCAATGTTATTCAGGACCACTACTCTTGCTGAAGGAATAAAGCAAAGTATGTCAACTGATGTTTAACATCAGCTGTTGCTGTGGGAGCAGAGTCATCAATCCCTACCACAATGAGAATAAAGCTTACTTCTTCACAAGGGAACTGGGAGAAGTTAGCCAACATCATTCACTTTTATCAACTACAGGGGGGTCACACAATGGTGCACTACCCCCTTCCAACTGCTCAGATGGCATGTGTCAGACTGAAATGGAAACTGTATCAGTGCATAATTTATGATGACACACTTTTAATGAAGGTCAGCAACTTGTTAGGTTTTGAGTTCCTCACTATATAGGATTTCAAGCAGGAATGCCACTTCAGCTAAAGAAATGGACTGTGCTTGATGCCAGGTCTCAGGCAAGACCATATGGAACCAGACAGAGCTCATTTTTCATTGGTTGCAATATCAAATTCCCCTTTTGTAGAGCAAAAGGGATCTATAGAACTCTGCATGTATACTAGCATGAGAAGTGTCATCAAATGGCACATTTGAACAATGCTTAAAGCCCTTAATCTTACAGGGTGTTATGCTTTCTTATGTCTCAAGTGAGTCCAGAGTTAAATGTTCCTTACATAGAGGTGGACAGAGAGAATTAGTCTTTTAGGTCTGGAACACGTCCCTCGTTTCTCAGAACAGGCCAGATTATAAGGACCATTTTAATCTACAAGATGCAGTGCTTTCAGATAAGATGTACTATGAACTGGACAGATAATCCTGGATAACCACTAAACTGTAAAGACTTGGACCTGAATTTTACTTGTGCCCATAATTTGCTTCTGACTGAAAATACTGTTCCTGTAAAAAGAGATGAGGAACATAATTTACCAGCTGGAGAACTCCAGAGCTTTTCAATTCTCTCTTACTTCAATTTGCAAGCCAAAGCTACACAAAAAATACCTCAAGTTCTTCTGTAGGCACTGAACAGCCCTCCTTTCCCCAAAAGCTTTAGCTTTTAGTACATTTTAAGAAACATTGTCTCTATTAATAGAGTTACACAAATTCTGAAGTATTTTGGCTGCATCATTTCTGTTACTATGTGTTTGGTTGGTGGGGTGGTTTTGGTGTTTTTTAAATAACATTGTCACTACTTACTTACCCCTAAGGACCTTTCTGTTAGAGAAGATACCTGTACAGATCTCTTCATGCAGAGGTGAACTCACTTTCTTGACAATGATGATGGTGGTGTTAAAAACATATCTGTAAAATTTGTAACCTTTGAGGTGGTCTTTTAACAATTCTGTAGTCAGCCTGTGACTTTACAGAACACCTTACACCTTCCTGGTGAGCATCGTGAATCCTTTCGTTAAGTCACACAAGACATAACAGGAGAGCATACTTAAAGGACTATTTATAAGGCTAAGAAAACTGCTTAGAGCATTTGGTTGTAGCCAAGAGAGTATTGTATTTCTGTAATTTACATGAAACAAGAAATTACAGACCTTCTGAAAAAACCACCAGGAGCACCACTCCCACTGCTTGGACAGCTGCTTTTCATAGGAACTGCCTGCCAGATAAAATACCAAAGCTTAGCCAGATAAGACTGTATAAACAAGCTGAATTCCACAGAGAAGCAGACTGCCAGGCTCCTATAGGAACAGTTCGTTTCAGACTCTACGTTTTCAGTGTACATGCACTCATGGCTTATTATTTCCTCTGGGAACTGTGGAACATTAGTTGACAGCCCTGTAAAGTACTTCAAAGACAAAATTACTTCCACAAGGGAGAGCGGCACTTCAGGCAGCTTGGGAAGGAGGCCAATGAGTCATTAATAGTGAAGGGTAACCCTCCATCCAACAGATCTCTATTACTGAACATTCAAATTAGCAGCAGTCATAAAGCCATTTCAAGGGAACGTGTCATGTTTAACCCTTCTACCTTTCTGTGTCCTGACTACAAAACACTGTCCATGTTTGACAGAATTTGCAATCACTTTCTCTTTTCTCAGAAAGATCAACACCAGAAGCAGAATTTGTGAAAGCAATCTGACAGTAAATAAGCTGGCAGTCTCTCATTTATGACCTGTAAGGCTGACTGCATGCAAAGGGATTTAAGAGGAAACAAATACAAAATGAACTACGACGTGGGGGGAGGACCAGTGCCAATACTGCTCATCAAGGACAGTTTAATAGTGGAAAAAATAAGGTTATCTGAATGCTGACATTGCATTGTATGTGTCACAGGAATATTAAAAAAAATATCCAGCCACACTGCTGTCAGTAACCTTTGGGTGAACCAACCCAAAAAACCACACTGGAGGTAAAGTAGTTGTAGCTGCTATTCTGTCAGAAATCAAGTAATGGATCCCACACATGCACAGACCCACACACAGATACTCACTCCTCTCTCCTCATATCACTGTATCCGAAGAAACTGGACACGGTCTCATCAACATTTAGAAGAGTACCTAAATGTTATAGTTTAACATTCAGTGGGACTTTTGAAGCACAAACTAGCCCTAGTCAACTGCAGTTTTGCAAAAGGTAACCTTCTTTCTCCAGCAATTCAATCAGTACTAGAGAGATGCATTTGCCTACCTACTTAGGCAGAGTTCATTAGTAGGACAGGATTAAAATCTAACACAGACGTGTAACACAAATGTATCTCTACTTCCAACGTGCTTAAAAACAACTTGTAATATCCTACCTTCTTTCAAGAAGGTAAATGTTATTTTGTTCTTTGGTTTAGCATGTTACAGCAGTCAAAACTAGAATTGCATTAATCTCAGTGTCTTTACAGTGTCAGATACGTATAAAAAACATTTTTAAGCTGGTTGCCTTGAGGACGGAGACAATCAATTCCTTGGGACTTTAGCCTGCGCTGTTGGTGTGGCCTCATGCACTTCTCATTGCTTGTCATCAGAGGCCACTGTTCCCTTGCTGAACCTCTTCCTTCCCCAGCAGGCAGCCTTTGGCTTTGACTCCCAGACCCGCTCCAATGCAGCAGAAGCATGACCTGCAAGTTTGCCCCGTGAAAGAAGTGACACCTTTGGAAGAGATGGGTGCTACCAAATATAAGTAAGCATCCAGTCACCCTCTCAAAGTTATCCTTGCCCTCAGAAATAGCAAAATCCAGCTCTCCAAACTGCCCCATAAGCCAGCTATAGGACTCCAAATTTTACAGCAGAAGTGCAGATAGTGTTTACTAGGATTGTCGGGGTTTTCTTCCCCTAAGTTTCACATGTGACTTCTCTTCTATCCTAAAACATGACAGAAACAGCCTTTCTCTCCTTGTTGCTTTCCACAAACCACATTATGCTGAGATTACGTTATTGCAGCACTAGAAAATTGTGGGGTTTGAGCTTTGGCTTCATTGCTGGGTTTCTGAAGTATTAGTTAATCTTTCCCACTTCCTGCAGGAGGTCAGTTGGAAGTTGGGAGAAGTCATGTTTCTGCTGCACTTCTCAGATATCAATCATTACTATGTTCATCCCAGGTCACAGGTGCTGCCCTGGAGGTTTTGATGGTGACATGGTTTCCCAGGACAATGAGCACTGAGGACACCCAGCAGCAGTAATGGATCGGTGATGCATGCAGAGGCAATGGCAGCACCTGTAAACAGCTCTTCTGCTGGCCTGACAAAAGAAGCCTATCACCATGTATCCAACAACTCCCAGCAACCATCAACTGCATTCACTCAGCCGATGGTATCAACAGGAGAGGGCTATCGATCCTATTCAAAGATGTTTGGGAAAAATAAAAAGAATCACTCTCAAAACCACACTCTCTAACCGATAATTTCATACAATTTATTCAGCAAGTCAACATTATAATTATCCTATTTCGACCACTCCGTTTTTGACCTGCAAACACACTCTCTCCCTATTCATTCAGATCAGGAAATTGAGAGGAGCACCATTTGCTCCCCCAAACAGGCTCAAAAGGAATCTGTTTTTCCAACAGAAAACTTGTACATGTTATGCAAAGCAAAATAAGAGACAAAACTGCCATAACTCTTATTAGACAGTGAAGATACAATAAAAATCTTATTAATGACACAAAACGTGGTAAATTTAATCAAGTGAATATTGAATTTAACTGTTTCCCAACTGGTAGCAGAAAGTAGTTACTTCTTGCACACGTCTAAAGTGTGGAAGGCATTAAATGCTTACAGATTGAGCCAAAGAGCAAATTCATGAGAATATAATTCTTTTTTACATAGCTGCAATATTTGGAAAACCCACAAGTAATAAAAAAATTTCACCTCAGGATCATATGAATTTAGAATACGAATTTCATTCCTCCGACAAGAAACAAAATTTTTGTCTCATACTAGTCTCAGGAGAAGCTTCAAATGAAGCTTGGAAAGGCAGCACAACATTAGGCAGCACAAAATAAAGGTTGTCTATTTCCACGAGTATTTACATAGCCATAGGTGAAAGGAAATTATTTTTAAGGGCTGGAATACTAAACCTGATCAGAACCATCATCCTATAAACGACATCATTAAAGCACAGCCTTTTCCTCTGTTCAGAGGTAACTTGATTAGCATCAAAGATCATTTCAACGGCCAACAGAGGTTAGCCATGCCAGGAAGGCAGGACCTCTATTACCCAGCTAACACAGCTTGTGGTTCACCCGAGGGAACTTGAATCCAGCGTGGTACTTCACACTCCCTTCTGCTACTGTCTGCCACTTATGCTCGCCTTCTCTGCCAGGTGCTCTCCTTCTGTCCAGTCTAGGGTGATCATCCCTCCATAGCTAAATGTAAAACTGATAGTGATCAGGAATCCTTTATTACCCTGTGCTCAGGTAACTGCTAATCATGTTTCCACAGCATGCAAGCAGTTTTTCTTCTTGGAAGGAAAAGATATGCCAGAACTGGGAGCACTTATTCAAAGGTGGCAGTAGAGACACTCAATTGCTGCAAATATTAAATCTGTGAGATACAAGGATGCTACTAAAAAAGACTCTTTTCTGTTCTGAAGAAATTCTTTCTCACGCATTCTTTTGCTGAGTAACACCTTATTCATTCCAAGCTAGTTCAGACAGGCAGGCTAGGAAGTGCCTTTTCACTGGTTCTTGTAAATTCCCAGTAAAAATAATTTAAAAACAATCACCGAACTGTAGAGAAGTTCATATTTAAGGAAAATATAAGTCTCAGAGTAACAAATGGCAATCTCTTCCACACTCTTTATCCTGGAGTGTTCTGAATTTGCTACCAGATCTTCTGAGAGAAAGACGTGGTTTTACGCAATTAAAATTCTCCTAAGGTTGTGTTTTCTCTCTTCAAAAAAAGGGACACAATAATGTTTTTATAGCTTCACTGCTGTGGTGTGATAATACCACATACATCCTGCAAAGAGGGGGAGGGAGTAAAAAACATTTGCAGTGCTTCACAAAGCACTTTTCTGGTTCCTGCCTCCAACCCAGCGGATTGTAAATGAAGTCCAGATTCTGTCTCTTATCATGGGATTAAAAAGGCTTCAAAACAAGTGTGGCATAAGAAATTAATTACAACACTTGTCTTTCAAGTCATGACCTCTGGGAGTCTCCCAAACTTTGCTGGCTGGAGTCAGGTTAGTCACAAGATAAACACCGGTCGTGGCCAGCCCCGACAGCTGCACCCTCTCATCAGCCCCACACAGCCGCTGCCCCGGATGCCCCGGGCCCTACGGCGCTGGCAGGCTCCCGCCTCCACCTGTGGCCTCCCGGATGCACCGGGATGCCCTCCTGGCTGGTGGGACTGGGGAGCTGTGGGAATCCCAGACAGCTTATCTCCTGTGTTCTGATGGGGCAGGAACAGGCAGCCCTGCCCCTGCAGAGACACGTTTTCCAGCCCCCTGCTCCCCAGGCCAGAGCAGGCCAGGGCGGGCAGCAGCAAGCCCGCAGGAAGGAGGAGAAGGAGCAGTACCAAGCCCTGGCAGAAGCTGGTCTGAGCCAGTCATCATCAGCACCACGGAGTCCGGCCAATGCAACCCATGAGGAGATGATGGCACGGGAAAGGAGCATCAGCAAGCGAAGCAAAATCACAGGCCCGTCAGGTGGTGGGGGACGAACCTTAACGTGCTGCTGGTGCAAAGCAGAAAAGTTGCAAACGCCAACTATATAAATGTATTTAATGTTCTGTTTTCTCATGCAGAGGAGAAACAAGGTCAAGAGCACAGTCCATTACAATTCAAACTGCATCTGTAACACTTGCCCACGTTGCCAGCACTCTTCCCCCTTCAGAGGACATGGCTGCTCACCTCACGAATGGAAATCATCTTCCCAGTTATAAACAAAGTAAAAGTCAGGAAGCCCTCTTCCTGAGGACAAGCTGCAAAGCAGTAAAAGCTGCCTGCCGAGTGCAAATTCAGAATTTTCCTGAATGACCATGAGGGCAGAAGCAAAGGATACTTTTCTTGAGAGCTTGGCTGCCCCTGCAGAGGCCCAGCCCTGTGTCAGGCAGTGCAGAGCTTGTCTGCTCGACAGAGAGAGGAGGCTGGGAAGAACTCCCCACTTGGAAAGAAATAAATTGCCAATGCCATCCCCAGTGAACAGCTGCCCCCAGCTGAACACTGCTACTGGTGTACCCTGAGCACCACATGCTAAGAAAGGGATGAAAAAAAGTCAGTCTGAGGAGGACTGCCTATCTGGGATTTGCCCTGTGCACAGCCTCCCTACAGAGCCAAGGACACGCTGGCCATCTTGGTGGAGGGAGAAGCTCCACAATACATCTTTTTTTAGTCCAGTACAACAGTAGATATTTAAATAATAAAACTTTATCTCACAGGTTCTCAGTGTGGTATTTATCATAACACCTGTGGTCTTCACACTCATACACATATTATGGCACATTACTATGTGGCTCCCATAACCCCAGCTGCAATGGTGGCCCTTACCTGGGCTACAGCAGCACGTTACCTCCTTGTTTCCTTTGCTGCCCTAACACCACGAAGCAAAAAGGTTACAGAAATGTCCCCACCCATCTTCCTCAAAACAGAAATGAAGCCTTGCCTAACATACAGTAACCATGGCTTCCACTGCTTAAAACAAAATCAACTTTTTACTTTTAATGCTAGATTAGAAATAACCTTTCTTGGCCATCATCAGAAAGCAAGAGGCCCTTAACTCTCATTCCCAATTCTGTCAGTAAAAACTGCATATTTTACTTAGAAGCAGCTTAAAGGATCATGGTGATTCAGGCAGAAGGATCAGCTGTGTAGAGTCACTGGCTAAGTGATTTCCCTAACATTTTTATAATGCTGTATTCCTTTCTCCATCACTGGCTACAGTTCCATACTGAATTACGTACACGAAGTAATTAAAGGCTGCAGCTTGGGCAATTCATAGCACCTGCATACTTGAGGGACTTAGCCCACAGATGGCCACTATCTGGACTACGACATCTCTCTTTTCCTACAACATTAAGCATTAATCTGCAATACTGAAAAAACAAACAGGGAAAAAAATCCCAAATACACCATCTGTTTACACCACTTAAAACCCAGCTTCTTTCTTCCAACAACTTTTGAGGTGCTCCATCATTACATGAGTGTGCTAAGTTCATGGCTGGTGAACTTTCCTTTAAAAAAGTGCTTCTTCCTATGAGCACATGATACAAACAAGGGAGTGGCAGACAGGAAGTGATTATTCAGAAATTAAAGAATTAGATCAGGTTCCACGATATCAGAACAAAACATGACACATGGCAAGTGAAGCTGACATTTACTGGCTCAAATGTAAGAAAACTTTTCCTTTATTTACTAAATATAATTCAGGCCTCACGCAAACATTTTGTCTCCTTAATGAGTATCAGTGTTGGCAGCTGTGAGCATTGATGTCTCCCGGGAGCAAAAGTTACTCCATGTATTTCACCAGCAAAGTTATACCAAACACCGAAATGCAGACCTACAGCTTCTACCCAAACCAGTTGTTTTGAACGAAGACGTAACTCTGCCAGTAGCAGCAACAAGTGATGGTACTGCTGCTCATTTGGCTGTCAGGGCTGCTCCAGAGATACTAAACACAGACACTGCTCAAGTTCAGCCCTCATCTCTTGTTGCTAACAACCTCCTGCCACAATGAACGGAGGTTCCCAATGCCACGGGTACACCCAGTATTCATGCCACTGGGAATTCCCTTAATGATCTCAGTTTTCCTGTTACACAAGAGATAACAACACTGAGTCATCACCACATTTGTCTGTTAATTGTTGGGGGGTAGGGGCAGACATCTACCTGACAGAACATACAGCCTTCACAGCCTCATTCCTGCTGTAAGTGCACAAACTATGTTAGGACATGAATTTTACTGGAGCTGGAAAATTAAGTTGCGGCCAGTCTACTGCTGCACAACTGCTTAGTGTGGAATTGCTTCTCCTGATTTACCACCATTTTAAGTTCCAGAGAAGACACCTTAAAGAAAAGCATCCCACACAAGACAGCTAATTACATAAAGTCCTTTTCATCTGTGAATCCTGAAGTGCTAAAAATAAAAATTTACTGTTCATGAGAGACTAAGCTCCCATTAAAATGGTTAAACTAAAAACCTGGAGAATACATCAGAGGTTACACAAAATCCAGTAGCTTCAAAGGAAAGAGGAGGGATTTGCAGGGTTCAAAGGCAGGAAAGAACAGATGAGGTATGTTAGGACTTATTTTCATTACACTGCATAGTTTGTTTCCAAGAATGCTTTCAACAGAAGCATCCTCTCAATACAAAAGTGCTTGTTAAGCTGACAAGCTTCAAGACAAGCTGTGTCCCAGCCCAGAGACACTGAACTGCTAGCAGTAACCTTGGCTAACCACTTCTTGTGTCTGCTTCTGAGACCTTTCTTCACCTTCAGTCCCTCTACTGTGAGCAGCCAGTTCACATCTTCACCTCCCATATGAAACAAGAATAAATTAAAAACACCTTCTGCTTTCTTTAGACAAAAGCCCAGTGTCCCTTTTCCATGTCTTTCCTCACCTCACTTAAATTGCTAGACAGCATCAGGAATTGGCAAGATCTTTAATAATAAGATCAGGCAGCATTGCTAAATCCATACTAAATTCCCACAACAGGAGCCAAATGGTGACCGAGACAAGAATTTTTATTTGATGATGCGTTCCATCTTTAAAAACGTTCCAAGGACGTGAAAAGTGAAGACAGATAACTATATAAAACAAATACAATGGCTCAGAGGTTGATGTGATTAAAATATCTTCTTGAAGATGCTCTTGGGGGGGGACACAAATACTCAGTTGTGCTATATTTTAACATGTGCTCATTAACATACTAGCTAATGGAACATCTTATTTACAGTCTACCAGCTTGACAAAGTTTTGCAGCTGCAGTGTAGAGATCAACATTAAGAACCAACAACTCAGTCTCAGGATTGAGGAAGTTTTCTTTGTGCTTACATTAAGTATTATGGACATGTTTAAAGGTGGCCAAGAACCAAAGTGCAGCATCCTTTTGTTCTACACAAGCATCAGTGCAGGGCACCTCCTGCAGAAACTGAGATCCCAGAGCTTCCTCCCATGCTGAAGGACAGATAGAGAGCATCAGAGACAGGTTAAACAAGTCCTAAAGTTAACACCTGTCCTTAGCTTAGCAGCTAACAACACATTAATTTAGGGAGCTGCAGTGAGGAAAAAAATAAAATAAAACAGAAAAGTAGAATTTTTTTTTCTGGGCTTCTTTTCCTTACAGAGGCAGACTGTATTTATCTGCTCAGCTCCATATTTTCCTTCTGCATGGATGCAATTTAACATCCACATCACCATGCTAAAACTCTACACAAGACAGCTCATCTTGATGTTGTCTGTATCAGCTCATTTCACACAAGTCAGGCCTTTGACCATGGCAAATCAAATGATATGTTAGTTGAAAGGAATCCACTTGAACTCAGTCTCCACTTTTTAGTATACAGATACAGTACTGAAAGTTTAAGAAAAAAAATTGGGAAAAGGGCTGTGGCTATGTATTACCTGCTTGTCTGAGAAAAAAAACATCTGGAAAATCTTGATACTAAGAGTACCTGAAATATACTGTAAGAGTGGCAAGGCATTCAAGACCAACTAGGCAGCATAGAGATCAAAAAGTCAGTCAAGAGAAGGGAGAAATCTCATCTGTAACACATATTTCTCCTGGGAAAGCACCACTGTCCTGTTTGGTTTTATGCCTCTCATGTCAGATCAGTCAAAGGCCAATGTAAAGTTAACATGTCAGATTTCACATCATCTGCTTGCCGAAACAGCTGGGAAAACTGTTTCAGCTAAGCTCTGCTCTTTTGCTCACTTCAGATTGTTGTATTAATTAAAAAGTCTTGCTCTTGTGGTACACAGCCCACAGGAAGTGAGGAGGCGATTCCTAACTCCATAATCGCGTTAGCCAATAGCCCCCAGCACTCTCTGCCCGCTGCTCCGCAGAGCACCAGCGCTGTGCTCTCGGGCTGACAGGCTGTGGGAGGATGCTGCGTAGGAGACTCGTCACGTTATGCAGCGTCAGCCCAAGCTCCTTCACAATGGGAGCTTTCTGCCTAAGAGCAACATAAAATCCTCCCTAAAACTACAAGCCCATCAGAGCGAATTTCCTAAACAGAAAACCAGCCTCACAAAAATCTACTCGGTAAGCAAAAGGTAGTTGCTAGGTAGGGAGTTACTGGATATGAAGATGTCCTCTTTGGGCTCACCCCAACACATAGCCTAACATGTAAAAAATATTGTCACCTCCAAGCTTAGACTTTAGAATTTCCATCTTGGAAGCGCTACAAGGAGTGAGTCACTCTATATACCTTGGCAGTGACTTGCAGGCCAACAGGGAATATCCAGAAGGAAATAATGTCACCAATTGGTGAGGCAGCAGCTATGTTTACCAGCCGACACAAGTTCGTGTCTCAGTACTTTTAGTTAAGTGTGGCAAACAGCAAATCTCCAATTCACAGGTCATAAAACTTTCGGTTCAGAGGTAATTTACAACTTAATATGCCTGAAAATTAGAGATCTTCAAAAGTTATCATTGTAACTGAAAAAGAATACTAGATATTAGAATTACACCAAGTGGTGAATTCTTTTGAATATCATATTGTCTTTGCCTGATCTCTGCAAGGCCTTTAGCAGAACGGGAGGTTCAGACACTGGAAATGCAGAAGGCCAGAGCAGCTGCCACCTCATCCTGTGTCTCTGGGAAGCAGAAGGAAGCCTTCACAAGCAGGAGCCAGGCATGGTGGCACAGGGCACGCACAGGACAGTAACCAGAGCCACTCAGCACAGCCAGGAACATGGTGGGGAGCTGTCAACATCATTGATTTTGACAGCCTGAGGAAAGTTTACCTTTCAGCAGCTATGGTTGATCATCATCAAGAATTTGCAAGGTGTGACCCAGCTAGTTAGGGAAAAACAAACCAACAAACTGCCCACTGCAACCCATTTTGTACTGGTTAAACTGAGTTTTGAGGGAGATATCGATAAACAAGGCACTGAATAATTAAGAGGACTGCTTATGTGTCAAATGAGATGGTTAATAGGGTACAGGGTGGCACCTATTTACTAGCTAAGGCTAAGAATAAACTGAGGAATTAGGGGCTCTCAACACATCAGCTGACTCCATAACATCTAGCAATTTACACTCCTGCTACCTGATGAGCAGTGCTAAAGGCACTCGGCACTGCACTTAAGGAAGTCTTTCTTACTTCATGACAAATACACTCTGCACATGACTTACATTTTGAGCGAAAAGTTTACTTCTAAAAAGGGCTAATGGAGATGCATCGACTGCACCTTTGAAGCAGACAGTGAGGGAGCAGCACAGGGCCAAGTTTATGGCACGGTAAAGTTAGGATGAATGTCAGACCAAAGGCTGGCTAGGAAGCTGTGAGAATACCACTAAGCAGCCACTTGAGAGAAAGTGTATTAATGAAGCAAGATCCTTAAGCTGGTTTTTGTCTACGTCTAACAGATCTATTATCCTCAGAGGATTTATTCTTTCCAAAGCATGCCAACTACTTTCATTGCCAGAAATGCTTTATAAAAAGCTGGACACTTGTATGAGCAAGTATCACATGCAACAATTTCATGTTTTCAAAATTATCTGCAAAAAATGAACATGCAAACCCTTTCCACCACATTGATTCAGTAATCAGGAGACATATCTTGTCACCTTTTCCCCACCCTAAGTTTTTAAAATGTCTGACAATAGACTACATAAACATCCTTTCAAGCCTTTATATTTGTGTGTATTATTGCAAGTCTCTAGGATGCTTTCCTTAAGACCACAAATGGAAGAAAGTAACCACAAGTACAAACTCTTCCCTATTCCTCTCTGGAATTTATAGACAGCTTAAGTAAGACTTCAAGTAAGGCACAACAGTTTGACCAAGATGCTTAAATCCCCAAGTTTTATCTCCTTCACTGTGTATACTCTCTTCCCCATCAGTTGCTAATGGTTAACAGCCAGAAATGAAGGTGTCATAGGCTTTTAACACTGTAACCCAAATCCACAAAATAAAAGCCTTGCAAGAGCCTCATTTTCTTTTAATAAAATACTAAGCTTCTGCTGACCACTTATGAGGGCACTTCAAACATTCTCATTTTCTAAGCCAACAGAAAATGTGTCTTTGCAAACTCAAGGAAGACAGCCTTACAAGACTCATGTTCATTTCTTCTTATGAGGAAATGATTTTTTGAAATTCACTTTCAGATTTCCATTTTTTAAGGTATCAGCACATGGGGCGGCATTATCACCAACCATAATTATTTGCAGACTCTTCCAAAAAAAAGCCTGCCTTTCTATAATAGTGTTCTCACTAGACTCATTTCAAGAAATCACTCACATTACAATAAAGATAAACAGATGTTAGGTGGCCATCTTGATAAAGCATTTACAATCGGAGTAACTTGTAAAGTTTGAGAACTTGGTTTAGGCAGAATGTTTGCACAGCAAGTTCTCTTTAGATGACTAAGCTGTCACTGAAACTGGTTGAAACTCTGAACCACAATTCCTCTCACAGGGGGCTTTGCCAGCTCGGCTGCCTACTGCCAGTTTTCATCAGCTCAGCAGCAGCCGGCACCACCACCTGACAAAACTGCTTCCAAATCCAACTTTTGTATCAAGCCTTGCAGTGCAGGGGCAAGGTAAGGCAGCCAAGCACAGCTTGATTCGGATTGAGAGAGAAGTTATTTTGTTTCTAGGAATTTACACAAGATCAGTACTGATAAATTTCTCTCAATTGCTCTAGCCGGGAAAGCCATGTTGAGAAAAAGAAGACAGACTACTGTATCAGACTTCTTCCCTCCTCCAACATTTTTTCTTTCCCCCTTCACACGTCTCATGGAGCATGAAAGCTGTTGCTCTGTCCCCTCTGCTGTCTCTCTCAGCAACACGGCCAAGAAATTCTAGATCTAAAATTTACAGACTGTATTATAACCTGTCCGCATCTCTAAAGTAAAAAAATACGCCAAATCTCAACCTTCAAACATTTTTCATCAGAAGAAGTCATGCTGTCAGTGGGGTGCAGAAAGTGGAGGAATTCCTGTTTACCGTTAGACTTGAAAACTTACTTGGGAAAGGACTTCCAATTAAAAGCTGATACCTGAAACACCATACCGATTTGTGTGTCATTAGCACAGATGGTTATCTAGAAGACCAACATGAAGTTTCTGAATGAAGAATCATTGCAGAAGGTGACCAGCGACTGACACGAGAGGAATGGGACATGCAGAAAAACATTGCTCAATGGCTGTTAGGGTAGGAAGTGATACCAGAGGAGACGTGGCCCTGTCCTCTCAGAGGATGTCCATGCAAAAAACGTGTACGCTGTGTCATGCTATTGCATTCCCAAATGTCATTGTCAGGGCTCAGATGGATTCTGACACTGAGCTGCCAGGCATGCACAGACTTCAGCTTCCAAAAGCTATGATCTGTAATTTTGTTTTAGGACAGGCTTGACTTTGTGATGTTTTATGTTTTAGATGCTGTATTACTTTTACAGCTCCTTTAAAAGTTAAGCCACGTTAGCGGGAGTTGGCTCACTAAAAGGTACCTTAGACTTGAAACTCAGACCTGATCACAAAATGCAGGCAAAGAGCCACTAGTTTCTATGTGTTAGAGTCAAATAAAGCTGGCAGAGCTGGGACTGCCACTACAAGGAGAACACATCTAACATGCTGCAGCATGCATAAGTGGATGCCACCTGCTCTAGACAGGGCTAGGAAAAGCTCTGTCCTACTCTTACCCCCCAGTTAATCACTGCAAAATGAGGAGAGGGGAAGTAGACACACTGTGGGTCTTCTCAGGAGCACTCCCAACCCAAATAAAAGCCAGATTCCTGCCCAGCATTCGGAAAGAACACACCTGCTCAGGATATCTCTCCTGAGTAAGGGCAGTGAGGCCCTTGGAACACTAGCTGGCTCATTACTGAGCTGTGACACACAGACAGCAGATCTCATTTCTGCTTATTCATGGGTGGCTGATTCGTACCAATAGTGCAGCTCTGCCAACCCACCCAACAGGCTCAGTCTTAACCCTCCAACACTGCCAGCTTCCCATGGACATACCTGATCTTTGCTAACTAAACTCCACCCTCAGCTTTCATCCTGACAAGAGACTAGGTTGTCCAGGATGCTCCTGGCTGATAAGCAAACTCCTTTTGATTACTGCTTATTGTACTAATACAGGCAACACTCCAGCAGCTGGCTCCACACATCAGAAAGCTTGAGGAGACAAAAACCTAATCATCACACCAATAAAAAACGGGGCCATTGATAGATGAACCACTTGGAGAAGTTAATAATTTGTCAGTCATTGGCCTGCTTCACTCTGCTCATGCTGCAACTTTGCCTAGTCTCTCCTGACAGACTTCTTTCAGGGCAGGGACTAGATCCACATTTTTGGTACTCCGAGTCTTCAAGCTCTAAACAGAATATGGAGATCATTGAAGCTTGTGGAAGAGAAAATGTAAGCAGAGAAAGCACTGGTTTGTAAACTATCCTAAAATTTTCCTGTAAAAAGAATGCAGTATCTTTCATATATATATGAAAATTACATTCGTACATACATATGAACAAGCATTTCACAATTTTCAATCACACATTTTCATTTGCTTTGGCCCACTGCTGTCTGGAAGACAGCCGCACTGTATTGAACATTCCACAGTTTCCAAGTTTAGACAGAACAGGCCTGAAGACAATCTGGATTCAACCCAAAAAGCAACTTTGCCTCAATTGAACTTTATTGGCAATTCTGCTTGTGAAGAAGCAACCTAAGAGAAGGGAAGGCTCATGTCAGTGTTACATTCCAGTCATAGAGAGACTTTCAGTGTGAAAGCTTTTCTTTGCTTATACCATGAAAGGTAAAAAGCAGTATGGAAGACGCATTTGAAAGGCAGAAGAAAAGAAGTATTGATACTGCTACGTTTTGAAGAAGGGCTATGAACAGACGTGAATAATGAGGACCACATCCAGCCTGTCGGTAGTCTTGCAGAAAAGACAAATTCAATCCATGAATTCAATTCCAGCATACCTCCATGGTTCAAGGCTACAAGTTTAGGTCTCAGACTAAGAATTTTAAACACCCACTGTACTCAAGCTTGGCTTTGGGTTGACTTCTTGCCCATACTTCCACCTAGCTTTTGTGGCTAATTCACTTGGTCCCTGACTCTTATCTTCTCAGGCTGCCATAAGCTGTGCCATGCTATGACTGGAGCCTGATCTCAGGATTGCTACAGCAAGCCAAACCCACTGCTGTATCTTTCTCCACTTTCCCAGGACAGAGGGTTTTGTGGCCAGGTAAGAGCATTTCCTCCCTTACAGCCTCCGAGCCATCAGGAGGAAGTCACTGCTAGTTCCCACAGGCCACCAGCTATGGCTTTTAGTCTCTCCCTATGGGAAACTAGAGGTTTGGGATTCATCAGGGTAATGAAGTAGCAGTAATGCTGCCAGCAGTTTCACAGACCAGTATTAACAAGATGATTTTTACTGTAACCTTTTACTTGACTGCGGGATATCAAGTGCATTAACTGTTTCTTTTGAGTCCTCCTAGCTAAACAATGAGAAGTTTCCAGACCCAGCTCTCTCCTAGAATTTCTACCATAATTAAAAAGTTTTCACTTCATTGTCCTCTTGCCAGCTTCCTAAGGAGTTCCAGGATAACAAAAAAAAAAAACCCACATACATTTTCTGTATGGAGTACAAAATTATTTAATGCAGTTTATGTGCAAGTTTTTAATAGAAGGCTACCAATCCAGGATCAGTACGTTATATCACACGTTGAAAACAATGGTCCTTAGAGGTAAATGTTTCCTATGTTGTCTTAGCTCAAAAGCCTGGGCCCTGCCTGCTCCAAGTTTGATTTGCAGACTTTGCTTTGGAAAGGATTCTTTTCAAGTCAAGAGAGGCCTGTTAAATAAAGTCAAATATATATGATAGCTCTGTATCAGCTATTTCTGGATGCCTTTATAGCAGTAATCAGCAATCTTATGCAGGTTATCACCTGACTATACAGACACCACCTCTGAAGCAGCTACTGAGGAAAGTAGGCAGGAAATAAAGTCATGACTTCTGCTTTGGAGATAAGGGAAGCACTTGAAAGACCATTAACAAAAATCTCAATGATAGCAAGCCAGTAACTGGTTGTTCATCTGTCCTGGCTTCAGAATAAATCCTTGAAATTTGTCTACCAGTCCTCGAACAGCCCCAGGATCAAAAGGACAGGGAAGAACCTCTGCCCTCACCAAGCTCCTTCTGGAACAAAGACACGTACGTACACATATGCGCTAAACCACAGATGATGATAAGCCCTGCAGAGCACTCCCTGAAGCTAGGCCATGTGGCCAACATCAGAGGGGTGATAAACTCTGTGGGAATATATCTGCATAGAAAAGGCATTTAAAGTCAGATTGCTGACTGCAGGATGTGCTGCTCCTGCCCTTACCAGCCAACAACTGGCTCCAAAAGGATGACTATTGTCTGCATGGCTGCTCATTGCCTTCCAGTGAAAAAGAAGCTGACCTGTGGATTTACCACTCATGAATGCAACCCCCAAGTTCCTAAACATAGGGCTATAACCCAGATTCTGTTCTAAGTGTCAGACAAGTTACTTCAGTATGAGCAGAGGAACCTGGAGAAGGGACAGTGCCACAGCTCACTCTGATGATCTGGTTAAATTCTGAAGGGAAATCTAAAGAAAGGAAAGGTTTGCATCTGATGTTGAGTGAGATTTGGAGTAAGAGCAGATGAAAAACTACAGTTGTTTGTCCTAGGAAGTTCTGACAGGACCTTAAAGCAATACTTAGGATCTGGTCAGCATCACTAACAAAGGACAGCAGAGCTATGGTGATATGCCAGCAGATGGAAAGCAGTGTTAAGTGCTACTGTGGCAGGAGCAGAAAGCATCTGACCATCTGCTGAGCTCACTGAAACTGTGGGTACTTAAATGAAAAAATTAACTTCCAGAAAAACAAAAGCAAGCACAGCTTGCTCTTCAGACAGTTAAGCTTATAGATATCCACTCTAAGAATCTGGATTTTACAGCAGAGGCATACAAGGCAGTAACCCAAGTATACACACAGAGAGCCAAAGGCTGTCATGGACACTCAAAAGAGATTTAGAGGAGCACAGTGGAGAAAGAGAAATAAAAATGAACAGGAACAGAAGAGAGAGGAAGAAAAGGAGGGTGTGGAGGGGGCTAATGCTGAGCTAATGAATACATCACAAGGAGCACTTACTACAGAAAAGAAGCACTGAGAGCATTTATAAGAGTCAAAGTCTGTATAGTCCTAGAAGGCTGGCCACAGGGAATGATAAGAAAACTAGAGCGTAAGGCATCAGCTCATGAGGTAGAAAGAACACTGTGGCCAGCACTGAGAAAAGATGAGATTCAATATTTGGGAGAGGACGGTACCAAAACCAGTACTAAAGACTGAAAGAACCTCTTTAGATCTACACATATTTCAAAAGATCAATGGATCTACACAGGTTTCCTCAAACGCCTCACTTCAGTCTGAGACATGCTTTTCCTAATACAGATTTCAGGAGGCAGACAAAGAAAAAGTTTATAACTCAATCCACCTAGATACAAAGTGCTAATTTATTTGTATCCTCTTTTCTTTCCATTGAAGACAGTACACAGGCAGAAAACCCTATTCCACACTCACATCAAAATCTTTCATTTTCACCTCTAGAAAAAAAAAGTTGTAGCTTTTATTGTCAAACGATACATTAAGAACTCTCCTTGGTAAGGCCTCCGTGTGCTGAGACTGGATTTACAGGGCTGCATCATCAGCTGTCATGTATCACTATCACTCCACTGAAGTCAGTGGAGTTGCAGCTGGATCTGCTTCATGAACTTCAAACATCCACCTGATGTGCTGTCAAGCTGCAGAAAAAAAAATATTATCTATCTTTGAGAGATTTATCTATTTTCCACCAAGACAGTGAATCCCAACTTCTGTTTTTGGTCAAGTCTTGAAGGTCTGGGCCAAGTTTTCTGGAGGCCATCAAAGCCAGCACCTACCTCAACTGCTCAGAACCTGGAACCAGCATTTGCAGCCTAACAGCATTTGGCCTTTTCCAGAAACCAGTGTGGAGGTGTCCTCTGAAGACAGGTAGATTGCATTGCCCAAAGCCTGCACAGGTGTTCAATGAATAGTACTTTGTAAGCTCTTTAGCCTACAGAGATAGATCTATCGCATCACGTCTGGGTGACTTCTCTATGAAGACTAAGCTGAACTTGCAAGTGGGCAGGAGTCACATCACTACACTTCGTGTAATGCTTAACTTTAAAATGTGCTTTGCTTAAAATGACAGAAGCATTGCTTAAAACTAGGAAAAGACATGGCATTTCCAATCCAGCAACACATTATGCAAAATAAATTTCGACCCTACCCTAAAGTCATTTCATGCCTACTCCCCGTGCTTCTCCTCTCAGCTGCTGAAGCCATGGACTTGTACAGCTCCACTTCTACAGCAGAACACAAAAACAGAACTAAGGGCAGAGGAGACAGGAGGCTGGGCCAGCTGCTGCACTGCACTCAGCAGAGAATTCTTGTTCCCTGAACAGATGAGACCACAGAGAAAAATCTCTAACTCCTGCAACTCTGTTCTCTCAAGTAATGCTAGGTGTTGGGAGGAAGGATAAGGGTGGTAGGAGTGGTGGTAAAAGATGATCTCACACAGCTATCAAGAAAAACAGGAGAGGGAGAGGAAAGAAAGCACACCTGACAGACATGTTAAGAGATGCCTGTACAAGAACGGGGCTGGCCCAAAGCCACACCAGTCTCTTGTGGCTTGTGGAGTTGTGGAAGTAAAAGCAGTCCTGCAACTAAAGGCTTATCAATCATTTGTGTGTGTATGCTCTACTGAACTCCTGAGGAATAAAAGACGGGAACTGAAGGATGACTAACAGGCTCTAGACAGGACTAGAAGAGCAGATATGGGCAGAGGGGAGAGCATAACAAGCAGTGCAAACATTATGTTAGAGAAAAGACAAGACATACAAAATGCTCCTGCGCCATATATGTCTAGAACAATTCTTATCTCACCTCCTTTGATTAACCAGTGCCACATTGCTGACTTCCTTCATATTCCCACTTACATCTGACTCTCCCAAAACATAATTTCTTTTTCAGGAGTGGTGACTGCTATGCTGCAACCTATGAAACAAACAGCTGCTGAAGGAAGGATGCAGTGAGTTTTCAGCTGACTTACTAGTCATGCAACTCTGTCAAACAAGAACAATTCACAGAGCCATTCTGTGGAATAGGATGATGAGAATTAGATACTGAACTATCACTATTACTTTACTAAGCATGTTTGTCCACAATTTTAGCAATCCAGGAAGAGGTGGTCAACTTGCTTCCTAGGAAAAAAAAAGCAAGCCAGATAACACCAGGTTACAGACTTAATGCCACAAAACATGACACTGCCTTGCGAAAACATATTCCAGTCTAAGCTTGTTTAGGTAATTAAGACAAAAGATCTTCCACCCTGCCTTTGCTATAAGGTATTCCAGTACAACTCTACCCAACACTTAGCCTGAAAACATGCCCATTCAAGTTTGGATACTGGATTCAACCCACTTGAAAATTCTTCTGCATAACTTGAAAAACTGAGCCTATACTTCATTAACAGCTGGATGATTACAGTTAATCAGCCATTTCACTCCTCTCTCACTGTCCCAGTAGCCAAAGGCTGAAAGGATTCACTATAAAAGCCACTCAATTTATAAAGCTTTGTCACATGATAAATATGGTCATGACTTAAGATTATCACCAAGACTTTCCTGAGTCAGAACCATCTGACTGACCCATCTCCTGCAATGAGTGACAGCACAGTGCAGCCACATTACTCCATAAGTACACACTCCAACTCATATTTCTGGAAAAATTGCTCTATCCTCACCAGAGCAGGTTTTAACATGGATTTTAAGTCCAATATGATGTAGTAGAGCTGTACGTCAGTATTCAGTGCTGCCTGATTACTAAATTGATTTGGTGTTTGTCATAGTTCATTCCTGTTTGAATATATAGCTCTCTAACAACTCTCCAGACCAGCACAGCACAGTCAGTAGCAGCACAGGCCTCTCTTAAACAGCTCCTCCTCAACCCAGAAACAAGAGCCCTAGAAAGGCAGAGAAAGGTATTTTTAAGCTTTCAGGTTTGGAGGAATTTCACAGAGCACATGTATCCAATCCCTTACTACCACACTCAATTTCATAGAGTGGTCTCCTGAAGCCAGTTAAATGCTTTTTTTTTTACTTTGTGTCATGGGAAGGCGCTCTGAAATCATATGGTCCCATTGATTAGAGACCATCTGAGCTGCAGCACGGGTATATTTATTTCAGTTCATAAGTATTTATTCTCATGCCAAAACAAGCCTTCAGCTTCTTCACCTTCTCTCCCTTTCCCAGTCTCACCCATCAGTGCTTCATATATTGACATCTGTAGAACTCTTCCTTATATGATTCTCTGGCCAGGAGCAGCCACCTTTGGATTGGTATAGCCAGGTCTTTGCCATCTAACGAGTTTCCAGTTTCTATCTTCCTAGCTCTAAATGAAGGCATCTGCCTGCAAGGGCCTGGATTGCAAGCAGAAGCATTTCAGAGCTGCTGCTCCATTATTTCACCTATGACAAAGTCAGGAGTTTACAAGAACAGAATAGGAATAGGCATGTTAGTTTTGACAAGTTGGGGCTTGAAAATAAGAGTATGAGGGCATGTCAAGTGAAAAAATAGCATAATTCTCAGAGTTTTATGAAAAACGTATCGAGAAAACATTCATGGTTTTTGCCTATGTTTAAAACTTCACCCTTCACTTTCACCAGAGTTAACAGAAGACAATTAAGTCTTTTGTTTATTGCATTTACTTATGTTGCCCCTTTTTTGGGGGGAGTGTAATCCAGACTTTGGCATCTGTTTCTCTCCCCTTGGCTCCCATGACATTCTGTATCACACTAGACCTGATCACGAAAGACTCCAACAAATTGCTTGAGCATTTTCAAGTATGTCAAATCAGCATTACCACTCCTCACTCAATCTGCCCTCCCACGCCCCATGAAAGGCTGTTCATTGTATAGGCACCACCTGCTGAAAGAGCAGACATCACACAACTGACATGTTTTCATAAGGCAGTGAGACACCTCCAGCCACCCATTTCCTGTGGATTCCCAGCAAGGATGGTCTGCTGAGATTCCAGGAATGAAAGAAAAAAACCAAACAAAAACAAAATAACCAAGTTACAGTTTCACATCAGCAAAATGCAGCAAGTAGTGTGGACATTTCCTGGTATCTGCCACTTGCCTCCTCCAGATTCCAACAGTTCAAGCCTTTCTAGTCAGCAGAAACTCCTTTACTTCAGGGGAGCAACGGGATAAGAAGTCAGCTGTGCCATACAGCCGTGGTGTTGTGAGACTGCCGTACAGTCAGCTTGAATCTTGCCAGCACAGACATACTTGTGAAGAAATTAAAGCAGCTTTAGCAACACACTGCACGGCCACCTACGCATCTTGTGAAGTCACAGCTTGGCTCCATGTGCTGAGGAGACCTATGGAATGCTGGCAAGCAGAAACAGTCGCCAAAACCAGCAAACCAAAGTGGCATCAGCATCAGAGGGAAACTGGGAGTTAACACCTGCTGCTCTAAGTCAAACCTGCGAGAGAGGTTCCAGAGAACAGCTTTTCAAAGCCATATACAAGATTTAACAAACTCCTGCAGCAAGGATAGAAAACCATTCATCTTGGATCTTTCAAGTATGAAAACCTGTTCGTTTCTTCTCCCCAGTCAGGCAGCAAAGGCATTTGCAGTGAAGCCAGAAATAGGAAAACCAAGAAATGAATTCTCCCTTCATATATAGCAGGACGGGGGAAAGTTGCATTCCTTATTGAGCAGAGGCAGCTGCTGAAGGAAGGCAGAGGGAGGAAGGAGCAGTATTGACAAAATCAGCAAGACAAACATTGAAACAGCTTCAGCATCTCATCCCCTGCCTGCTGGCAAAGCAGATGCCCTTCTGCCAAGGCACAGGGGAAGGTCAGCCATCGCAGAAGTAATTGAAACAGAGGTGAACACTGGGGATAGATTTCCTCAAAGAGCCTCATTAGCAGATCAACTAGAGCCTGATCTCCTCCCTCTTTACTATAAAAACATCAAAACATATTCTTTATTAATAAACTCCACTTGCAAGTGATTTCAGAGAGACTAGGAGAAGGGCCCATTTAATAACAAAACACGACTGGAAGGGCTAGACCTGATTTAAAAAGTCAATAAAGCATGTGTTTTCATTTAAGAAACAAAACTTAACTATGGTTTTAATAAAAATCCAACCCTTATTTGTTTTGGAGGAGAAGAAGGGAGATCAGTGTGCTTCTCCTCTTGCCTCCTCAATTTTGAATCCATCTCATTGCTCAAGGCAACAACAAACAAAATTCAGCTCATCCCTACAAGAGGTTTGCTCCTAAATCAAGTGGGAAACCCAGGCATGTGCTGGGTGGATAGAGGAAAACCACTCAGAGATTCTTGCATTGCTTCAAAGATTAATCTAACATTTTAATTTTAGACCAGAAGCAGCACAGCAAGATAGGGATTTTGTTTTTAAAGGGCAATTAGAGCCTTCCTCCTCTATTTGTTCTTTCTTTAGAAGAAATATCTCTATTGTCTTAACATTTTGGAAAGGAAAAGCCCCACTGTGATTGTTTCACAGCAGTTATGAAATGCAGCAGCCACACAATATGAAGCCCTAGGTTTGTGTTTTTGGTTCTCATTTAGGTGCCCAGCCAGGGTGGTGCAGGCATGAAATCATCTGCCTGACAGCTCAGCTACTGGTCACTTATCTAAGGAGAAAATCACTGATGACTGCAAACCAAGATAAACACCCCAATGTGCGCAATGGAAGAACTCTGAAAAACAATATACTCTTTCAAAGAGAGCCCATACATTAATGAACCACTGCTTTTCAACCTCAGCCACTACCTCCACCATAGCCATATCTTAGTGATCAACCTATTCAAACTCAGATATAAAAATATTTGGTTTACAGAGCACACACAGACTTAAGAACAAGTTACCCTGGAAGGCACACTGCCAAATTTATAGTCTAAAAACATCAGAACAAACAACCATCTAGCGAAATGGCATCTGAAGAGCCATCTTAAAAGTCCTTTAATCTCTTATCTCCAGAAGACTGGCCAGTACCAAATGAATCGCAGTCATGTTGCCTGCTAGCTAAGGTCAAGAGTTCTGCAACACTGTGTTATACAGTTTTATCAGGCATGAGAAACACAGAACTCCTCACATGTGCCAGCAGCCACTCCACAACACTTGTAGTGAGTGAATTTTCTCACTGTAAGCAGTTCCCTAGGGACATCTCAGATTCTTCAAAATCTTGCTGTTTATGAGGTGATTGATTTTCACCCAGCAAGACTGCAATTCAGAGTCTGAAGGAGGAAATTTTGGGACACTTTAGTCAAGACACAGCAGGACAGAAGCCCACTGCATAAAGACCAGGTCCTTATTTATCCCATTCAGTAGTCATCAAAAACAAACCCAAGAATTCCCAGGATTTCTGCCTCAGTTTGGGGCTGGAGGAGGTGGGGGGGAAGTGTTGTAAATTTGATTCCAGATTTCCCACAGTGATTAACGCATTTTTAAAAAATTCCCCGGTAAGACACAAGAGCTCTAGTGATCCAATCGATTTCACTCCATGACACTGACAGTAAGACACCTTCCTGCCAACAGCTGGCTCTTACTAATCCTCCCATTCAACCTGCTGGAACATGATTTTGCACCCAAGGCCACATGCAAAAGCATCTGGCTCAGGAGCAGAAAAAGAGATCCTGTTAAGCAGGAGGAGTTCCACACCTTTCCTTTTTCTATCCCCATCAATGAACACAAACAATGTTTGATGCCAGATCCCACGGGCCCTGAGATGGAGGCAGCAGCCAGGAAATGCTTCTTTAGAAGTGGGGGGCAGAAGCATATGCCATAAATTAGGTACAGCCCAGTGCAGATGGCCACAAGGTTGTAATGTAATGCAAACCTAATTTCAGACTGAGTTAATTCTGAGTCAAGAGGTTCATAGTACATCACTGAAGTCTCTTCTACTTACTAAATAGGAGAGACCAAGCAGTCAAGAGTCTTCTGTGAATTCCTTTCACCTTATGATTGCTGACTTATATAGGAAGATCAAGGAAGTGAACAGCAGCTTCCAGCATATGCGAATTCCAGCAGAGACCACTTTAAGAAGTTAATAGAAATAGGGCTGGACAGCAAAAAGCCTAAACCTAAGCAGGTTCAAGGCACTCCAGCCCTTTCCTGCTATAATATGCCATATTTAAATGGAATCAAGTTTTTATGTCTCGATCCAGGGAGGATTTCCTTTTCTAGGACAGAGTAGCATACCATTTCCTTCCCTCATATAAAAGCAGCAAAACTAGGTCTTCTGAACTTAACTTGATCCAGCAATGCTGGCATTGAATGCTGATCAAACAACAATAGAGAAATTATTTAAAAAAAAAAATAACATAATAGTTCACTCAGAGACTGCTTTTGCACTAAGACTCAGGAAATAGATGGCACAAGTTTTATTATAACTAGAGGGGGAACATTTTTCTTTAATAATCTCCACAACTGAAGTTACTCAGGTGTGTCTCCAGCAGACCTAGTCTGAGACACATTGCATAGCCAAAAGATGAAGTCATCGTCAGGACAAAAACCAGTCTAGCCACCAAAGACAGAGGCTTTTCTCACAGTCAGCTACGTACAGCAAACATCTGGTGCACCTGAACAGGGCAGAGCATGGCCAACAGACACAGCAAGCTCCTCAAGAAGAGGCAAGACACAGAGTGCAAGCTACAATTCAGTAACAGAGAGCCCTGTGAAAGACCAAGTTGCTACGGTGTGCAACTGCTCTGTGTTACTGATGAGGGTTTAAGAACGCTGACATGTATCTGCCTTGGAGCTTCAAAACAAGACAACGGGAGAGCCTTTAAAGCATTTCTCTCTCCTGTGTCAGGAGTGCATCCCAACCATCCGGTCGCAGGGCAATTAATGGTGGTTAATGGTTAGAATTGCTTCCTGAGCTGGCCAAATTTAAACATACAGCATGAAGAGCTTATGCAAGGTGTGTGCTATTTAGGACACAGCATCCTTCATTCAGATTAAGATTTTTTTTTTTATTTACTATTTACGTGAGTCAATAATGTTCCTTCCTCTTCCATCTCAGTAATTTCAAATGTTGCAGGGGAGAAGGAGAGGGGAAGAAGGAAGAGCAAGCAACATCATAAAATCATAGAATGGCCTGAGTTGGAAGGGATCTTAAAGATCATCCAGTTCCGACCCCCATGCCATGGGCAGGGACACTTCCCACTAGACCAGGTTGCTCAGAGCTCCGTCCAACCTGGCCTTAAATAGTTCCAGGGATGGGGCATGCCCACCTTCCCTGGGCAATCTGTTCCAGTGTTTCCCATGAGGAAAGATAGTATTTCACTTCTAGTGGGACCCATCTGTCTCAGGCTAGCTACCTTTTGTAATCCTGTTCTGTGGAAAAGCATGGCTTTGCTTCCCTCACTTTATGTTTGATTTTTATCTTATTCACTTTCCTAACCATTATTTCAATCTTAGCAAAATATGCTAAGACTGCAATGAAATCATACACTTACTGTGAAAGGCATACAGGCATCTCAAGTATCTCTACAGGAGAACATGGCAGCCAAGGAAAACTTCTACCACATACCACCTGTTTGATATGCAGGGACTGAGAAAGCTCCTCAAGAGACCATTTAGTGCAATTCTCTACAGCAAGACAAAAATCAATCCTTTCTCAGGAAGGGAAAATAGCAAGACGATGAAAAAAGGGCTCCTGACAACTTCCAGTGAGAGCATGAAAGACAGCTATAAAAAACAAACCAACAATACAAAAACCAAAACAATGCAACAACAACAAGAACAACAAAAACCTCCATCCACTCAAAAATCCAAATTCACTGAAAGGCAGCACAAAAGTGTGCCACACATTTCCACTGGAACATGGGGGTCTGCAGCCACAGTGAGTCAACATTCACCATTTCCAGCCTCCCTTCTGGGCAGTCTGTCCTTACTAACACAGTTCCAAAGAGCTTGGCCCACTTGAAGCAACCTATAGAACAATGATATAGAAGGTCTCAACAGATAGATTATTAAAGGTCTACGAGGCTTTTATTTCAGACCAGGTCTCCTGCCACTGATCAAACATCCAGCACATCAGGCAAGTCAGGTGAGCTTTGAGAATGCAGCCCCTGGTTTTGTTTTAGGTAGAAGGAATCTAGCTTGCATCTCCCGATGTTGCTCAGCAATGCCAGCCAGCACACAGGGCAGGGAGTGGGGAAAGTCAAGAGGTTCACTTCAGAAGCATCTTCCTCATCCAAATCAAAATACGCAAGGCAGGCGTACCAAACTTTCAATGCCTTTACCTCACACCAGTATCAGATACTTGTTCTTCCCCCTCAATTCTCGATGCTAAGTGACCCCCTTGCTCACTAAGGGAAACAAGAGAAGGAAAAAAAGTTTCCTAAGCCTCTTTGCCTTCTTGCTGCATACCTCTGGACCCTTCTTTCATAAGATGAAGGGTTAACAGTGAAAAAAGGACACAGCACATTAAATAGAGGCTCCCCCTATGCCAAATTGCTTCTGAGATGCCAGTGTGCTGGTTTTATTGATGAATGCAATCTTTGGAGCATGTTTTTCTCTCTTGTTCTCTAGTCTGCCATAGACAATGCTGGATGAAACCACGGACTTGAACAGCTTTTACAACTATTTTTGAAGCGCTCCCCCACCACTTGCAGCATTGCTTACAAAATGGCTCAAGGCTGGGAGCAGTGAGTGAGGAAGAAGACACTGCACTGACAAGTCCATTGCATGGGCCAGGTGCTGGGCTGCTGCTGGAGCAGGGAAGGAGCCAGTAGCTGGAAACAGTAGCCAGGACAAGGACCCTGGCACAGAGGGTCCAGCTGAGAGCACTTACTGGTGGAGTGAGAAGGTCAGCAGCCACTCGAGAGCTCCTCAGCTGAGGAACCTCCCCCCAAAAAAGGACATTACCACCAGCTGCACCAGGCTTACAGGCAATGCTGTGCAGGGCCATGGGCCGAGAAAAGATGGATGCTTTGCTAGGCTGCAGAGTCTGGAAGCACAACTTGGTCCCATATAATGATCTCACTTTTAAAAAGAGACTGTCACTTTTGGGAGACTTTGCAGAGAACATAAATTACACACAATACACACATACACACACCCCCTTACAAGCCTACACTACTCTGGACAAAAGCCAATTCTTTCTCAGGAAGGGAAAATAGCAAGACGATGAAAAAAGGGCTCCTGACAACTTTCCATGACAGCATGAAAGGTAATACACAGGACAGGACTTCCAGTTGCTGTCTCAGCTTAATAGCTTAATACAGGACCATACACTTTTCCCTCTTCCCACATGCACGCCTTCCCCAGGTTTCCAGAGATCCACCTTTGCCCGCATGAAGACAGACAGGAGTTACACTTCTGGCAGCTGGAGGAGCAAAGCTGCACAATCTACACAGCAGATCTGCAGCAACTTCTCACAGCACAAAAGAGTGCTTGAGATAGAGAAGAGGAAAACACAAGGGGAACAGTGTGCTTTTCTCCAGCTAGGAGATACCAAGTGGGAGTGTTTTTGTTCATTTCAAGGGAAAAAAACCCAACAAATTCTTATTAGTATGCATACTATAATTCAAAGTCTTATGAGCTTCTGTCATATAGTGACCTGAAAGACACTGCCAGGCAAAGAACTGCTGTATGGCAGAAACCTGAGTATAAATGGAAAAACTGCATCAAGTAAGTTTTCCTCCTCTTCCAAAGGAATTTTACACCAACACACTAGCATTTCATTTCCTCCCTCCATTGCCACAGTCACTGATGCTCTCAGGGCTGACAGCACTCGTCTGCATCACTCTCCCCAGCTGGTTCAGGAAGCAATGACCAGGGCAACTTGGTGCATGCAAAGGGGGATTCAAATCAAGCTAGGAAACAGTGTGAGTAGCTAAGCCAGACCCCTGTACTTTCAGGAGGGTCTGCTTCTCTGCCCTCAAACAGCAGACTTTGTCAGCCCCACTCCTCACCTTTTCTTCTAGCTCCCCTTGCTGTGAGTCACCATCAAAGGACTTAGGTTAGCTTCTGGAAACCACCAATTTTCTTCCTTCCTGTAACGTGTGGTGATAGAGACCAGACAAACTTTTCCAGAAAAATCTGCCCCGAGGGCATGCATTTGATCACTGTCACTCAGTGACCCTTTTGGCTGCACAGGTGCTTACTTTAATGCTGGTAAAGAACTGTTTGCACCACATACGCTACAGAAATTGAGATGCAGTAGAGAAAGTATCTGTTTACAGTATAGTGAAAAAGTGGTATGAGCCACACATTGTAAATTCCCCTCCTCCACTTCCTCACCCAGAAAGAGGGCACAGCACAGCAAAAGTAAACCAAATATACATAGTTCTGTTAATTTCCCCACAAAGTACCAAGGCCAAGGGCATTGCTCTCCCATCCACAGTGAATGGCTGCCCTCCCAGCCCACTCCGGACATGAGGCACAGAAGTATGAGCTTGGCACCACACTAACCCAGTTATGTGGCTTCTGGAACAAAACCAGTTCATGTTCAGCCAAGAAAGCAGGGCAGCCAAAATGCAGCTGCCTGTAGCACTATGCCCTTAGATACTTGTACTGCTTGTGTTTTCAGGTCAAATTTTTTTTCCTTGGTAACTATGAAAACTAGACAACTTGTAGAAGTGCCTCAGAAGCTGACCACAGGCTCTAGAATGCAAGGGCTTTGCAAATAAAAACACCCTGCACTGTCAGAGCTAAATAAAGCAGATGAAGTTTACCTAGGTAAGAGCTTGTTAACTATAATATACTTTCTTAGAAATCACTGTTTCATTTTTGAAACTATGAGCAACAGCATGTGCCGCAGGGCTGTCTCCCCAGCCTGCACAGATGATACACTCTGCTACTTTAATTTTCTACTCCTTGAATTTTTCCTTGGAAGTCTCCACCCCCAACACCACATTCCCATCTAGCCACCCCCAACCACTTGGATTAAATTAAGCCAAAAAAAAAAAAAATCAAAGCCAGCTGATTATTTATTAAACAAACAGGACACATTTTTTTCTTTAGTAAAATGGAGCACTCCTGGTTAGCTGCAGACTTTAAACTTCACTTTGGGGGGGGGGAGGCAGAGAGAAAGGAAGGAAGCAGTGTTTCACTTTAAGAGAGCACATTGAGAACTCGTTATTTGACTTAAAAGCCATCTGCCTACAAAATGAAACTGTACACACACACAAGACTTAACAAGCTGTAAACAAGCATCAATAGCAACAATCTTATTTCAGTGGTAATTGCCTGCTTTGATCACGTTTCTTTAGGATAACCCTCTCCTTCAAATAATTTTCAATTCCCTCAACTCCTGTCAAGCCTATCTCCCACATCTGCCAGTTAAAGGAAGAAGCAGAAATTGAAATTAATGGGGACGCAGGGAGCAAGCTAGTGTGCTTTGTGTGCCAAAAACTTTACCAGGATGCAGAGAGGTCCCTAATAAACATGGGCCAGCAACACGTGAAAATGAAAAAAAGCCAGTTATGTACATGGAAAGGCATTCCTAAATTTTTCCATACAGATTCTGAATACTTTGTTTCCTGTGAGAAAATAAGCATTTGACTAGAGATCTCCTAATCAGGAAACAGACACGTCAGGTATTTCTAGAATGCTAATGAATGTATAGAACAGAGTAGGGATTATCTCCTGCCTGCCTCAGCTGACACCAGGGACTCCCAGTATCTGAACTCCCTCCTGCTTTTATTCAAGCCACAGTTTGCAGAAAGATCTTTAGCATGAAAAGAAAAACAATATGTGAAGTCAGTTCCCAAACGGATACAGAGAGCTACATGTGGAGCTACAGGAAGACAGAGCCTAGAAGCCACTTGCATCAGGGATTGTTTTCTTCGTCTGGTTAGGGAAAAAAAGAGAAAACATATCCAAGACAAGAATGTGCAATAAAATCAGATTAAGGAATGTTAGTCACTCCTGGCTTCCCCTCAAAACAGAAGTCAAAAAGTTTCCTCCATTTATTCACAAGATGTCTAAACACTGAGTCTTGCTGAAAGAACAGGAAAAAAAAATTAAAACAAAACGAGAAAAGTGAAAGGAAGGCTGCTCTTCTCAACCTACTGATAAGTTCCCAAAGTGTTTTCCCTTCATCCGTGTACTAAAAACTAAAGCAACCCCTGCAGCATCAGCAGGCACTGTGGTCAGTGCTGGGTCCAGCCAAGAGTGCAAATGCAGTATTACATGCATTCATACTTTCCCACTGAGACATAGCCTGAATAGCCTAACAACTGCTCCATCCGCTGTGCTCCCTCTTCCCAGCTAAGCTCCTGATATTGCTCCTAAATACAGATGTCCCTGACTGCTTCCATTTATGTTTACACAAGTAAGAGGCTGAGGGTCACAGGGTGGAACAGCTGAGAAGAGCAGGCACATTGCTGCAAACGTGTCCACTCTTCCTCAGATTTGGCTCTGGTATTCAATGGCTTTGCTGTTGCTGTTCAGCATCCATTTACACAAATACCAGTGTGGTTCTCGGAGAAAGGAGGATTGTAATTGAAACCACCAAAAATAACCATTGGCATACAACACTTGTTATTTTGCACAGACCCCCTTCAGCAGTTTTCATGGTCATGATTCAGCAGAAACAGTGGCAGCACTCCAAAATAAGGTCTCTTTCTCCTTTTTGTGCAAGAGGACCATGGAGCTGCATAAGCAGCCTAGGAGAGGACCTCATGCCCCAAGCTTAACCCATTTACCACCACGTTGCATTCCAGCCACAAGAGAAAACACAGAGTAATGCAGTTGCAGGCAGAGAATTGAGCTAAGCCTTCACAAAGCCTCTCCCATGGAGCCCTGCTTCCCCACGAGCAAAATGGACCTGGGCTATTCCCAGTAGCTGATGAGTCAAATAACTTCATTATGAAATGCTTGCTTAAGACCAGAGTTGTTATTTAAGGAGCTAGTATCTCACCTGCTTCTCAAAGATAATGCAGGTACACGAGACAACACACCCACAGCACAGCTCCTCTCTTTACCTACAGAAGCGATGCACTCTGAAGCAGCTTTTGACAGCTTTAAATGTGTCACGGTAGCACAGGAGTTGTTTACCCAGCTTCTGCTGAGATAATAGAACTGGACATGTAACACCTCCCAGCAGATGCAGAAGATAGTCAACATACAAAATAAAAAAACAATTGTTGTTAGGTTTGTCTGGTTGGTTTTTTAAAAAACCATGAAGTCTTCATTTCGAAGCAGGCCTGGCTGAAAAAGTTATGGAATGGATGTATGAAGTGATGTTTTTCTCCAATTTTTACCACACAAAGAGCATGGGGAGTAACATATGCCCAAGACTTCCTGTAAATGTATTTCAATACAAAAAAGATTGTACCACAGAGTTTCAAAACAGAAATAAAACTCTCTTTGTCCCTATAAATCGGTACTTAAAAATTTCACCATAAGGTACCATATTTAGCATTTCCAGAGGAATGCACACAGAGGTGACCATGAGGAAGATGGCTGTGGTTGCAGACTTCCCTTTAAATCCCATCTTTTGCTTTGAAAACAAACATGCCATGTCTGAAAAGAAGCTGTTTAACAGCACCCAATTTACATATCTGTTGGGCAAGAGAGTTCCCACAGACATGAGAGTTTTTGTCTTGCATTGGCCACATCAGATCCTCTGAGCTGTGAGACACAACAATCTTTATATATGAGGAGTCAGAATCTTCTAATCCAATCTGGAGGAACAATTCTTCTCCCTGGAGTCTTTACAGGGCTTTAATTGAACCTGGCCCATCATCAGCTTTGAACCTCACCATCCTCCAAAGGTGCTGGGCTGCTGCCAATTCAGATTGTTACTGGTCATTGCCCCCTTGGGAGGGCTGCGAATCAGGGTACAAATAAAGAGCAGCAGAGTGTAGCAGTGGTATCTGCTGGTGTTTGGAGAGACACAGAGAAAATGACAGACAGGAAACAACTTTTTAAAAATTGTGGAACTGTGCATTTGACAGTTTTTTAAATCAAAGTAAACCACTCATAAATGTATACACCTGTTCTGAGCAGATTACTCATCATAACAATTTTAAAACTAATAGCTGGCAATTATTTTCCAGCTGATACAGATTCCCAGTTGAAGGTGCACTCGACAACACACCCAAACTCAGTTTTTTCCCTCATCATTAAAAACAACTAAGTGGCATGGGATCTAAGTGTCTTAAAAACACCTGATGATTGCTGTCCTCAATAAAAGCTTATCAGAGCAGTGCAAAAGCTGTTTGCCCAGCTCCTAGTGGGATGATAAAGAGTTAGGTATACAACTTGCACATCACAAGAGGAGAAAAAAAGCTTACCCACCTCCAGCTCTTGGGAAAGCAGATTCTGCAAGTTGCAAAAGCTCATGTGCTTTACCACGGAAACGATTACATTGTTCAGGAGTGGCTGGTGGCAGTGACTGTGCCACCACCCTGGCAGGAACACCACCTGTGTGAAGCACCACTCTGAAGAGTGAAAAGCAAAGCTCCCCACAGAAGCTCTACGCTGCAAGCAACGTCAGGGGCTGTGTTTCAGTAGCTCTACTCTTCCACGCCTTACAATAGGACTTTATTTTACTGACATTCAAGCTGCCAAAGATTGAGTTGAGATTTAGATAAACACAGCAAGTTTAGACAAATATTACAGCCACTGTTTCTTCCAAATGCCAATACTCTCAGTGCCACTGACTCTGATAAAATGCTTGAACTGTATACTGTACTTTACTGTCCAAATTCAGCACCCAGCCTCCTTGTGATGTCCTCCCTGGTAGGGTTTCACCAAAGCCATTCCAGCCAGACTGTGGGATATCAGCCACCTAAGCCTCTCAAATTGCTGTTCAGAACAGCTACTGCTTCTGCACTTGTATTTTCAAGCCAGCTGGTTGAGAATGCTAAGTGCTATAGAGTTAAGCTGATTATTTGTTTTAACTAAATTAAGAAAAAGTCTTTAGGCAAAAGATCTAGGAAGCAAGTTTTTGCAGATAAAATACGTGAATTTGGAACTGAAGTCTTTCTTTTTAAAGCCAGTGAGGTTTTGCACTTTTTTTTTCCCCTCCAGTTTTTTTCCCCCCATCTTTCCCAAAGGTATTTCCTGTGCATTCTCTCTTCCCCCACACTTCGAATTTTACTCAAACTTTGTGTTTGTGGGAGGTAGATTCTGGAGGAAACCTCAAAGATACGAAGACAGCAATCTCAGAACCATCAGACCTCCTGCAAGCTAACGAAGCAGCCAAGTGCACAGCTGGAAGTTAGGTGCCATGGGAGCACAAAGAGGCCCAGACTGCACCTGAACAGGGAGAAGACTTTCCCTTTGATCCTGAACTCTGCTCTAGTGCTCTGCACCAGAGTGCACCAACCTCTGGGTCAACTTACAGAGCCCATCCACGTGCGCTGTAGCTAAATACCGTGTGTTCAACAGGACAGGGCTCACTGCATGCAATAACAAGCGTTCCTGATTTATTTTAGGCTGCATGAAAGCTAATAACATAAGCAAATCTTATGTTTGCCTTCAAACAGTACAAACACTAAGAGTCAGGGAACAATGTCCCAGCAAGACAGCAGGAACCAAATGTGAGTAATCACAGAAGAGTTTGGGTTGGAAGGTAGCTTTAAAGGTCATCCAGTCCAACACCCCTGCAACAAGCAGAGACAGAGACCCCATAACTGCATGGCACAGAGCTGACACACCCTTATCATGCAGAAGGGATGCACAGCCATGCCAGAGCCTTTGTGCACCTTACAGACATGGGACTGTAGCAAGCCACCTTTTCAAACTTTTGGATCTCAGCACAACCCCTGAAATACCTCCAGCAGCACTCCCTCCGCAGTGATCCCTCCTCAGCAGGGATGCAACCTTTCCTTGTTACTTCCGTGTGCAGCTATCCAGCAATTTATGTTATTGACACTGACGTGCCTTGTAGGGCCAGGAGGCCTCTAAGGCAGGGAGGCCTGGTTTGCTGGAATTGCTCAGTTCACACCAGTTGTGAGAGCCCACCAAGGGAAGGTATCATTCAGCAAGATGCTGGCAAGCAGCCTAGCTAACCCAGGTTACACTAGCAGGTTCCCTCTCACAGCTGCTGCTGATGCACATACATTAAGCATCTACATCACATTGATCTCTTTCAGCTCTCTTGCGGCATCCACAGGGAACTGGTCTGGAACAGAAGCAATAACATTTCTGAAGACAGATGGAGCTAGTAACTCCGATTTTCCAAGATAAGCACACACCCATAAACCAGACCAACAAGACTCAGGAGCGTGTTACCCACACACTGTATGACACCCATCATGGTAGAAGGGCAGCTGCACCACACTCTGCAGTTCCAGTACTTCCTCATGATGCAATACAGCTCTGGGATCTCAGGATGCTGCAACTGGTGAGAGGAAGGGTGTGGGACATTACCACCACTTACCAGCTGAACTGGGACCGAATGAGGTACAGTGCTAAAAAAACCCACCATGGAAATTATTATTCCAAGCATTCAGAGGCAGGACAAGCTAATTGCAGGGGTGCTCTCCACACAGTCTGGTGATCAACACTGGTGAAGTCCATGGTAAGACAGGGCTTTGTGCACACCTCCAACAATATCCTTCCTCTTGCTGACCGCCACTGTGCACTTGCCAGAGTTGATGCAGATGACACATACCCTTGCTGAGGGGTCATCTGAGCAAAGGAAGATGAGTTTGTTGTGGCAAGCTGTTTCCTGTGATCTGCACCCCATGAGCTGGCTCCTGTGGCCAGCTGCTTCTGGGAATGTTTCAGAGACAGGAGATGGGTTCTGAGGTACTGCCAAGCCACTCTGCCCACAGCAGCACATGTTAAATCACAACAGCTATCCAGTCTGCAGCTTCTCTCAGAGCTCCCCCTCTCCACTTCTCTCCATCCCTTCTAGATGCCAAGGCGTGCCTGTACGACAAACTTAAAAACCACCCTGCACCCCAGAGTGCCCAGCAGCACTCTGTACAACAGAGAGCTGCGTACAGCAAGGAACAACCTCTAACACAGACCCTTTCTTACACCCACAGGTACCACACTTCTGTGTTACTCAGCATGCCCTCTGCCAGGGGACTGGAGACTGCGTGTGGCACGGGAGGGGTGCCGTGGCATGGCAGCCAAGTACATCAAGGAATGAGAAATTAAATCCCACTTTAAGCAAAATACAGCACAGGGAACTAGTGTTCTTCTAGGGGGAGGCTGGGACCCTCAGGACAGCCTGCAGACAGCTATTCAATTCCTCTCTTTCAGGGCAAGAAATGTTAACTTTACTCATGGGTGACAAAAGCTGCCAGGTAATGCTGTCACATTGCCTTTGAAGTCAGGCAAAAAAACAGGGAAGAGGAAATTCCACAATACTATCACCAGCACCTTTGCATCCACGAGCAAAAGGCAAGAGACCTGAACAGAAAACTAAGTTAAAAAAAAAAAAGTTTCCTGTTTTTCAGAGTCACAGCCCATTACAAGCAAAGATACATTGATGAGTTCAGAAAGGCACCAGCCAGACAACCACCAAAATCAACTAAAAAAAAAAAGTAATCTGATGTGCCTCTGGGCTTGGTCTATTTACACAAGAAGTGTTAGCCAGATCTATCGAAAATCATGACCAGCTTTAGCATGTTCAGTCACCCATGTACATGTTAAGCTCAGTAGCAGATCATTGTCAGCACTGTTTGGCCTCAATTATTGTCTGTCCATGGCAAACATTTGGGATACTTTTGAGTACAAGCTGATAAATGGAGACATCATGTGGTTACCCATACAGAAAAGTAACTCCCTCATTAAAGAGCCTCATGGATGAAGAAGCAACTTTTGAACCACAGCACTGTATGACCCAAGTTCAGTCTAACACTGGAAACAAGGATGTCACATTTTGTAAGCAGTATAGATAAATCCTGTGCCAGGATTTGATGCACAAATGTTGACTCCCTACATGCTACCTTCTCCTTTCTAACATGCAGGGATTCTAAAACGCAATGAGTACACTGCACCAGTGTTCAGTGCACTTTTAAGTGACTGAAGAATAATGCAGACACAGACACTCCTCCTGCTATTGACATTCTCCCAGCTAAGAACTGCTCTGAAACAAAATTCTTGACATTTCTAGTTGCATACTGTACTCCAAATGTGCTACACTTTCCCCACCCCCCTCTACAAAGGATAAGGCATGCTAGAGTTATGCTACTTCAAGAAATACAAGCTTAGGAAACTCCCATTTTTAATTTTTATAAGCCACAAAGGCACTACCCTTGGACTTATTTCTGGGCTCTATTATAAGGCATTAATTTATTCACTCAGAGTCAGAAAATTTCTCCCTAACTGCAAGAAATGTTATGGTTTTCTGATTAACACAATGCATTTTGTTAATGCAACAGGTTTTCCTCCCCTTTACTCATGTCAGCTGCATTTGAAACTAGACCTTAGTAAACACACAAAAGCAAAAATGCAGACATTATTTTGTAAACAAAATCACTGCATAATACTAACAAAACTACCAAACTGCTTGGCAGAATGAAAACAAAGTCACAATAAACCAGGCTAATAAAGTGAACCAACGGGTTGCCACCAGTGTCCGTCCTGAGGTTGTAACTAACAGACCTCCCCTTAGGACACTTCCACAGCATCCAGGGACGAGGGAAACAGCTTTAGTTACAAAAAATCCTTTTCAAATCCTCAGCTGGTAACTCAGCTTTAAAGGAAACAGTTGTGCTCACCTAGGGCAGCCGAGGAGGCAGAAAGGCTGGCTCAGAGCTCGCCACTGCCAGCAGCTGGGTAGCCTTGCAGTGCCCTTGCAGAGATGGAACTTTTTCCCAACTACACTGAATCCCAGCTGATTTTCAAAGACACCAGACAGTATGGAATTTCTTATGTATCAATTTAAAATAAATATTTTTTTTCCTTCAAAACATTACCATTTTATTTTTTTTAATTCTCAAGTAATGTATTATTTCTGATGCAAAGGGATAATCAGAGGAGAAGACTAACTGGTCCAAGACTCGCTGCAAAAAGCCAATTCTCCTCATCAAGTGTTGCTTTCATACCTGTTCTGTCACTGCTCTCCAAGTCTTTTTCTAGTGCTGGGAGTAAAATAACAGCAACACTTGTGTGCTTTCACCTAACCCATTCTCCTGCCCGGGGAGCAACAGCATTGCAGAGCAATTAAAAAGCTGAGGCAAGGAGTAGAAAGCTGACAGCTGAGAGGAAGAAAAAGGAAAACACGGGAGAAAAAGAAGAGAAAAACTGCAAGAAAATTGGGGGTGGTGGAGGAGATAAGTGGTGCAGAAGTTATTCAGGTGGAGCTTTCAGAGGTTACTTAATATCAGCATATGGCAGGGGCCTGAAGAGAAGAACAACAGAGAAGTTTTCTAGGTTAATAGTTTCCTTAATATTCCCAGAGGATTCTTTACTACTCTAAACATAGCACAGAGGAAAAAATAAGATCCAAGAAGATCATCATCAGGGGCAGGTTCAAGAAAGGGTTCTTTCAACCTCCCCCAAACTGCTTTCTCTCTTGGAGCCGAAAAATATCCAGAGTTCTTATGCAGTTTTAACACTGACACTTTAAAATTTGAAACATGCAATCCCAACAACACCGGCAGACAGAAGACAAAAGAGAAGGTTTCATTTACTTTAAAAAAAATAATTTGACTGGAGTTACATTTGTTGAACTATATTTGGAGTTAATTTTTCAATGCCTACAACAAACACCTAGCAGAAATATCCTTCACTGCATGCTTATTTTCAGTGCAAGAGTTTAATTAAGTTGTTCTAAGACCTTTAACGAACTTAAGAGTTTAGAATACTTCAAAAATTTAGCAGAAAACCTATTTCTGAAGGCCTGAATCTTGAGTTAGTGTTTGTATTTGCACTGTGCTATCTACCTTCATTCGCTATGTGAAAGCTGCTTTGAGCTTGTGAGGTCTTGTCAGGTAAAATCCAGTGTCAAAGAAGAGATCGTCCACTCATTATTATCTGCACATTATACTTGCTTCCATCACTCACAGAAGGGAAATGACAGCTAGGCACAACAGGAAAAAACCTGAGCCATGAGCAGGAAACAGAATCTCTTGTTTTGACTACTAAGGTAAGAAAAGGTAAACAGTGGAAAATTCCCTTCATAGGGACCATAACAGAGCTGGATCATTTGACAAGTCTTCCTCACCACTGTTTTTATACAGCCAAGCCACCTGTCAGAGTAGCTTCACTATCTTAAATAAAAAGCATCAGACCAAGGAAGGAAACAAGAAATAGCATTACTTGAGACTATCTGTGAGTATACATAATTGGGGAGTTCTTGTATTTTGGTTTTTTTTAAGTACCTCCAGGGCAGCAATCCCATTAAGACAACAAACAGAAGTTTGGAGGGACAGAAGAGTATTTATTTGCTTGTTCATATGTGGGTTACAAACTGAAGATAGGTATGGAGTTGAGGAGAGGCTCCTGTTAAAGGCTGCACAAGCACCCACTGTAAATAAGTTTCTTTAGCCTAAATTCAGCACAGTCTGTGGTGCTGGTACAAGCTTGATGCAATTTTTAAGACTGTGAAAATCTATTTTTGTTCTTAAAAATAAATACACATAACCAACTATATTAAGTTATTAAACTTTGAAACTGAAAACAAATTTCATGTAGCTTTAACACTGAAGTGCAGCAAATGTTTGCTGTTTTTACCAGGCTTCTGTTCTGTGCTTACTGTACACAGCAACTAGAAATATTTATGCAGTGCGTATTTCTGTGACAGTTCCTACTATCAGCTATCAACCCACCCCACAAAGCCTAGCCGTAGGCCATGCTATTTCCACCCCTCTTTCACTGAAAATTCTTCCTTAGCAGCTGTTCTGATTGCAATTAAAAGTAACTGGTGACAAAAGTCACATATCCCCACACTCCAGAAATGGAATTTTGAGAAGGGAAGAAGCAGCCTCACAATGGCTCTTCTTAGCCACCAGGTATCACTAACCATGCCAGCAACAAAATCCAAGCCTATTTTTGTTTATGTCTGACAAGCCAGATGAAAAACTTTACGTTTTTAAAGTTGCTTAATAAACCAGTAGGAAAGATAATGATTACCCAGTCTCATCATTTGCACATGAAAGGTAGAAGAGAGAAGTTACAGTAATTTGTTGCCAGACTTCACTGGAACAAACAGCTGCATTTTACTTATCTTCAAATATCAAAGGACTTGAGTGGGACAAAGATTACTTGGCTTGACAAGCTTTCAAAGACCCCTCCAGCTCAAAACCAGAGATGTTTCTGAAGAAAATCATGAAAGGATTTAATATAAGCCTAGCAGCAATTCTTATTAAACAACTACAAAATTTACCACCATCCTCTAATCTTGTCAAAGGTAAGACAAGATGCTTTGCCTCCTTTCCAAATCCAGTGAAATTGCACAGTTCCAAAGGCTAGAAGCAGACAAGTTCTTCCTTCCAGGAAAGAAGAGGCTTCATGGTAGTGTTAAGCTGCTTTAAATCTACCCATTCCATGCAAGCTCCTCACTCAAGGAACCTGTTTTCTGCCAAAGAGCTGGCTCAGGGAGCTCAGCCACTGCGTCACATCAGTGCCAGGGCAGAGGACATAGGGTAGCAGCCCTGGGACAGTCCAACCAACAGCAGAGCCACATCCACCAGTGCACCCATGAGCTACACCGAGTGTCAGCAGAGTTTCTTCTTCACCCTCCCACCCTCCTTATACAGGAGCAGACAAACTGAAGACCTCGTCACTGTTTCTGCATTTAAAATTTATTTTATTCCCTCAGACTCCTAGCAGACCATTGTGAAAATCTGCTCAGCTCAACCAAAAGGAAGACCAGAAGGAGTTCAGTATTCTCCCTCCGTATGTGCTGCAACCTGCTTTATTATTTAAAATATCAAATACTTTTGACAAGAGCAGTAAAATCACATTGTTCTTGTTCGGAAATATAAGACTTTGAGATAGCAAAGTCAATGCCTGTGCTGCAAAACAAATAGGAGGGCTACTGAAGAACCAAAAAGAAGATGTGAAAGAACTTAAACTTTTGTAACTGTACCCACTACAGAAGGCTGAGCAGAGAGTTAAAAGTTTTAGGTAGCTGGAAATAGCTGCTGCCTCAAAGTCAGCTTTTGTGTTTAATACATGTGGTTAGACTGCCAACAACCATTCCTGGGGATTATCTGCTCAGAGTATGAAAGACAATAAAACAACCCACCATCAGTTTTTCAGGCAGACCTGGGCATGATTCACATTAGCACATTTTTATTTTAAAACTGAGTGTGATTGCTCTGATTTTATAATACAAGAAAGCTAAGCACAGATGTTGGTACTTAGAGATGAACAAAACTTTGCCAGGTAAATAATGAATTGCAGAATTATGAACTGCTTCTGAACATGCACAAATATATTGCATGGCACAGCAGTTTAAATACATTAGTCTCTATATGCAGTTGAAGAAAAACAGTTATCTTCCAATCTTTACATTAAAACGAGCCAAATACAAAACTCAACCAGGTAAATGCACATTCTTCCCCTGTTGATTTTGGATCAAGCTTTAAGTGAGAACTGATGGTAGACAGCAGTTCTAACCACTCAAGGAGGAAAACAATGACTGCTGTTCAGTACTAGACTATTAAAATATGTAACAACAAAAGAAAAGGCACTTAAATCAACTTTCTGAAGATGATACTTGATGGCTTTTTACACACTATCAGTTTTCCAGACAGCAAAATGCAAGACAACACAGATACCAGATGTCATCAGCCTTCTCTAACTTCCATCCACATCAATTAACAGCTGCAGTTAATTTGTGGTATTTACTTATTTATGATGTAAGGCCCTGCTCCATTTAGCCGTGGAGTGTGGTTTAGGGTACCGGCTATCAGAATGCTCTTCAGCTTGTTCAGATTTTTTTTGCTTTTCATGTTCCTGCAAGAAGTGTAACACTGACATGCAAATTTGTCACCTGACACTTCAGTGCTTCATCTCTGTCCTACTTGCAGAACACTTATAATAAAGCCATTAAAACCTTCAGAAAGCTTTAAAATTAACTTTACTGATGGAAGACTGTGAATTTGATCTAGAATTTGCTCTAGGATTGACAAAGTGCCCCCACATTCATTAATTTATTGTTATTTTTATAGAATCAGAACGCACCTCCTGTTGTGATGGGGACAAAACAAAAAGGCTTCTCAGGCGAGGTCATTTGACCTCAGTCTGGGATCAAGATGAGACCAGACAGGCTGTGCACCACCTCTCTCCTCCTCCTCTGCAACTTGAACTATGGCAGATTTACTGCATGTGCAAACCCTATAAACCCTGTCAGCTGGCAGGAAGTGAAGGTCTGGTCCGCAGCAGCCTTCATCAGTTCTCCCAGAATCAGAATCATTAGCTCGGATTTACAGCGGTGGGCCCAGTTAACCACTCCATTCACTCCGCTTCCTATACTTGGTCCTAGACATATCACTTGGAAAAAAAGCAACCTTGGGAAAAAAGCACTGCAGAGTATAACAGGGTGATCAGCTTGTTTGTTTTACCACACTTCCCTGAGTTTCTGAACTTTCTAGGTTGAACACTCCCCAGCAGGTAACCCAAGCAAAAGAGGAGAAATTCTGAAATCCTTTTTACTTGGTAGACCTCCACTTACATCCTTATATCCCCCTGCAAAGTTCAAGGAGTCATTTGAGGCAGGTTTACAATGAAGAACTCATTATAATTCTGCTACTTATTCCACTCTATTTAATATGCTCCAATACAGATCAGTTTGAACACATACTGTGCCTGTGAGAGGCATTAAAGCAAGATTTGATAATAATTTAATTCCATTTAATTATTCAAGAAATAATGTAATGCAGTCACATTATGTAATACTAACTCCTTTCAGTTATTCTGTTTTATGCTTCTGCTTGAATTCATAGCTTACACTTAAATATTTCTGCAGTATACAAGAGATTGTCTGAAGTGCTGTAGTTTAACTCAGACCAAACAGTCTTGAAAAACATGATCAGCATCATCAGATAAGCTCTTCCTTAATGCAGGTCTTGGCTAAAATGCAAGAGTTCAGTTATTATGGAGCAAGTCAAACACAGCCTTAAGTTCCTGCACTGTCCCAAGGTCTTTGGGACATCCATCCCTTCCACAGTAGCAGGCATCTTCCAGAGAGGGTTCTGTGTATGTCTGCTATCAGTTACAGCTGAGTGAACAAATCCTCATGCTCAAAGCATCAATTGATGTAAATCACTACTGTACTAATGAAGCCAAGAGAGCCACGTCAGTTTACAACACAGGACATGACCCACACTTGCAGCCTGGGAAAGCAAGTCAAAGGAAAACTGCTTTTTCTTTTTATAGCCTGGTTCTCTAATTAGGATTTTTGTCTGCACTGTAATTTGGCATTGGAGGGAAAAAAAAAAGAGCACCATATACTTTCAGCAGACAATCACTATGAGCTATAAAAACTTGCTATAGCTGAATTTACTCAAACATAACCAGCAAATGTCCCAGATTCTTCAAGACCCAAAAACTATGAACAGCAATTGTTGCAAGCACACTGGAAACATCAATTCTAGTCCTTATTAAAATGGCTGGCTAATAAGCACTAACATCTTGTGTGGGACTACTGTGATCCTGAAAAATCTGGGGCCCGGGAGACTTTTGGGAACAAAAAAAGAAAAGGGAATAAAACAGCCATCCCACACCTGGACACCAACCTGGCATGAAGAGTCCAAGCAATGAGCACAATGTTTGCCTCTGTGGACAAGTGAGAGAAAGGTTTTTGAACTGCAGAAGTGCAAGACTAAGCTCAGATGAAAAACACCTAGGCAAACAAAAACATCAAACGAGGAAATTGTTGCTTGATTATTGTGCAAAGACTAAGTTACCTATTTTGCCACTTGGAGAATATTTAAAGTGTTTTAACATGACTGTAACATTGACCTGACAAGAGAAAAGATAACTCAGCTATAAACTGGGAAAACAGACAGGATGACTAATCATGCAGCTGATAAACAGTTTGCTTTGCTAGAAAGAGACCTGACCTTCAACTATTCAGTCCTTCTACGTCTGCATACTTCTGCCATGCTCCCTGAAACCCTCCCTACTCTACAACACTGTGAGAACAACCTCTGGCAGCCAGCTCCCAGGACTGCTCCCACTGAAAAGCAGTGATCCCTGATCCAACAGTCTAGAGAGCCCATGCTCTGCAGTCTCCTTCAAAGTCCCAAGAGAGCACTGCTCACATATTTTACTAGCATCCCAGGCACCCTAACTTCCTGCCTCTGAAGTCAGAATTTAGGGTGTGAGCTGAAGCTCTGCAGCCACACCACATTCCTCAGAATGGCACAATGATTTCTTGGTGCTGCTAGTCACCTCGTTCTCTTGTGAGGTCTCCAGCAGAAGGACCAGCACTGCTCTGTCATCCCAGTCTGAAGACAAAGAGAGCAGCAGAGCAAAGGAAAAAGAGATGAAGATTTCACCTTCATTCTGGAAGGGAAGGATTTCTAAAAGCTTTGTCCAAGCAAAGGAAATGAGCATGACTGTTAGGGACCATCCACAAGTATGGATCTCAAACGTTAACCTCAGGAGTCCCTTATGAAAGCTGGCACTAAGCAAAGGGATGGGCCAGAATTTACTGCTCCCTTCAGCTTTACAGAGGGAGAAGGTGTGTTGGGAAAGCTTTCAGGCTTTGCCACAAGTGAGGAAGAACAGGCCTGTTCTCCCTCACTTGCCAGCATGATCCTTCTCACTGAGCAACAGGTGAAAAAAAAAGCTTTTAAAAAAGGAAATAATGCCCTTTTCCATTATGGTTAGAAGCTGGAAACCTTCATAACCAGCACACTGCTCCTAGAAGAAGAGGGAGAATTTTTTCTCTACGTAAACAACAGTTCTCTGATTTGCTGACTTCTGTGATCAGCCTTTCAGTGGCAACTCCCTCCCAGAGCAGGGTTAGGAATACTCAGTTTCAGCAGTTTGTCCAAAGCAGAGCAGGGACAACTGTGTTCTGAACAGGACTGATCCAGAGACACGAATAAACTTGAACTGAAGTAAGCATGACAAAGTCACGCAATGGATCTCTCATTGTTTGACCCATCATGAACATTCACAAGCCCAAACAGGCACTGCAGGAAGACCTAATTGGATTTGTGATCCACATTTGCACTTTCTGCACTTGAAGGAGGAGCAAGTTTTCTCCTATAGACATTTCCACTCACCTTACAGACACACCAACTGCTCTAAATCCTCTTCTTAATTTCCTCCTCGAGCATCTAAAGGGTGCATCTAAAAAATCACGTTTGAAAGGTGGCAGACAATATGCTCTGAACAGACAGGAGCCACACAGCCCTGGATGTATCTGATAACACCAAATCAAACCACACACAACACAAGTTCACACCAATGAGCAGGCTGGAGCCTTCTACTAAATCCTCATCAGCACACAGCAAGAGTCCAGGCCAAAAAAAGCTACATGATGGCTCTAAGTCCCAAATTAAGTCTTGTTTCTGAATCTGTTGCTGACAAGACTTTAATTCCAAAAGCCCTGTGCTATAAACCACTACATGGCTGAAAAAACAAAACTGTGGAGGAAGTGTTAACACAGTGTTAGATTCCCCTGGGATTTAAGGAGCTCTGTGAGAAGACACCTATATATAAAAGCAAATGCTCTTCTGAAGCAACTGCCAAACATGGTCCTTAAGGAGAACAACACACAGGCCACTTAAACCTTGATTACCTGATGTCATCTTGACATTCAGGCAATTCTGCCCAAGATTTGCCTGATGATTCAAAATGGGAAGAATCAGCACTCCTTAGTGTGAGGACAAAGGAGAAAAAAGTCATCACTTGTCTGTTTGCCAGGTTAACAAAGCCAAACAAGATGTCATTTGTGACAATTTTTTTTTCCTTTCAGATCTACACATCTGTATGAATTCACACACTACACAGGCACGAATAACTAGGGTATGACACTGACTATCAAGACGGACAGGGAAGATTTCTAAACGTGAAGTAGTAGTACTAAGATCCCCTCCCTGCACCAAGTGGAATGGTGCACTTGGCATGCTCAAGTGATGACACAGCACCAGCAGCAGAAGGTACATTCCCCTGATAGAATAAAGGGGCCCATGGTGATTCTCAGCTTGGTATGTTTCAAATATCTTACAGGCAGCAATGCAGTCCCTCTACCTGCTATGAAATCAGGACATTCCTGTCAGCTGCAATGAAGTGCCTGTGAGGAAGAGCAAGATGGCTCCTAGATACCTCTTGCATAATTTCAGCCTTTAAATGGGTGCCACAAATCCACTCTTCCCCTTGCTGCAGCACAATCCGAGGCACTGAAATGAAACTGCCTCTTACCTTGTCTTTGGATAAAAACCCTGAGCAGTGGATGAGCACTTGAAACAGCCTTGAAGAAGTTGTCATCATTATTGATAGGGAGAAGGTCTCCATGCACATCAGCATATCCAATCATCACTTCCAGGTTGGCTATGTGATGAATGTGAAGAATTAGCTTGTAGAAGTCTTCAAACTTTCCTGGCTTGTAGCGATCCAGAGAGAACCTTCTGAACTCTGCCCCAAACTGCAAAAGAAAACAAACACAGTATCAGCAGACATGTCATCACAGGCCAATGCTCCAGTTTGGCATCTGAACATGGTATAAATCATCTCCCTTTTCACAGAATTAGAGAGCCACAGAATCAATCAGGTTGGAAAAGACTTCTGAGATAATCAAGTCCAGCTTCTGCCATTCAAACCTATTGCATGTTGAATACAGTCACATGGTGCTTACAAGTCTACTAATGGCCTTTTAGGTCCTCCCATTAGAACATAATCATGGCTACCAAGACACCACAGGGATACTCAAGTGCTCCATCCTAAAAGAAATCACATTTTTAAAATATTAAGTTTTCATTAAATCCTCTAGAGTATAACTGCATTTGTAGAATTTAACTTTGAAGGTCCATCATTCATTATCATCATCTCAGGCACCCACAGAACCATTCTTCTCCAAAGCAGAAGTATTCACTCTACTGCTTTCAAAAGAAGTTACTCAGCTACTCAAACAACCTTATAAAAATTCTTTGCACGTTTCCCATCAATACCACTGGGATCCCAACCACAAGACCTTTAAAGAAGCATGGTATGTGAGCACACAGCTTGTTATTAGAAAATACACTCACTCTACATGACCCCTGAATTTCCTGGCAATCCATGCAGCAGAAGGAAAGTTAGTTTTCATGGCTTTAATTCTTTTGTCACTCCACTGGTTTTTATTTTTAAAGCTTTACAGACTATTAAGTGGTTGTCAAAAAAAAAAAAAGTGGGGGGAGGAGGGTGTGATTTGGCACAAGACAACAGAAAATGCATAAATCCATGAAGCTGTTTTATGTAAGTCAAAGTGAGAAGATTTCAATGGACTGATATTCAAAACAAAATATGCTATTAAGAACAGGAGGGAAAAATTTGATCCTCTATTTAAGGAAATTAAAATCATGAAAACAGGCATCTAGTCAGACCAAACAGCTTAAATCACCTTTCTGATACATTTAATATAATATTTCATATTGTATAGTATGAGTAAACTACTGTTCATCAACTGAACCTCTAAAACCATCCTAACTCACTCTTGTACACATGGAACCACAGCTACAAATCCAAGAACAAGTAAGGCCATAACTAGGACCTCATGGAAGCTCTTATTTGCAAAGTCAGCCAATACCAGGGCTAGAAACCAAAGGCACAAAACTAAAAAGCACACAAAAGAAAAAAAATAAGGGGAAAAATCTTTTCTAGATCAATTCTTCCTCAAAATGGAGAATGACTTGGTTGGAGGTTCTCAGCTGTAAAATCAACTATATATGCAAGCCACTCTTCTGCCGAGACTAACAAAAGTATGAATCATCACCATAATCATCTTCAAGCAAAAGGGACAAAAAGAAGCCAACATAACCCTACTGGCTTTGGGCACAAGCATGTTCTCAAATTACTTCCGCAGTTATGAAAATCCCACTCTTGAGCATCAAAGCCTAGTTGTGATCAACTGAAAGCTTGTTTAGTCAAATTATGCTGCTTGTTTGTAATATTAACTGCTAGTTCCAGTTTGGATTTCAGAGTGCCCATCCAAATGCACAAAATGCGAACAAACCACAGCTGGTTCCAATGGAGGATAAAACATTCCTCCTTTGTCCTCCACCCCAGAAAAATGCTCCTCTCCAGAAAAATCCTCATGGCAACTTACTTCTGCGGACACACTTTGAACCGAAAAAAACCCACTCAAGTCTTTTTATTTAAAAAGTATCTTAAAGCTTTCTTTTTCCTAAACTCAAGCTATAAAAAGCCATCAAGCATCAAGTTTAATATCTATGTACATGATAAACTAAAGGAGCAGGAACAAGGTCTTTGAAGGTTTTGCTTAAAGCTGCATCTACTGCTCTGCACACCTGAACAGGAATGTGGGATTCATTGGGATTCCCTTATCCAGAATGCCAGGGCATTCAGATGCCAATCCCAGTAACCATTTGTTTCCTGGACAGCTTATTCAGGACCATTAGCATGCACGGCACTTTCGAGGAAGCAGCTGCTGTGCAGTCTGACCCCAGGCAGTGCACCACCCATCCCACACAGCCCCCTGGGAGCCATGGTCTGCCGGGGGAACCCATCCATCCTGCTCTGCCAAACACACAGCCCAGGCGGGGGCAGGTCCTGTGCAGGGACATTGCACCCACTAGGAAAGCGACATGGAAAAGGACAGAGGGAAGAGCTAAGGATGGTTACTTGCACTTGGCTGGTATGACCCAAAGCTCAGCTTATGCTGCCACATGAGAAGAGAGCTGGCAAAAGGGCCAAGCCTCCCAGCCTAGCCCCTGCAGGCACACTGGAAACTACTGGATCAGTGGAGCATGACATGTGGGAATGCCAGGGCAGGCTTGGGGCGCTGAGGTCTGACAGGAATGCTGTACAGTCAAATCGAGTTGTTCACATGTTCAGCCCCAGGAAAGCCCAAGAGTCAATTTCATTTGCCTGGGAATAGCACAATAGTAAACAAATGGAAGAGATTTCACTTGTGCTTTCTGCATGACCCAGCTTTTTGAAGCAAGGGAGCTAGAAGGTGATTCTGTAGAGAAGGGAAGAGTCAAGAGATTTAAGCAGATAATGAGAATGACTTTCTTTTTGTTTAAAGGTTAGTATTGCTGTAGTAATAGTTTAGCTGATTTATTTCACCCTGTGCATACACACAGGCAGCAACCATTGTCAGCAGGTCTTTTCAGAAGAGAGGAAAAAAATGCTTCAGCTCATTCATCATCCCTAATGAGGCTGATAGAGAGTATCACAGTAATAATGGGGTTTACAGTACCACTCAGCTTGGAGACCGGGCGCTCTGCATTGTATTCAGCCAGGATTTCAAGATAACATCCACCGTGTATCTTACAGAAACTACAAATTCTGATAGCCAAAATGACTGATCTGCTTCTCTAAGTCACAAAGTTCAACTTACCGTATCCCTTCACAGAAAGATACACAAGGACTGGTGTCTACCAGCAAAGTCTCTGCCAGAACAATACTGCATCACAGTTTGACAAACTAACAGTTTTAACAAGCAGATTAGTTTTCCATAATGAAGTAAATTACTCAGGCCTATCTAACTAATGCAAATACTGCATCCAGTATTGCAGAAGTCAGAGGACAGGAGGGACAGAGGCAACTTGAAAGAATTTCATCTGGCAGAGATTATTATGACTGAAAAAAACAACTTGGAAAGAACTGTACATTTTGTTTCACAAAAATAACCTCTGTCCCAAGATCCTCAAAGTAGCAGCCAACCACTATATTTGTTGTCTGCAGTTTGATGACAAAAAGCACTCAGCAAAATACAACACATCAGGCAGGAACCCCGAGCAAAAACAGATGCCCACAAAAGTGTTCTGATAAAAGTTGTTAAAGAAGAAGGAAGACACAGCTAGCTGATCAAAACTTACACAGGCTGATCAAGAGCAATCAACTTCTTTCTTCAGCTTTTTTTCTGGCTAAAGGGTACAAGAGGTCAAAGGAGATGAGGGAGAAGGATTTTGAGGTTTGTTTACTTAGAGAGCTGTTATTTTGTGAAATGAGTTATTTGCAAGCAAAAGAGAGCAAGTCCCTTTTTTTCTTTAAATTTTAAGTTTCAAGATGTTTACAGGGCCAAAAATGAAGCCCTGTGTTTAATGAGGTGCCATCCCTCTAGTTTATTGCTGTTTTTGAAATCAGGCTATTGTAATAAGAAGACATCAAAGAGCAACATTTAGCAATAACATGAATTACATTAGCCACCTACTTCTCTCATGAAGTAAAAAAAAATCAAGAACAGAAAGAAAACTAAACACTTTCATCCTTGCATAGACTGTAATTTCTGCTTACATGTGAGATTTTCAAAACTGGGAAGGCCTAATCAGGGATGCATTATCAGTGAGAATGAGCAGAGGGCAAGAAAGAAGAGGAGGGAAAACAGGGTAAATGGTTTTGCGCTTGCTGACTTCACCCGGGACTTCAGAGCTCTGCTGTCACATTCATGTCTCTGCTTCTCTGTCCCCTTTTTCTCCCCTGGTTACATCTACTCTAGCTCGCATAGCATTCTCTTGCTCTGCTCTCAGTCTCAGACTAGTTGTCACTAGTGGCAAGAAGCCACCAAACAAGCACAAGTTCTCTGCAACAAGTTCTCTCGTCAATGGCTTGCTCCAGAGCAGCTCTGCTTCACTAAAATGATGGAGCTGGTGGAAAGTGTGAGATTTCATGTTCTGCTCAGTCCCCTGCTCACATCTCACTATTTCTTGCAAAAGCGAGACACAAGTGCAAGACAGCCTCTCCTCCATTTGCCCTTCATAGAAATCCCATCAGGGACACAATTTCACTACTTTCTCGCCCAAACATTTTTCCTGATTGACATCATGCCATACTTCTACCCTTTTTCCTTCTATTTCCTCCTTTTACTCTCCCAGAAAAACACAGACATGCTTTAGTATCTTAAATGCTTAGAACAGTTTCTCTTACCAAAGAAAACCAGTGGTTCCCCTTCTTTTTCATGCTTCTTTGACACAGTGCTTCACATCTCTGCTTTTCATTTGAAAAACAACCTTTGTAACTCCTTCAACCCTCTCCAGTGCTCTGTAAGGCTCAGTCCAAGACAACTGAGCTTTTCTCTCTTCTGCATCTACTTGGAAGAGAAATTCTTCTTTCTCTGTTCCCATCACCCCCAAATCACCTTCTGCTCATGAGATGCACCTCACATTCAGTCTCATATTGATCTCTACACAGATGCTTGGCTGCCAGCTCAAGGGCAATTTAAAGCCAAGGTTACCCCTCCCCCTGCCTCACTTATTTTGCGATTTTTGGAAACTAGACCACTACACTGCCTATTCTGCCTCACTACCACACGGCGGTCTGTGAAAATAGTTATCCACAAGGACAATTTTATCAGCCTGTTTGTTTGAACCCATCATCCCTTTCTTTGCCACCCTTGCTCCAGTAGTTCCTCTCCTATCAGGTCACCCATGTAGCTGCTTTCTCCCTGCCATCTCTGTCAGCACTGCCTCCAAGCAGCACACTGCCAGACTTCCTCACTGCCTCACCTCTTAAACCCCCAGTGCCATTCTCCTTCAAGAAACAATTGTGTGTGGGAAAGCAAATCCCTTAAAATAAATCTGCAATTTAAGTGCCAAGTCTACCTTTCCCAGAGCAAATCTCTTCCTTTTTTTATTCTAGTCCCCTGCACCTCTGGGAACAAACCAAAGTCTGTCTGCAAATGATGTAGACCAAGATGACTCTGTATTTTCAAGCAACACACACTCTATCACACCATAGAGCTTAAGCACAAATACAGCACAGGATGCATACATCCAAGACATGTCACAATCAGCATGAGGGGGAAAAGTAAGACCTGGCACCTTGTCACCCAGAGGGACAAGGCAATCAGGTCTGGTCAATCTGTGATAATCCCGTGAGTCTAGCTTCCTTCAGAAAGGCAGCTCTGCCCTACTACAGGTCTCCAGCAAGAGCAAACCACTTTGGGCACATTTACTGAGAGCTATCTACATGGATACAGGAAATCTGTAACCAGCAAGGGCTCCAGCTGGTTGCAAGCTTATTTAAGACCCTTGTAGCTGCCGCCAGAGGTTTCGCCATGAGCTCAGTGCCAGCAACAGCTGCAGAGAAGTAATTTGATGCACATGCATGCACACCCCTGGCCAGACCTGAAGGGGGACTGGGAAGAGCCGTGGAAGCAGGAGGAAGGGATGGCATAAGGCTGGGTGGCCCTGAGGCTGGTGCACCACACCCTTCCCCAGACATTTCTGCCTGAATTAACTTCAGGCATTTCCAATGGGAACGGGACTACCTCTGAACGGGGAGATTTTGCCTTCACTTAGAGGAAGGCAATGTCTCCCAAGGTACATTTCATCTTTTAACTCCTGGCCTGCCATTGTAAAGGTAATTAGGGGCAAGCAGTCAATCCTTGCAAAACCCTTCTTCGTTCCTAAAAGCTCAGATTAAGTACACACAAAGTCTCTCACAAAGGGAATGATAAGGGACTACAGAGGAAGGCACTATTAATTGCACCTCTGAAGAACTCCTTGGAGGTGGCTAGTCCTGGAGCCTGTTAGACAGAGCCTCCACAGGTATTTTAACCTCACATGGGAGACATTCCTTTCTGACTTGGCTGTAAACAACATTTAATTTTCTGAGGTGCTCTTTAAAGTTGAAAGGTCCATTGTTCAGTGTCCTTTAGGACTGTTTCAGTGTGGCGAGACTAAATTTGAGAAGACTACTCGCATAAGACAGATTGGCTGGATGAAGTTTTAAGCAGATCAGAAATTCTCAAGTTACCAGACCAAAAAGTATTACAAACTGGAGAGAAGCTGGAGGCAGGATCAAGAATGGGAGAGCATGGGAATACTGGAACACAAGGTAGCAGCCCTTGCCCTTCTGGTCAGTGCCAACCATCCAGTTTGCGCAGCCAGCACCTAAGCCCATACCAATATACTTGCTCCAGGAACGTTGTTGGAGGAACCACCATCTTTCTGTGACTAGACAGACCTGAGACTCTATAAAACCTGAGCACCAGAGCATATCCTCCACCACACACAGAATTGCTGTGTGGCACCAGGTAGCTCAAAGCACATGTTCCAGCCTTCCGTGTATCTCCTCCAGGCACTACTGCTCCCACAGCACCAGAGTATGGGGCAGAGAAGAGAGTTACACTGTGCTGGTGCTTACTGCAGCTGACACAGAACTACGGCAAGATGACTTGCCTGTGCAACACTTTTCAGCTGAAAGGTTTGGCCTCTCATCTGTGAAGGGCATGTCGAGGCTCAGCTGAAAGCTGTGGTCACTTTCTCTCATGTCACCTAGCAGACAGACTTAATCTTACTAGGTATGACCACTTCAGAAACCTATCCTACTATGAAAAAAAAGGATTTGTAATGAGAGAGGAACCAGGAGTTTAGTAGGTGCTATTTAGCACATCAGAATAAGCACAATAGCTGCTGTGAGAAGCCCAGCAAACTGGGAGGGAAAGGAACAGAGGCAACACGTCTTAAGAGATTAATGTTTACAGTCTCTTTCTCTTGACATGTTTTGCAACAATCCAGACCATCTCAAGTTGCTATTACTGTGGCACACTGTCTTCATTTGAAAGGGGGAAGCACTGCGGTTTTCTGAGTCTGCGCCACATTTGGTTTACATATAATCGAATACATTTTCAAGCTCAAAAACAGAAGTTAAATCAGCTGGTTACAGGGCTTTTTACTGCACTTATTTTGGTTTGACTCTAGGTATGACAAGTATGACCTTAACTTGCAAGAATCTAAAGTACTGCTTAAAAACTTTAAGCAGACTTAAAGTCTGATTTAACATTCTTTAGCGTTTAAAAAGAGTGCTGCTTTTTGATCTATTTTGAAGCATGCTACACATGGAAAACTTTTCTTACAACTTCAGAAAGCCTGTACAGCTTCAGGGTTAGAGTAAAATCAAAGTACAGAAGGATGGAAAACACCGTTTGTAGACCTCTCTCACTTAGTTAACACCAGACAGTGCAGAACCAGACCTTTAAAATCTCTTTAGAGGAGGCTATTAAAAGTAAGCTTGCTCTTAATGCTACTGCTGCAGTTTTAGCACTGCTTGATGTTATACTTTATACCTTTCAAATACACAGTGTGTATACATTTACTGCCATAGCTGAACAGCCGCGTGGGCAGGCAGTATCAGCAACTTTGGCAGGGGAGGAAGATGCAAAAGGTTTAAACCAGCGATCTTTATGTAACAGCACAGGCACGCTTCTTCGGAGAAGGGGAGGCAACACGAGAGGAGGACAAAGCACCCACAAGCTGTCTGAATGCTACACCTATCTGGCAGCTGGGCAGGCTTGCTAAAGCACTGACTGCTACGTGTGCCTCAGACCAAAACACAGTCTTTCAGCTGCTAGTGACTTTGCAAGAGCACAGCTGATCCCAAACATGCTTTTTGTCTTTGAACACCGTAACACTATCACATCTACTCAGGACACATCAGAAAATGATTGAAATTTTATTAAAAGTCCATTTGCGGCAACCATCTAAACAGCAACATTTAATGAGAGCCAAAATAGGATAGGAGAGGAGAGTACAAAAAAATATGGTTATTATTAACTAGTTCTATTTATCTTAATGGGTTTGTTTGTAGTAGTAGGATGTTAGTCACGTTATTGTTAATTTGTAAATCAGTTTGCAATGCAAAAAAACACGACACTATTAATAAGGCAGAAATGTGACAGTCAGCACTTGAGTCAGGTAGCTGTGCTTTTACACTCCTCAGCCACTATCAAAAGTTCCATTTTCCCAGAGGGTTCATCAACAACAAAGGGTTCTTTTGCAAAGGACTTTTATCAGGGAATGATGAGTACATTTAGCCATTTATGAAATCACGAAAATTAATTCTTACTAGTACATACAGTTTACAAGAATTCATATAGTAGTAGCAGAAAAACAGTACTCTGCTTCTTTTCAGCCAGAAACATGGAACAGTCAGTTTCAAAGGGAAAAAAAATCCAACACACACTTTTGCAAACAATTCTAAGTGCTATCATTTAAAGGCCTGAGGCAATCATATACATCTACTATTCCAAAATATCTAAGAGACTGTAAAAGAAATATACATTTGGGCTGATAGCTACCCTCCTCTTTGAAAAACTGTGTATGCAATTAAAGGGAACAAAAAAATCTCCTTTCACTCAGCAAGACGAAAGAAGATTGGCTACATGGAGTTATAATTAAAGAGAAGTCCCACCCCTAATGTAGGAATTCCTGTTTTAAAAGCATTTGTTCTTCTGTAGGCTTATATTCACAAAGGCAAAGAAACCTGTAACCTCTCTGTAGAGCTCAAAACAGAAGACAAAAAATAGGTTAAGAACTCTGCATATGGCCACGAGATCCCAAACAAAACAAACAGAAAAAGCCCCACACATTGCAGGCACTGGAGCTCTTGGTAAAAGGGAAAAAAAGGGAGAGAAGGGGTCATCTGGAAACCTTTTTCAGAGATTAGAGGCAGTTTCTTGAGAGGGGACAGATACCTCACTTGTCACCCAACAGAGGAAAGCAGCCAGTGAGTACTAGACACATGAGAATACACAGTTGTTCTAAGCCAGCAAGATAATGCGTTTTCAGATCCTAAAATCCTGTCTAAAAGGGCTGAAACATTAATCCTGAGCTACAGAGACAACACTTAGATAAGAACTGAGCTTCTAACATATTTTGTTGTGAAAGACGGGAGAGGAGGGCTAAGGTGTACTGACAATTCAATTAATATTTTCCTATGATATGTGCCAACATCTAAGCAAGTCTCTCTTCATCGTTCCTCTTTTCTATCTAGCAATAAGCTTTGAGGTGTTTTGATTTTAAGGCCAGCTCTCTGAGGATGAGGCAGAGGAAAGGAGAAAGCAGGGAGCCAGACAGAAGGGGACTTCTTGACGCAGAAGACTGCAGCAATTTCCACCACTGCAGTGTCTGAAAACATAGGTGGGCACAGATGGTGGAGGGTTTTTCCCTTCAGTATTTGCGGCAGCACAGAGATCCGTGAAGCTTTTGCAGCACCTTACAGTCACACAAAGTGACCTGACATACACCAAAAGATACAACACGGTGCCACAAAGCCCATCTTTCTGCAACAACATATAGCTACAGAACGTAGCATTGCCAGTGTCCCCACCATGTAGCCACAGACATTAAAAATCCACGGACACAAGTGAGCTGAAGCAAGCTTTGGGCCACATTCCCAGCAGGGATGATGGGTCAGGCTGGGTTCAGCAGAGGTACAGGCTGGTTCAGACTCACTGAAATGCAGTCTTCCACAAACCTCACAGGTCTGCTGGACAAGAAAAGAGAAATATCGCCTGCAGGTTTTGGCCCTTTGGCACAAGAAGGATGTTGAAAACTGGAGTGAGTTCAGCCACTGAGATGGTCCCTCCTTCTCCTCCCCACCCCGCTTTGTTTTTAACAACCCTCTGGCACATATCAGGAACCTTATAACTTAAGGATACTTGGGGATTTCCAGAAGTGTCTTACCCAGTATAGTACTTAGCGTTGACAAACTCTCCCCTTCCAATAATCGAGGGCATAAACCAACTCCCAATAACTTGGTTTTGGAGAAAAAGAAAGAAATTCAAAAAACCCGGGAAAATCAGATTTCACAGGAGCCATTTCTGAGTGGTGACTAATGCAAGACACCAGCTGGATGCTGGTTTATCCTCAAGGAAGGAACCACCTGGTTATTGTAACAGAGGCAGGGATATCAAAACCCCAGCATCTGCAAACTGTCTCCCATCCAACTCCCCACAACCATTTTTTCCAGAGCTCCTTCTGATCAAACTTGATCTTCAGAGGAGAAAAGCTATTTCACACCATTGTGTCAAAGCAGCACTCTCTCACACTCAGCTCCTCTGCTAAAAGGGATTCCACCTGCCCACGGACTGCCACTTCCCCAGCCTTTGAAAAGCCACCAAGAATCCCTTGATCTGCGGCCAGCAGCATGCCCCGGCGCAGAGGCTGAGCTGCACCCACCTCCGCTCACCTGGCAGCCTGCGCTCTCAGGCGATAGCTGCAAAATCATGAGTTCTCAGACTCAACTTTCAAGTTCTCAGGCAAGCCCAGACAGGCTTCATACTTACAAAACACAAGCAACTAAGCGTTTAAAAGGTTGACTACATATGGCTACCAAAAGTAGCATTACTGAATCTTTTTGTTTCCCTAGACTTAGATAGTTCACGCAGACAAAAAAACCTCAACAATCCGTATTTCTAGATGATCACAACACAGTGATCCACAGGGACAAGGCTGCCAGTATCACAACTGACCGTGTAAGATCACTGTATTTTTGTAAGAGGTGTAAGGTCTTTATACAGCACCTTGCCAGGTACCATTGGCCAGAGCATTTCACTGGACCTCCTTCAGATCATCAAAGAGTAACTCTGGGCTTTACAGGCAAAATAAAACCATCTTGCAAGGCCAGCACCAACAGCCTGCTACATCAACAGCCTAGCTGTTATTGTGCCCAAGTCATGCTAACAGTAAAACCCACCAGAACCAGGAAATTCAGCAGCACTGCTTCCACTGACACACACTGCAGCTTCACGGAGCATCACTGGGTGTAGGCCCTCAACACGATGTTCTGATTTTAGCCTCCATCTGAAGTTTTCTTCCAATGCAGTAGAGTTCTCTCTAGAAACTTCTGGGCCATCAGCAGTGACAACCCTGAGCTACAGAAGGCATCCAGTAAACCTCTCCCACCCATACAAGTTTATTTTCCTTCCCTCTAAATCCACAATCATTCACAGGCTTACAACCTCCCTATATATCACTCTGTGTCTGTAGAACCAGGTAGGATTCACTTACAGAATTCCCGCAGCTGTAAGGGAAGCTAAGAGCTCTTTACTATAAAGTTGCTTCCTAATTGCTAATAGAACAAACTCAAGCTATGGCAATATTGAAGTAGAAGAGAGAGGACGAACTTAAAAATTCTCATATGTGGTCAAGGCTTTAGTTTAAAACCCATAGAATGTAAGGGGTATAATTCAGTAGACAGAAGACAGGATCTGGAGCTTTTGGGAGCCACAAGGAATGTCGTGGGTGGGTTACATCTTAGAACTAGTACAAGCCGAATGAAAATTCCCAGCTACATGGGAAGCAAAATGGAACTTTCTAGGCCAGTTGCACCCTTTGAAGGAGCAACAGGAGGTTAGGAAATAAGGGCCTGACCCCACATTTCAGGTGTCACGTTTAGAAATGATGGGAGGCTCCCTTGCACACAAGGTTCTTCTCCCACTGAAGCCATCTCCACTCTATGTATTGGTCAAGGCCATTTGATCTGAATGCAAATTTTAACAGCAGCAATGGACAAAAACGAGTAGGACCAAGCACAGTGTCCCAAAGACATCACCCTCAACACCATCTCAGCAGGTGATCAGGGACCCCAGGAAAAGCCAACGCTATCCATACTCTTTTCAACTTATGCATTACCTACACCTTCCCTGTTATACGTGTATAAAACACGGGCTTCCGGGGAGATTTCTCCGTTTTGCTTAAGTGCTACTTATTTTTGTCCTCAGAGGCACAGGCGAGATTTTGACGTGCTGGTTCAACCGAGAGCGATCAAAGCCTCTTGACGAGGGCTCAGCAAGACCAACGTGGGGCACAGCCACCCGACATAACCCTTTGAGGCGGCCAGCTCCGGCAGCCCTTCCCCAACACCAGCGGCGTGCACAAGCTGATGCGGGTGTCGGCATCCCGGCACAGCCGCCGCAGGAGGGGAAGCTTTCCGCAGGTCTCTCTCTCTGGCTCCTCCGGCTCCGACCTGCGGCAGGACCGGTGGGGGAACCGGGCCCTTCTCCCTCCCGCTCCTCCGCCCCTCTCCTCAGAACGCCTCGGGGCGCCCATCCCGCCCACCGGGAGCCGGTGGGAACACCACGGGGCTGGAACGTCCCGGGGTGGGGCGGGAGCGGCACCGGCACCGCCGCCGCGCCTCCCGCTGCCCCCGGGCCGAGCCCCAGCCCGCCCGCCCGCCAGGCGAGACCGGCGGCGCTTCCCGAGCCGCCCCACAAAGTTACCGCCGGAGC
>VZRF01010516.1:264502-382967 GCA_013396875.1 Vireo altiloquus
GGGCGCCTTGGGCTGCGGGACACGCCCCCGACACGCCCCCGACACGCCCCGGACCCACCTCGGACACGCCCCCGCGCGGGCCGGACACGCCCCCGACACGCCCCTCGGCGGCGGCGGGGCTCCGGCACTCTCGGCGGGGCCGCGCGCAGCAGGAATTGTTGCGGGAATGGGAGTCTCGGCCGGCCGCAGGGCCCCGCTGCCGCTGCCGCCGCCGCTGCCGCGCACGGAGCGCAAAGCGCACCCGCGGTACCTCTGGACGGTGGCTCTCCCGGTGCCCCCCCCGCGCTCGGAGGTGCCCGTTGTGCGCCACAAAAGAGACCCGCACAAACTTTTCCAGACAGCGCTGATTATTCTTTAAAGAGGGTTGGGATCTGGAAAGTGCTGCGAGTCATTAATTTGAGACCACAGATCACCAGGTTTGGGCGGAGAGTTTCCACCACGCCCTCTTTGAAATAAATCGGTGGACTGCCTCCCTCTGCTAGCAGCTCTTACTAATTAGGTTGGTTATTAATTTGAGAATCTCGAAGAAACTTAACTTCTTTACGTCTTCTGCCAAGGATCTTTTTAATCTTAACAGACCTTTTTCCTTCAGTCAGTTTCTTTTAGTCACTGAGAGCCTTTGAAAGTGGTATTTTTTTCCTACACAATCCTGCCCAAAACATCAGTCGTGATGTACGGAAGCTCAGGACACGGCACAGACCTGTGCAACCAGTTTTCTGCTGCTAGACATCTCCCAGGATCGTCTGCCCATCTAAGCAAGGAGCATAAAGTCCTAACAGGCATTACAAGTCACCCATCTCTTCTCCAGACTCACGGGTGTCAATGGCAGTGATGGGAATACCCACGAATTTAGGAGCAAAGAACAAGAACTGAGTTGACTTTTTGTGCGACTCCAAGTAGGAGGATCAAAGCACATGCCCCAGATACAAACCAGCTCCATCTTATTGGAAAACGGACCTGAAATGAACATTTGCCACATTTTCTGGGCTTGCAATGTGTGTTTGGAAGGCTTGCTGTAACTTAAACTGGAAAAATAAAGTCTAGCGAGCCGAGAAAGGAAATGTTTGTGTGAACTTGATCTTTTCCTCTTTTCATCTTAGCATGAGCAATGCAGCAGCTTTGCTTTCCTGCTGTGATAGCCAAGGCCAAGCTGTGGAGATACAGCACTCCCAGGATGCTCAGAGGCTGAACACCCTTTTGGGATATTTCAATGTAAAGATGGATCTTGAAATCCAGTGGGATCTATGTGGCTTAGTGGTTCAACATCTGGAGCAACAAAGCCAGTTCACTGGCATGAAGTTAATCAATAGCTGCAGGACTGGTCTAGTGCTGGTGTTGCTCACATCACCGGGAGCAGCAGAGGGACTTTGGGTGGGATGGTATTCCAGCCTGCCTGTCCTCCAGCTGACCCTCGGAAAGGGACCCTGCTGCTTGCTTTACCTCCCGGGTCAGGAAACAGTCCTGGGACTTACGCTTTACACATGTGGTGATGTGGCTGAATTGAGAGTCACAACCACAGAGAAGGAAGATCTGTATTAATTTTTTGTTTCAATTTCTTTGTGTTTTTTTTTGTTGTTTTTTTTTTTGTGGGGGTTTGGGGTTTTTTTTTTGGTTGTTTTTTTTTTTTTTAAGAAATGAAGTTCCCAATAGGTGGAAATCAGCAAGCAATTTTAGTCTTAATTTTAAATTTGGTACTTGTTGTATTAGTGATGCCCATTTGAGAAGTACAGCTTAAACTCACTCGTCTTTTACTTTATACTTACTTCAGAGACTGCAATTGTTTCATTACCATCTCTTTTGTATTAATAAAGACGCTTCAGACTAATAATGCCTACCAAGTTGTGCGTAACCAGAATGAGAATTCAATGAAAATGAATAAAAAATAAATATTTTTGGGTGAGATAAAAGCTGGTAAGCCATACTGAATTCATAAAGAATGAAGATATACGTTTCAAAGCATAAAACAGGGGTTTATTTACCAGCAGAGCTAAAGGGATTTCCACTCTCCCTTCCCCAGCCATTGCAGATCCTGTTCATATTTCCACCACCACATGAATAGACAATCTTCTTCTTCTCATCTACCCTGTCTTTGAAGCTAACAGGTACACTGAGGACAAAAATTACTTTACTTGAGGAGTGGAGCTAATATTTTTTTCTATTTCTTCAACAAGAGTTTAGAAATGACTTTTTTTTTTTTAAATACCCCTATAAGAAAAGCCGCTTTTTGACTGTTCCATTCCTTCCCAATTTTTCAATCTTGCATTAAATATTTATTATAGGAAACAAGGTGAATACACTAATATAAGAAAATACTCTTTTTATACCTCCAAAGAGACTACTGCTAGGGAAGGTTCCTTTCAAATTACTTAAACAAAATCTGGTTTCTGCTGTTTTCTCTCAATCTGAGTTAAATATCCATCCTTTTGTAAATCAGTGCAGATACCTTTAACCCACTCTGATCTGAGAAATGATCAGTTCCTGGATAGCTTATTATTTAGGCTAAAATAAGGGGTCACAGTATGAAAAACTGGCTGTATTCTTTTGTTAGTAGAAAAAGAGAATATAACATAAATATTTATAAATTATGTATGATTTATCAATATTATTTCTTAAGAGCATTCAATAATTTATTAAAAGTGAATGCTTCTCAATCAAGCTTCACTGAAATCCAATTAAGTCCATTCTTTTCAATTCTCTAAGATACACTTTTCTTTCCCCTGTCTCCAAATTAATTGCAGCTTCAGTCCCTTTCCTCCGGAGCAGAGCTGAGGCATGACTGGGACAGCTTGAGAAAATTCCTTTTTCTCTTGCCTCCCCTTTCCACGCCCGTGCTGTGCTGTGAGGAGCAGTGACTTCGGCTCCACACACCAGCAGGAACCGAAGCCCTGGGTGTGCTCCCAGGCCGCCCCAGCCTGGGTTGCATGAGGCACTGCAGCCCCTGCCAGCTGTTTTCCTCCTCAGACTCGGTCACAAAGATGGTTTTAATTTAACAGCTTTTGCTCGGCCACCTTTCAGGGTTTTTTTTTTTCTCATCGCTTGCCAAGGGCACAGCATTCCTTTGACAATTTCTATAAATCTTTGTCTGTTTTAGTAGTCTGTGGTTACTTTACCCTGTTTCTGACCTGCAGAGCTTTTAAATCAGCGTTTCTTCTCAGGTGCCCATCTCTCGGCCCTTCCTTGCAGTCTTGTTCCCAGATGCATGTGGAACATGGGAGCACATCTGCTGTCACCCAGCCCCTTCCTGCGTGCAGCACCACACCAAATACTCTTGTTTCTTGCCCTAAACTGGTTAGGGAACCACAGTCCAGGGATCCTAACAGGCCATTTAAAAAATATTCAGATTTTCCTGTTTTCACTGCTTTTTATTTACCAGACCAACAAAAAATGCTAAAACATGTGCCAGACTCACATTTCTGTAATGCTGTTTTTCAGCATGCAAAGGGCTTCCTTCTGACTTGCTGCTTGTCTCATCAGTATTACCAAGCCATCTACACGCTCTGAGAGGAAAAAGTGCCGCAGACTCGCATCCCAGGATGTATTTTTCTTGCTCTACATCCTGCACTGAATTTGCAAGGGTTACAAATAGCACATCCGAAGGGCTTGGGGAAACTGCTGCAACGACAGACTGGTTTTGGTTTCTTTAAATGCAAACCAAAATGAAGCATAGCATGAAGAAGGGAAGAGGGGGGATGACAAGTATTGTTTTGCTTGTAGCAAGCAATGTTCCTGCCACAGTGAAGATGGTTTCTACTTCATCAAACTCAGACCACAATGCCAGGGAACATTTATTCCCCTAGTGCAGGAGCTACCTAGAGGGGAACGAGAAGAATAATGCCACCAGCCACAGCGCTAATGGATGCTCCAGGACAAGAGACTGGCTGCTCCAGTGCTCTTCCATTGTTCCATCCCTTATGGTAGTGAAATATCTTCTTTTTCTTTCCTTTCTAAGAGCTTTCTCCTTCAGGCCTACAAGAGGCGTACGTGCATTTAAGAGGCGAAAGTAGAGAGAGGGGGGTTGTTCTCAAGGGGTGGGGAACTTGATGCTTCTTTTCTACCAAGGATGATGAAGCATTGAGGAAACATCTTGTGTGACTTTACTACAAAACACTTGAAGAGGGGAGACCAGAGCAGTAGTTGAGGGAATGGTACCTGCTGAGCTGCATGTAGAGCTTACAAGCAAGCACGAGGATGAGCATTTGCTGTTGCAGCTCCCGGTATTTATCCAGAGAGATGTGCCAGGGAGAGTGGATGGAGGTCCCCAGGCTGGCTGGACACAGGTACTCTGGCTTCAGCAGACCAGACCAACATGATCTTGTGTCAGCTGAAAATTTTCCCATTTGGCTTTACTGGTGAATATTATAAAACCAGTTTTGCTTTAGTATCAGCGTGAAAATAGTTCAGGAACCAGAGCTGCTGGGACACCACCATCCCAGCAGCCAAACTCGGAGCATCACAAGTGAGGAAGTAAGGTGGGTTATGAGATCATTTGTCTGTTTTCCAAATTACACCTCAACTGGGATTAAAAGCAGCAGTACTTTACAAGGATGGGAAAGGCGAGTTTGGTTGGCAGAGATGAGTTTAGGATTGGGAGGAGGGAAGAGAGAGGCTCATGCTCCTTTTTCTGCATCCAAAGTATGCTTTAACTACATGACTCCCCAGGATTGGACATTTCCCATGAAATACAGAAATATTCAAACTGTGTTTGTTCTGTATGTGAATCTGCTGAACTTAATAATCTTTACCTCCCTTTTGATTGCTTTGATTTTTGGTTTTATGTTCTTTACCAAGGAGAAAAACAGGAAAAATCAATAACAGTTCCGAGATGTCACTTATTGCAACAGAAAAATAGATAAAATCCTCTCCTGGTGTCCAGAAATAGGTCCTTCTACTTCCTTGTGGGTTAAAAACTCTGCTTACAATGTGCTGCTCTGCAGATAGCAGCTACTCATGATGTTAGAATGAATACTGCAAATATTTTTAAAATATAATTGATTTAAAGGCAGTACTGTTGATCACAGGCCAAGGGTGTGCAAGGGTCTGCCTGGTCCTCTTCTCCCCTTTATTGCTGGTCCTACTTCTGTAGGAAACTGGAGCATAATTGGGAGTTGGCAAGTGCAGCATACATCTTCTAATTAGTCCAATGCTGTCAAATAATTTATGCAGATGGCATCATCTTTATCGTCCCAAGCACTTTTCCTGTGTGAAACTATGAATATTGAAACACACTATGACACTGGAGTAATTTTTCTGCAGTAGTTACCAAATTTTCTAATGGAGTTAAGCTGACCAGATCTGGAAAGAAAATTAGTATGGTTAATTTTCAAAGTTAAAGTCTTTAAGAGAAAACTGCTATCATGAAGATATAATCACACCTTCCTTTGAAGTGCTTATCTGACTTACTCAGTGAACAGAGAATCTTGCCTGTGGAACATTTCTGCCTGTCTTCTCAATCACTAACTGTCTTTAATCTCTTTTGGGTAACAGTTTAACTCATCTGAATGCTGTCTACCATCTTTGTTTCCAGGCAGTTGAAGTGTAGGGTCTGGTGACAGGGCAAGAGAGTATGAATTTTGCCCAGACTGACTCAGTCCCTCACCAAGAGTACAGAGAGGTTTTTAGCTTTGCATGGAATGCAACTAACTGCACAGAGCAACCAGTGAGAATATAATTTGTTGAGAACTTCCATTTGGGAAGTGACTAAATGTCACCTTAAATAAACAACCCCAATATTCCTGAATTGCAGCTTTAGGCAATATGAAAAGCACTATATCTAGCTAGTAACTCAAGCCCCCTCAGAAGTGATGGTTTGTGGTCTCACCTGCTAATAAAGGAAAATAATTACAAACTGTCCTAGCCGTGCAAGTCATGTTTGCAAATCTTGTCTGTTTGCTTGCTGACTTGCATTCCTAAAAAATGTAACATGCTGCAGCTGAAAGCTTCTTAGTGAAAAAAAAAATAAATAAAAAATTGTCAAATGAGTTTTTAAGTCTATTCTTTGCAAAATTTCTTTGGCAGATTTGCTAGACCAGCGGCAGTGTTAAGATAAAGATAGATTCAAAGATGTCAGTCCTGATTCAAAATAATAATAAGAAAAAGGTTAGAGGGAAAGGTCACATATTCACATAGCAAACTCCATCTGATGTTTACTGCACATAGCTCTACCAGGCTGAAATCACCTGATCCTGTTACAACCACCGAAGCAAACTGCTGTAAGGAAATGCACTGTGAAGCTCTAATTGGCTGGGACTGGACATAATCTCTTCTTCACCCACCTGATTTGCAAAGAGATTTGCCAAGAAGCGGCTTACTGCATTGGAGATGTCCTTCAGCATGCCTTTGTGCCCTGCAAACACGGACATTTAAATCATTTGTGCACAATCAATCCTTTCCAGAGCTTTCATGGAAGGCAAACAGCCTCACGTGAGGCTTGAAGAAGTCCTTCAGAGCAGCTGTTTAGAAATGCATGAAGCATGAGGCACATTATATTCTCTTCCCATAGGCTGAGGGCCAGATGTTCAGTGGGTGTAAAGCAACAGAGCCTCAGTGTGGCTTTTTTGGGGGGCCGCAATTATTTATACCAGTCAAGAATCTGACCCTTTGTGTTTTGGCCAATTGACTTCCCCAACCTCTGCTGCTGAAGAGCATGATTTTGTGAGGTGAGAAGGGATGAGAAGTGCTCAGGATTGCTGGCTGAAGGTGCTGAAAAGAGAAATCTCTCAGAGATTCCTGACACCACTTCTCCAGGCCAGATTGCTGAAGTAAGCACAGGTTTTTGGCTGTGATGCATTTACATATTTTCCTTCCCGTGCTTCTGCTGCTAGCAATGTACGTGGGTTCTTTATATCTGTTTACTCCCAAAGCAAGTTCACTTTTCCGCCCTCTTAAGATCAGGAAATGAGAATATTTCTAAGTAGAAGTGATGTTCCTGTATTTTTTTTTCCCTTCATAACTTGCATCTTCCTAAAACATGAATGAGAATTACTCATGGGAGTATGGATTTCATAATCAGACCTTTTGGTCATTTTGATAGTGTCATGGGAGAAAAAAACTGTTTCCCAGAACCAAACAATTTTATTGCATTCCAGAATCATGTGCAAAACAGGGATCCCATCTGTTCAACAGCATTCCCACTAAGTACAGTTCTGCCTGTAGCTCACCAGCATAAGCAGCTCAACAAAGGAGCCTCAGTTTTCAATGATAATGTTTTCATCAAAATACAAGACAGCAGTAGAAAGGGCTTCATAATAATTTGCACATTTGCCAAGATGTATTTTCTTAAATACTGTTGTGACTGCCAAAGGCACTGCAGAGTAGTAGAGCACTAGAGCACTCACTCATAAATTAAGTCTTCTCTGTGATCAGTTTTGCCAATTCTTCCAAATCCACAATAAATGAAAAAAAAAAAAAAAGAAGAACCATTGATCTCAGAACTGATGGATTAAAATTGGGCAAAAATAGACTTGTTTATTTTTTCCCTTGACATCTTGAAGAGTTTTGAATAAAGGGTGCCTGATTTCAGCAGTCTAGGCTTAGTCTAGTCTTCTAGACCTATTCTGCAATAAAAAGATTATGAAATAAAAGAGAGAGGATTTAATTTATGAGATTCCACCAGCTGAGGACTGGTGCCTGGGATTTTTACCATCGCCATGAACATCAGCAGGTTTTGCTTAGCAAGTGCAATGAAGAACTTATGAAAACTCCAGGTTAGATTTTTATAGTTGCTTAATTCTGCATGTATCAATTTCTAAGTGTCTGCTTTGAGTTACTTTTAAGTCCTCTTAGCAGTTGCTCCATCTGACTGAGGTTCCCTTGACAGCTCTGCTTTTGCCTTTCCTTAGAGAATCTGATCTGAGAAATAAATGCAATTTCAGGGTTTGCCTGTGGAAAGGGATCATTGTTGATCAGGGGAGTCAGCCTTGCTAGTACACATGCTTTGCCTGTGGGCAAAGATTGATGCCCACCAAGCCGTTTTCCCAAATCTCCCTTGTTTCCAGGCTAGTGGAGCATGGAAATTCTTGTACCCAGCTCACAAAGAGTAGCAAGAGGGCTGAAGGGAGATGTCAAGACACGGGCTGAAGTTGTTTTCCCCTTTCCTGTAAAGTTTCAGAGGGAGGGCAGCATAGTTATCAAGCCTTATTCCACCCTTTCCTGCCCAAAGTCCACCTGAGCAGAACCACTTCTTTCCTTTAGTCCTGCTATACACACAGCTCTGGGAGCCCTGGTGGTGTAGTGGTTAAGCATACGGCACAGTAATTGCCGGGACCCGGGTTCGAATCCCGGTCAGGGATACTCCCCGGGCAGGCAGAGCTCGTTAGCCCTGCAAGGGGGCAATCTGCCTACGTCCTGAGGAGGACCTCAGCTGCCACTGTCCAGAATCGCTTTGGCCCGGCAGATTGAACCTCGGGATTAAAGGGTGGGCTCAGATCTGCGCGCCCTGTGTCTCACCTAAAAAATCCAGTGCGCAGGCTGGAAGGTCTGAAAGGAAAAAGAGGCCTTCCCCGGATCTTCGTATGCGAAGGCTGGCCAGCAAAAAAAAAAACAAACACACAGCTCTGGGATGCATCACCAGAGGGTGCCAGCATCCTGATCTCCCAGGATGTTTCCCACAAGACGTAGGTATTACCAGTGTCACCCACTGCACAGATTTTCATGCTGGCTGGGTTTTACCATGATGCAGGCTGTTGAGTGTGAGGACTCTAGGGTGCAATGGAGATATCCAAGGTTTTCACCATTTGGATTCATCTGTAGCTGCAGGTGTCATGAGGGCCACATGCTGGGCAGTGACAGAGAGATACAACCCATGGACAATTAAGAGTCATCCCTTGCCTGCCTAATGGGTATTAGTGTCTTCAGGGGTGCATTCATGGTGAGCTCCCAGGTTTTCAAAAGGGGGGAGGCACTTCCAGGGCAATGATGTAGGGAGAATTACAAACACTGAAATTCTTCATGATTTTCATCTTTGTAATAAGACTCTGTTTTATTTGTAATTTCAATATTGTAATAAAATTTTGTTGATGACCTGGCAGGTGGGAGAGCACCTAGTGGCTGAAGTGGAGAGGCCAGCAGAGGGCTTTAGCTTTAGGACTGAGTAGCAGGTGTAAGCTGGGCTCTCATCTTCTTCATTTGTAAATCAGAATGAAGAGAAATAGCTGTAACTCTGCATCACAGGCATAGCACGAGGCTTAATTAACTTGTGTTTATGACACTCTGCCGGAAAGGTGTTAAGGTAATTAGACATGTAACCCTTACATCTGTTCAGGACTACTCCACTGGGGCCACCACCCTTGATTAAGATTTCTAGCAGATGTCACAATGCAAATGGTGATGACTTGTAAGAGGGAGTACAGTAAGGAGGAGCTCTCCTCCCTTTGGGGACAGGTACGCTTATGCCATCGCTGCTGCCCACCCACCCTCATGCTGGGTCAGTGTCTCGATTTTGGAGACAAAATTTTAGGAGGAAACGCTCCAGGATGAGCATCTCCTCCCAAGGGAAAAGGTCTCCCTCTTTCCTCCGCCAGTGAGGCAAATCGATAACAGCAGGTGAAAGTGGAAGGAAAAAAACCCTGTTTGTTAACACAAAAATTAAAACAGAGTGGACAGAGGAAAAACCCTCAAAATACAACGAATGCTGGAGAAGGAGAGGAACACATGGGCTGACAACTGGTCCCCCCAATCTCGGGTAAGGAGAAGGGGAAGGAGGAGGAGAAGGAGAAGGAGGAGGAGAAGGAGAAGGAGGAGGAGAAGGAGAAGGAGAAGGAGAAGGAGAAGGAGAAGGAGAAGAAGGAGAAGGAGAAGGAGAAGGAGAAGGAGTCCACGCAGCAGCCCGGAGCAGGGCAGATGGAGAAAAACCTGCTGGTGCTCTGGCGCTGATCCTCCTCCTCCCAGCAGGAGAAAAGTTCGGCGTTCCTCGGGCTCGGCCCAGCCGGGGCCACCCTGCGGGTCCCCGGACCGGAGAGAAGGGAAGGAAAGGAGGACAGGAAGCCCAAGGTGAGGGAAGGGAAAATAACTTTTCCTCAGGAATACTCAAAAGAAAACAAAACCCGACAGCGTGGGGAGCCGTGCAGCGTCCCCGGTGCGCTCGCTCCCGATCCCGGCCCAGCCCAGTTCCCCATCCCATGGGACCGAGCCGTTCCCCGAGCCGCCCTCGGCCCTGCACCCTGGGTCCATCCTAAAGGCACAGCATCCCTGGGCATTGAGCAGGCGGGTAAGGAAAAAAGCAGCTTCACAGCGTCACCCCAGGACAGTGAGGTCCCTTCAAGGGATCCAGGCCCACACCGCGGTGCTGCTCAGCTCTGTGTCCAGGGGGAAAGGGAGACTATGCTGATAAATGGTCTTTTCTGATAATCATGAAGCCCCTGCAAAGCAGGTGATTCTGTTCCATGCCTTCTACCCTCACTGCAGGCAACTGCAGAGAGAGAGGCACTTGCTGTTGGAAACCATGCTTTACTGACACGGTTAGGGAGCAGAGTGACATCATTTAAATTTTTTGGAACAATGGCCTTTTTCCCGCAACTGCCTTGGCTTTTGTTCCCTTTGCACTGGCGCCGTGCAGCTGGCTGTGATCTGACTTTATTCCCCCGAGTGCCAGAGAAAGCAGTCCCTGGAGAGTGGGTGTTTGGGAGGAGTCAGCACAATGTTGATGGGCCCCGGTTGATTTTTTGGGGGAAGTGATGATATTTGGTTTTAGCCTGCTCCATATTTCAAACTTGAAACTTGTTAGAAAAAATGCATGTCTGCAGAGCAGGGATCCAGTCTGTTGATACCTGTGGTGCTTGAGGTATTCACACACAGGGACAGGAGGGAGATGAAGATAAGGGCTGGAAGTTCAATGGTCTGGATCCAGGCTGGAGGACAGAGATAAAACAGAATCCTGTAAATAACAACTTCCCTCATTACTCTCCTTCCTCTCCAGAGCAAGTCACTCCTTTCCATCAAGGTGTATCTTGGTTCTCCTGCTCTTCCCCTACTGCTTTTTTAAAGTTCCCTGCCTGCTTTGCTTCACTGATCCTCCTCCTTAGCTGGATGCTTCTTTCTTCTGTTGCAGCCTGGAGCTGTTTCCCACCAAGCCTGGGGTCCTTGCTGCTCACAGGACTGATGGAGCTTTACCCCACTAGGGTGCCCTGGCCTAGCATGACCTGCGGGAGCTGTGAGTGGCTAACCAGGAAAGGTTTTCTGCAAATTTAACCACTCAGATCTCCAAAAGTTGTTCAAACTAGGACTCCTCCCATGTTTGGAAAAAATTAGGTACACGTCAGTGGTGAAGCCATCAGTCTCCTACTCAGTGTACTCAGCAAAACACTGCATAAATGTCATCTGCATGAAGACAATCTTTCTCTCAAGTCCTGCTAGTGTTAGTAATTTCCAAATGAAAGATCACACAATTTATTTATTTTAAGTATGGGTAAGCTTCCCTAGCTTGTTCCTTGGCAATGGTGGAGCTGCTTTGCCTGGGAGAAACAGTACAAAATAATCCCAAACAACCCCCTCCAAACCACAAAAATCCCAAACTGAAATCAACTCCCAACAAGACTAAACTAGCCTGAGGTAGGCACCCGGGGAAGATTTCGGCTTGCTCACTTTTGGGAGTGCCGTAAGGAGGCCAAGGCAGGATCTCATGCCAGGAAATGCCAGGCAACCTGAACCTGAGGCAGGCTGCTCCTCTTGCCCTTTGAGCTGGCCTGGACCCTTGGCCCCCCATTCCAGGTGCGTTGGCTCTGTATGGCAAGTAGCCTCTATTATGAATTCCTGCTGGCAAGCCTGCACCTGAAAAGCAGCACAACGACTTTTCTTTTAATGCAAAACAGTTTGAAGCATGTGAAGTAGTAAGGACTACGTGAGGCCGTTTGGGTAATCACTGCGCAGTACTGGTACCTGGTTTCTAAAACAGTTTCCTGGGACATTGATTCAGTATTAGTGGAAAACACAAATGGACTCCTGGGTTTATTGGGAGGGGAAAGGCAAAGCTTCGGCAGTGTCATTATATAAATCCACAGTGAGTACTGATCTTAATTATCTGGTGCCTGGTCCTAGACCCATCTCTCAAAGGTGGCTGGCAGAATTTGAAGAGGTGCATAAAGGACCAAAATGCTGGCCTGAGGTGTGACACAGCCTCTCTAATACAGAAGATGAACCTGAAGTTCTGCAGTCTGGGAAAAAAGAGGACTGAGAGGAGAAACTGGAGAGGTTATAAAATCATTAAGTGAATGAATCACAGAATGCTTTGAGTTGGAAGAGACCTTAGAGATCATCAAGTTCCTGCCGTGGGCAGGGACACCCTTCACTAGACCAGGTTGCTCAGAGCTCCATCCAACCTGGCCTTGGACACTTTCAGGGATGGGACATCCACAACTTCTCTGGGCAACCTTTTCCAGTGCCTCACCACCCTCACAGTAAAGAATTTTTTCCTAATATCTAATCTAAACCTACTCTCAGTTTGTGCTGTCATTACATGCTCTTGTAAATAGTCCCTCTCCATCTTCCTTGTGGTCTCCCTTCAGGTTACTGGAAGGACACAATTAGGTCACCCCTAAGCCTTCTCTTTTCCAGGCTGAACAAAACAAATTCTCTCAGCCTTTCCTCATAGGAGAGGTGCTCTATCTCTCCAATCATCTTGGTGGCCCTGGACTCACTTCAAGAAGTTGATGTCCTTCCTGTGCTGGGACAGGAAGGTGAATAAGGAGTAATTATTGCACTTGCTCATAAGACAAAAATCAGGAAGCTTCAGATGGAGTTTTAAAGCAAAGAAGAGAAAGTATTTTCCTCCCATAGGACATTAAACAGTGGGATGCTGTAGGATGCTGTGAAGGCTGAAAGATTAAATCAGTTCTAAAGCACTTAGACTTATGGAAGACACGTTATCAGGGCTGATAAACACAGAACTGCAGATATGTTCTCTGGCTCTAGAAACCTCTGTCTGCCAGCTGCTAGAAGTCAGAAAAAAACATCAGGAGGAGCTCTACTGTATGCTGGTCCTAATCCTTAATTTCTTTTTTTAAAATTTATTTATTCCTTTTGTATTCAATCCTAACATTTTTCTGAGGCTGCAGGCTGAGTGGCATTACACATAAGGAAATTGTTTTACTTACAGTGCAACAATTGTGAAAATGCACCATCTATCATTTGAGGCAACTGGGAGAACATCATGTCTGATACAGGGTTCTCTGGACTGGAAGTTCATTAACACCCCATCAGCAGAGCTATATCAGGCATCAATTTGTGCTGCTCATTTTCCACTACAAGCAGCTGCTGGGAGAACTAGTCCCTTCCAGCTAGGTTTGGTGGATTGTGCTTCCTTAGGAAGCTTACAGTCTATAAAATGGCCATAAGCAAGATAAGTACAAAGAGGGCTTTGGCTGGCTGCTGGTCTTCTCTCTTCATAAAAAGGATGAGATTGGAGTAATGTGCAGCATGTTTTAAGTTACGTTGTATAGTTGCCTCAAAACCATTTCTTAAGGGAACAGTAATTCCTGAGAGGAAGTGCCAGCTAAGAATTAATACCGATAAATCCTACGTATTTCTTCCTGGGGATTCTCATGGGAAATGTCTAGGTTTGCTATTTAAAATTATTTTTTGAAAAATGTCCTACCAGTTAGGTGTTCTGAAAATAGATTAAGTAAAGGAGTAGGTGACAGGCATATACATAAAAGAAGGATGGTGAACCCTGTGTCACTGAGCTTGTCACATGCAATTTGAGTACTCCTGAGAAGATAAACAGTACCTCAGAACCCGTGAGTTTTTAACCCAGCCACCAAATTGCAGAAGCAGGTCTCCCAGTTTAAATCAGCTTCAAAGTGAATGACTGAAGAGTGATCCTGGAAAAAAAAATCTCCAAAGGTATCTTTTCCCTTTAATACACTGCCAAGGGTTTTCTCTACAGCAGGAAGAGTTAGTTCACAGGGACAGGGAAGCCAGGATTTGGGCCTCAAACATAGCAGCAGGGAAGTTAAAATGTGAAATGATGCTGCTAATGAGCCTAAGACAGTTGGCAAGTCATTGTCTCCTGTCAAAGAAGCTGGAGAAGCAGTGTGAGGAAGAAGAGCCTGTGCTGCCTACAAGACAATTTTGTCTGCTAATGAACCTGTATGAGTGAAGAAACATCAAAAACAGGCCAGGGGTCCTTCTTGTTTGCTTATTTCTTCCTGTAGGAATTTGTCTGAAGCTCCTCAGGACACTGCTGTCTGATGCCTTCAGGATTCATCCAGATCATTCCACCTCAGAATAAAGGACCTCAAACCTGTTGCCGATGGAAATAGGTGGCTTTAAACAACTATGCCTTTCAGATACCCCACGTTTTGCCTCTTCTACTGCCCACCATCTTTTTGCTGTGAGGGTGCTGACAGCACTGAAGTGACTGCCATGGCTGGTCACAGTCTGACACAGCATGGAGCAGCTCCTTGCTTTCACCTTGGCATTCCCCACCATTGCTCTTCTCCACATGGGAACCTGGGAAATTTTGATTCACCTCCTTGTTTCCCCAACTGGGGATAACCCAGTGGCTTTGTGATACTAGTAAGACTTCCTCCTCCTAGAAAAGAAAGCTGTGGGAAATGTTTCAGTGTCAGGACATCAGACTGGACTGTATTCACCTCCTCAGATTTCAGAGTGAGCCTTTGATACCAGACCCCACATCATGATAAGATTTTCCTCCAGCCTTTAAGACCATACTGCCACAAACTTACCATCCCTTCTTCATCTGCATTTACACATCACCTTGTCATTTCCTGATACAAGATTTTCTTTCCTTCAGGCCATAGACCACTCACTGTCCAAAAGTCTTGTGTTCATTTCACCAAGACCTAATAATTTCTGACTGTTTTTCCCATTTCCCTGCCTGTTTGGATGATCTGATATAAACCATTCTCAATTCTGTTTCAAAGAGGAAGGCAAAGCTCTCCTGTAGTTAAAGTGTTGACTCATTTTGGCACTTTTATGCTAACCTACAGTAGGTCTGCTGCAGAGTGATTGACTGTCACTCCAGTTTCCTTAACCTTTAGAAGACGACTAGCTTGTATTTCCCAGTGGAGAACAGGAAAGACATTCAGGTCTCCCAGTGAGGATGAGGGAGGTCTTGGTAGACAGTGAAGCTGATCCAGAATTATTCTGGGTTGTACATATAATAGGATTCAAATTTTCACTGACCTTTTTCAGAGGCTTCACCACTGACATCACCCTTGATAGGGCAGAGAAGGCACCAGTACACCCAAGAGACCAAACAGTCAATAATCAGTGTGTAGGAGAATAGCAGATTCAGCCTTGCTTCCTGATAGAAAAGCTCACACAGAATACTTGTTTATTTCCAGTGATAAAGAGGGAAGAATTGCTCATTTCTTAGAGCCTGTGGAAAAAATGAAGCTGACAAGAAGGGGAAGAAATTATGGAGATGAAATAGTCAGAAGAACTTATTTCCCATAGTTGCAGGCATAGTATATTCTTTTCTTAAAAGAACCTGATACGAAAAATGTTATCATTGTTGGATTATGGGAAAGGAAACATTTTGCCTTCTCATCTTGGCTTGGTTTCAGGAGACAGAGCTAAAGCTGCCTTGTGCATCTCACAGAAGATGAATTTATCTTAAAACTTTTTAGCTGGAGCCCAGCTCCTTACCATATGAAGGCACCAGCATATCCAGGGAAGCAGAGTATCCACAGAGCAGTGATGCTAACTCTCTACTACTGAAGTCAATTGAATTTTGGTTCCTGAGTTGAGGAAAACGTTGTATGGATTGCCTGGGAATTGCATGAGCTCAGTAAATAATAAAAAACGCTCACATATATTAAGGACATTCAAATCAGAGTCTCAAGTGATGGGCTGATTGTTTGAAAGACACAACAAGGGGGTGAAGTTCAGGCAGTTTTTGAATGGCATCAAGTCTGTACTGCCTGGCTATGGACACTCGGTTCTAGGATGAAGAAGTACAAGGAACTTGGGGTGGGACCAAGTCAAGCTTTGCTGAGCGGCAGGAAGAGGAGTCACATGCAAACATTAATTTACTAGTCCAAGCACACAACCCCTAACAATGCCTGGGACCATTCCCAGAGGCAGAACTTGCTTATTCTCTTGTTAAACAATTTTGTTCAAATTGTTGAACAATTGCAAAGTATTGTTAAATTGTTAGCATAACTCCTGCCCAAGAGCATCTTCCAAAGATCTCCTGGCCCAGAAACTGTTCCCAAAAGGCAGCTTGAATACAGACATGCTCTTCAGTGGGTAGCAGAGGTTGAACACGTAGTCGTGGGCCACTTAGTGCCAGGGAGTGGAGCAGGGCACAATAAATTTACTTGTACAGAGAAGGTAACAGCTTGATTTGAGTGCTCCTGTACAACCTATTTGGGAACCAGCAATGATTTTAAAAAGGGTGTTTACCAAGCCAAAACAAAAGCCTGCAACAATGCTCTGGATAATACCAACCCATGAAGGGCTGCAGGCAGTTTTTGCTGTTGCCCTGTCCAAACCTCACACCAGGAAGAGCAGCTATCAGCTGGGAGATGGTTAGCCATGGAAGCAGTACTCGCTCTGTGCCAGGAACTATGGATACCAAGGTCTGGGTTTGCAGAGGAGAAGGGAACAAAGTCACACATTACAAACACTGTTGTTAATAAAGATTTATTTTTTCCTATTTAATTTAAACATCCACACAGACGATCCTTTAGGGTTGTAAACACTTGCTTCTGGTAGATTAATTTGGTTGTTGCTCTATTTATCATGCTGGTACTTGAGAAACTGAAAGCGGAAACAAGTGGAAAACAAAGAGAAACAGCTGAGTTTGTGTTCATCCTCTGAAGTAAGTAAATCAAAAGCAAATAAATAGCACAGATAATGTAATTGGTGATTATAAGACTACAGAGGATCCCTTCAAAACACAGACTGAAGCAAGCTACTCTCTTGATCTGCCTGTTGCTTATGCAGTTCTTGTTAAAATGTCGTTGAAATAACAGTGTGCCAAGAAATATAAACTGCAAACACAGCATTTTAATAAGCTCAAAGTGAAATAAAACAAGCCAGAACAGATCTGCTGGCTCTTGTAGGTTTTTTTTTTTTGCAAGATGGGGACGTTGGAGGTGGGAGGCATGTAGGGAGGGTATTATTCCTTGCACATGTTTGTCTGGTGCTGATTAACAGGGGTGATGTTAAAAACTTTCTGTGACATATTACAGGCTATAATCTTCAAATTTAGGGCCTTGTATTGCTCTCAATCTAGTCACAGAATCCCCATTAAGGAGTGTAGAGAGCCCTGAGGAGAATGTATAATAGGCTTTAATAGCATCTAAGAAACAAAAATCTCCTTAATTTTGCCCAAACCATCTTTTCTCATGTTTTGCAGAAGGACCTTGGATACTAGTGTATTTGTCCTTCATATAATCTCTTGTTCTTTAAGAGTGCTCCTCTAAACGTGGGCTTAAAACAGATCTAATTAACAGATCTGACCAGCTGCCTAGTCAGATATAACAGCCACTACAGTGTAGAAAGGTTAATCCCAAATGTGAATTAAGCCAAGTGACATCCTCTCTCCCCCCCAGAATTCTCCATACACCCGTCATTTTCCCTGTCACATTCACCACTGTTGGTTAGTGCCTTGGTTAACAACACCATCTCCCAACTCACATTGCTCAGTTTTGCTTCTATTTGCACAGCTAAAATCCCTGTGAACTTCTGAGCTGAAGCTTCTGCTTCAAATCCCGAAATACCAAGGCTTTTCCAGTGTGTAGACAAATGGCTGTGGCTGTTCCCCTTTCCAAGCATGACCACCCTATGCTGATGCTGTCAGAGGGGCCTGGTGGATGGAAAGAGGGTGCTCATGGATGCTGCCAGAGAGCTTCTCTCTAAGCATAGCCGGACAAGGCTGGGCGTGGGGGGATTCAGGGAGCAGAGCTCTGCTCACTGCTTGGCACGGCAGCCCCCAGGACAGTGCCATCCCAGCCCCTTGCTCCACCACCACCTCCCTCCTCCCCTCTGAGCAAGCTCCTGCCTGGTGTTTTAGAAAATTAATGCTAAATAGAAAACGATGAAAGCATATTACCTGTAAATTACCTGACTAATCATATTCTCTCTCCTGGGACCTATTACGCTTCCGAGCTTGCAACTCAGTCATCCTTTCATACATCCTTTCAGGCAAGCTCTCCTCATTTCCCAGTTTTGTTCATCAGGTTAATTCAGAATATTTGCAAATTTCTTTGTTTTCCTCCAAGCTAGCTGTTCAGTCCTGCCAGGTGCTCGGCTCCCTGAGCTCCCCCCAGGAAATTAATTAAGAACATGCTTGACTTTAAACCTGTGAAGCTGATGGCAATTAGGAAAATGGCAGGTTCTTCAGCACTCTCTTTTTGCTGGCAGTTCCTTAGGTAGGTGGGATGAACTGTGCTCTAGAGATGCTTGCCTCTCTCCATTGACTTAGGAGGAAATCCCAACAGCCTGTACACCAGTAGGAGTAGTTTGAGTATGCCAGCCAAGACTGCATGTGTATCCCTTTAGCAGGGTATTTTGACTCACATGTAAGATAAGTCAAGCACTATTTTTAGCATCCTTTATTGATTCCTGTATAATTTCCTTTGCTCTTCCTGTGGAAGTTCCTTCCTTTCCAGTAACACCAGCATTTGAAGTAGCACATCAATCCCTATTATGTGTCAAACCTGACTTTTTTTCCCAAGCCTCGGCATGATGCGGAAACTCTTAAACACAAAGCCTTCCTGTAATTTAAACACCCAACTGGATGTGTAATTCAAATAAGATGTGGTGAGTACTAATGAAGTTATCCCTGGGCTCAGCAGACAGTACAACTTTCTGGATTATTTGTAAGAAGGTTGATATAGAGTCACGAAAGACTTTATCTTGCCAATGGCTCAATGAAACCTAAACTCTAAATGGCTTTGGCTCTGCTAGCGTCCCTTTTGTGGTTCTGATTTATTCTTCCCATCTGAAAATTACAGTGAAAAAGCACAGTTACTCACAATTTTATTATACTTGCTCTCAAGCAAGCTGGCTCTCAAAACCTCTTGGAGGAGTTGCTGCTTTTAAAATGCTTTCACCACCAAGAGAAATTGATGTTTAATTCAAACCCCCCAAAAATTGAAGCAATCTGGCCACTAGTTCTGAGAGCCAGATTTAGGGGTGAAAGGTAAGAATCCAGTGCTGATACCTACTTGTGTCTTGATAAACAAAAACAGGCTGTGTGAGAGAAGAGTACACAAGTGTTTCCACCTCAATGTGGAAACACTCAATGTATGCTACATCAGAGCTTTTTAGGTTAAGATCTGTCTATGACTAACCATAAAGCACAGAGTGAAGCAAGTGCAGTTTGCTCATTAACTATTTTTATCTCATTCATTTAGTATTGATACAGCAGCATCAATATTGATATTGATCAGCATCCTGATCCTGTGTCTCAGGATGTATCAAATGCTGTTGATTTTGTGTGGGATGACATCAGACAGAAAGGGCCTTGAAACTTTTTCCATGTTAACGACAAATTGCTTCCACAAAAGGTCTTAGAGCCACATTTTCAAGAAGCATCCAGGCCTATAAAAATGCCAAGGCATACTCAATGGAACTAAAGAAAACACTGAGCTGTTTTCTCTGCTTTTGCTAAGTATAAAATATTTGTCCCTGATCTGTTAGAGCTACATGTACAATTTCCATGACAGAAATTGTGAGCACAGGCATTGAACACAACCACATTGACCACAATTGCATTGAAGCACAGGGACCCACTACCTCCTCAAGGTTCACAATCCACCAGGCGTGTGTGCACCAGGGAAAGACAGAAGAGTGAAGGAAGATTTAGCTATTTATGCTACACATGAATGGCAGGAAAGCCAGCCACGGGGTGTGATGCTCTGAACTCATGTTTCCTCCATACTGGGTGAAACCCTCCCATACACTGCTGTATTTGGGAAATGAAGGGGTTAACCAAAGCAGTGACACTCATGACTCTGCCATGCTTCCCAACAAATTTTACTTTTTGATTACCATCTTGGTAAGGGCATCCCAGGTCCATGCTGAGCTTCTCAGCCAAAGAAGGAATTTCTCTTGGATTCCCACTGCCCAGATTTGGGGACACAAGGGTGGAACTGATACATACCAAAGACAGGTACCATTCTTCCCTCCTGAGGATGTCATGACAGCCAGCAAAGTGTCAGAAAGCTTTTCATTAAAGCTGCTTTCTGCCCAGCTCAGGTGAGCCCTGTGGGGATGTGTAAACGCCAAAAGGCTTTGAAGGACGCTTCATTAGTGGGGACAAACTGATACACTCAATGTCACAGAAGAGTTTTCTGTCCTTTTACCTAGGTCACAAGTTTGAATTTCGAATGCCAAGACCACATGCCTAACAACAATTCACAGGCTGCAATATTTTTATCATTTTCTTCTAAACTCTGAATAGCTTTAAATGCTTCATGAAACTCAAGTAAAAGCTAGACTCAACAAGAGCCAAACAGCTTGCACAAAAATTTAGCTGTCTACCTTGCTCTGCAGTTCTGAAATGCTTTAGATGGATGTTCTTGTGCAACACTAGCCCTGGCTTCCACGGTGTGTATTAGGACTGTAATAAATAAGTTGTGAGTTACATGGGCCTGACATGGTATTTATGAAAAGATCATATTTACTCCTTTGAAACAGCCACCCTGCAGAAAGTCTGGCGCTAGTACAAAGGCATTTATTCGGTGCATCCCCTTTAAAGGTCAGGAAAGAAAACTGAGAAGATGGGTAATTGCACAACTGGTTCTGAAAATGTGCTCTTATCTGCTGGACAAGAGGGGAATGTCAAGAAGGCAGGGAGGTGAGCTAAAGCAGGCTCAGGGAAGATGCAAATTCCAGGACCCTCACGTAGGCAGATGTTACGAAAGGAATTCCTCCTGCTTTTGCCATCTGAGGAGTGCTGTGCCATCTCCAGCCAGCAGCAGAGGTATCCAAGGGAGAAAAGAGCCATACACTATTTATTCCACCTACTAATTTTTTTGCAAGAGTGGGAACAGGAAGGAAAAAAAATTCTATTCGACAAGCATTCAACATGGCATTTGGGCTTCCCTGTTTTGGTATGGTCTGTCCTTTTAAATCTCAAATCTACCGTCCTATTCAGACATGAATTTTGAGCTGGAGATATTTCAGTGGCCAACTGTCTTTTCTGTAGACTCCAGCATATTTCAGTAGATTTTTTGACTAATGCTGCTGTTAATCTCAAATAGACATACATCCTGTCTGGTAAACAGCAATTTAAAAAACAACCTAGTGTTATTCTAGTCCTACTTTCTTAGAACTTGTTCCCTGAGACTGACATTACCCTGTTTTGCCTACTCCAGTACTTTCTATCCACATTTTCACTGCTCCCAGGTTATGTCCCTGAAACACTTGCTGCACTTTGTTACATGACATTGAAGATTGGTGTTCCCTGTGCAATGTAGGTAATGTATGGAATGCCTTAACTTTGTTTGGACTTTCAGCCTCTCATGAGTAGAGTTATTGCACACCTGGAGCACAAGCCTTAATCCTTTAACTTTGGCTTACAGTGGTATGTTGAAGGGCTCAGAATGGTCCATCGTCAAGCACAGTGCAAGCTTTTAAACCAGGATTTTTGGGGCAACTCCAAATCAGGTACTATAGTGTAGGCAGGAAGGATGGGCAGGATCACCTTGCAAAGTGGAAAGTCTCTTACATGGGAGCAGGAGCTCTTGTTGCAGGCAATGCTTGTTCCCATGAGTAAGCATAAATTACCATTTCTGAGTTTCTGGCAGTGGTAAAACTTACTGAGCAGACAGAGAGCCCAGCACAGGGAGCCAGGGAGGCACTGGGTGTCACCTGGTTTCTGAGACTCAAATGGGAGATGTCCAAGCAATCCTGAAGCAGCAAAACCTTCTCCATAAAGACCAGATGAAGATGTTGTTCTTTTGAAATCACAAGCTGCATAATTTCTCCATATATGTCTGCTGTTTCTTCTGTTTTATTCATCTAGAATAACAAAAGGAGATGTCAGAGCTTCTATGGAGTTAAGTGACAAGTACCATGTGAAGGAGGTCCACATTTCTTAAATGTAAAATGAGACAAGCAGCATGCCAGTGAGACCACAAAGCAAAGGAAAATAAATAATGGTTTGTGGTAGCAGCCTAAGCCCCCTCAGTTTCATGTCTCCCTTTTATTTACAGTATTGACCTGTTGGAACTGCTGCATGAATCTGAGGCAGTCAAAGAAAGCAGAATTAAACCCCAAAGTTCTTGTTTCTGAACCAAGGTGGCCGTGTCACAAAGAGCAGCATGTACCCTGTGCTCTGGTCAGTGGGAGCAGTGCTGAGCAGGGCAGAGGTGACTGAAGCCAAGTCCTGGAAAGGAGAGCCATAAGCTTTGCCACTGGCATTGCCCCGACCCTGCTGCGACCTTGAGAAGCCTCTTTGTCCCCACCACCATTATTTCTTTTATCACCATCATGAAGGTGCTGTTAATTGCTTCACACTTCCAAGGGCTGCTCTTTTAGTAAGTTCTTTTTGTGGCTTCATTCATTCAGCCAGCTGGAAACACTGGATTTCACTGGTGTTTGTGCCAAAGCAGTGGAAGAAGAGAGCCAGCCACAAATCAAGCAACAAAACATGTAAGTGCTGGATGGTGTGGGGTGTGCAGCCATCTTCTGCTAAGAGAAGGAAATATTAACATTCTGCTCCCCATCTGAAGCCTGCAAATGCTGAGGTAAGAACAAAACGTGAACTTAATAGGTTTGCACAACAGCCACCAGGCCATAATGAGATGTATTCTGTGGTCTCTTAGATATTTTGGATTGTTAGGCCCAGCAGTTCACAGCATTTGCTTTATCCATATCAGACTTAGGGCATGCTTCTGGAAGAATGCATTTATAGTGGATAAAGGTGAGCCCCTGTCTCCAAACTGAGTTTCCAGTCTAGTCTAGACTAATCTGTTTTTTTGCCTTCCTGAGTCCCTTCAAAAAGCACACACACACGATCAGATCTCCTTTTTGCCCTTGGAAAGGTTACTGTAGTTACTAAATTATGGACTTCCTCTCCTCTTTCTCTCCTGTTTTTAAACAAACCTACAGGAAAAACAATGGAATTAAGCATAAGGAAAGCTAAATACTCATATGGCTGCTTTAAAAATGTTTTGGAAAAATGTTTATTTGTGGATGAAAAGCTCAGTACTCCTACTGATCCCTCTGCACCTGGCATAATAATGAAGGCATCACTTTCAGCAACTATATGGATTTGAAAAGCAGAGCTCCGCAGTGAACTGCCTGTCCCATCTAACAAACTGTGAATAACGAACGGGAAATTGGAGCTGATGCATCTGGAATCTGTTTTCCCACTGAACTGTGGACTTCTGCACGAGTACATGTTGGTGCTTCACCAGAGAACAAATCTCGTAATTCCATGACACCAGTGGTGGTGTGTTCATGTTGATCCAAGCCAAATGCATGGCTCTCAAGACACAGGTCTGAGATCCACCAACAGAGCACTAGAAACTGCTGTGACAGATCCTCACATCCTCCTGACACTCACTTTCTTTTATGAGTTACACTCAATGGAGAAAGACAAGAAGGAGGGAAGACATGCAGCTTGTACTGCTCAGAGGAGTCGCTCCCACAGTAATTCCTGGAGCTCCTTGTGGAGCTGTGTGATGAGGAAAACCACTGGCACTCATTGGAGTACAGCTAGCAACTATTATTTTATTCTTTTATCTTTTTGACTTACAAGAGGTGGACACCCACAGTCCTCTCTGCCCATCACTGAAGGTCTTCAAGAGTCCCATCTGTATTCAGAAAGGGAGACTGGATCCTTAATTCACTTATGAAGGGCTTTGAAAATGCATGTATTTGATGCTGTCAAGAAGTGGGAGCCATGGTAGGGATGCAAAGAAAGTAATACAAGCCTGGAGGAGAGCTTTAGGAGATTAGAGAAAGATGAATATTTAGATATGTGTATGAGCTGAGCAAGAAACGGTGCAGAAAATTGGCATGATTTAAATGCTGCCAGTGTCTGAGGATATGAAAAAGGAGCAGCAGGTCAAAGTAGCAGTTCATGGATAAGCTGTAGATGTATGAGAGGAGCCTAATGGCAGTGGTGTCTGCAGCAAGTAAGAGAATCAATATCACACTTTGCTGAGGAACATGTTTATTCAGAAACAATTGAAGGAGAGTGCAGAGCAGCTGCCCCTTCTAGATTAGCTCACTGTTTATAGAAACCACTCACACACCTTTAAAACCTTCTCCTCTCAGCCTTGCCATTCTCTTTAATGAGTGTAATTGACTTGGTCACTGTTTCTCAAGGCCACTAACCTCAAGATAACATCACTGGGAGGCATTCCTTCCACTGGGAGGCTGACTGAGGAGAATATCTGGGCTTTGCATCTCTTCTGCTCTGAGGGAGCATCTAGTGAACCACACCAACACATCAGTGAAAGTCAGCCTTACTCAAGAAGGTGGCAGCAGATTTAATTCAGAGGTTGCTTCTGCTTGTGGTCTGAGCAGCTTCAGTGTCTCTGGCCAGAGGCTTTTTCTTGGTGACCACTGTAAAATGCCTGGTCGTGGCTGTCTCTTGACTAGGTTGCCTTTTCTACTGCATGCCCTTGTAATATTTTTCAGGAAATAGATTCTGAGCATTCTCCCCATGAGAATTTGGGTACTTTTCTGTTTGATTTTGCTCTGGGAACAACCTTTCTGGCCATCAATGAACAAACAGGTTTACACAGGTTTAATGAAAACTCAGCACAAAGCAACAGGTTCAATCCAGGAAAGACTTGGCTTGACATGCAGTTAACAGGCAACCACTGATGTGACAGTAACAGCTGTTCTCTCTGACTTAAATGCCTAGAATATTTAAAAACCTAAGTTGTTTTCGTTTGAGAGGTGCTAGACAGACAATGTCCCTTAATTTGTCAAAAGATCCTAAATAGAGATCTCAGGGTCTGCACCAAAGACTCCAAATTTGAAAGTGCTGGCTGATATTGGTGTTGTCTCACTGAGTCAGTTCCTGGTGGCCATGACTTAAACTGGGACATGAACCTCTTTTCACTCATCTCAGTCCCTGAGGTATCTGTTCAATAGTTAGGCGCAACAAAGAGCAGAATTTGCACCACTAGGTGGTGAGGGGAGTTAAGCCCTGGCCACAGGTGCTTGTTCATAATGAGTGTCCCTGTGCATGCTCTAAGGTCAAGATAAATTTTGGGTGATTTGAGTTGATCAGCTAACTGTCTCTCATTGAGGGATAATTCAATCAATTTTGGGCTAGAGCATGCACATGAGTAATTACCACAAATTACGTGGAGGAATGACTACTTTGTGTACCTTGAATCCTCTCTCCTCCACCAGTGTGTCACTGAAGAACACCACAGACCAGGGCTGGATTCTGGCTCTACTGACACTTGAGCAGCTCCTGTGTGAAAAGCAGTGAATCCAGCCTTGTGAATAAGAATATTAGTCTTGTCCCCTCCTAAGTACCTCTCACTGCTGCTGGGGGTTGGTTACATCAAGATTTCTCACGATTTGTCATGCTGTGCATACTCAGGACAAGCTTTCTTTGCTCAGTCCCCTGTTAGATCTGTCTGAAGTTTTCACCTTGCAGCCTTTTATTGGCTGAAATGATGTTTCACTTACAAAGGCGCTGCCAGCCAAATATGACTTTGATAGGAGTAACAGAAAGTCCAGCTCTGGCCTTAGACAACCTTAGTCTGGCTCAGCAGCTGGGACTTTGGTAGGAGCTGTGTGAAGTAGAGCATTAATCCACATGAATAACATATTGTACTTTAAAAAAACCCAACCAAACACCAAAATAACATCAGAAGAGTTTTGTTTCCTCTGTTTCTCCTTTCTATCACCACTGTGAAGTGCTATTGAATCAGACACAATCAATATTTGCTTCCTAACAGGAAGCACTTGTGTGGCCAGGTGGGTTTATATTTAGAATCAGAGTGGTTTAAGATGAAGGATGGGAGTTGCCTCCAAACATTGCCATTACTTCTTTAATGGAATATACAGCTTGCCTCCCTCTTTAAATAGCAGAACAGGCTTCTGTAACCAATTATTAAAGCTTGCAAGCCTTCCTCAGGCCCATAGATGGCATATTCCAACTATTTGTGTCCTGTGAAACCAGCAGTGAGCTGGAGAGCAGAACAACCTAAAAGGCAAGATTGAAACTGAAATGTTTCTTCACAAGCAAAAGTGAATAGCAGGGTTTTTGTCCCTGGAATTCAAAGGCAGAGAAGTGAGGAGCTCAGAGAAGACTCGGTGAACGCTCACAGTGTATTCTCACCATTTACCCTTTGTCTAACTATAGGCAAGAAATGCAATGTGATGGCACAGATTGTTTCTGTTTTCCTGAAAACAAAAGCGACTGGAAAATGAGGCACTAAATGTAATGCAGATGGGAACTACAAAAAAAAAAGCACACCACCAATGAATTTGGGAAGAGCCACAGACTCTCTTCCATGCCTGCTTTATAGTGATCTCAGCACTGCAATGGTCCTTGTCACACTGGCAAAGCTGTTGAAAGCTGATCCAGTGTTACACCAGTGAGTGGCCTTCTTGGACAAAAAAGGCAACACAAGGGAAAGAAAAAGGACTCAAGTTGGTTCTCTGAGAGATATCTGTTAAAAAGCCTGAAGAGAATAAAAGATATGCAAATGTAGTAGGACCCAGTTGACCCTTCTGGGCCTTTGGTTTTGAGCTTCCTATGCCAAAGTCGAATCCAAGTTTGAGTAAAACTAAAATTTTATCTTCTTCTCCTGTCTCAAATCCATGCAAATTATGCATGCAGATTCTGTATAGAGGGTTAGGTAGCTGGGGACAAACAGTGAAGTAATTTGGGAAATAGTTACGGATGAGTAAGCTGATTTGTGTGAAGAGAAGGAAAAGATCTTAAGCTCTCAAAGCATTTTACAAGCAGACCTAATGATTAGCCTGCTGTGACCATCAGTGCTGCGTTCTGGTTCTGAGAGGCTCACATGTAAACATGGAATAAACCAACACATCTTTCAGCAGGAGTAGCCTGGGGTAGAAGGGATAGGGAGGATGCCTAAAACATTTCTGGTTACCCATATGCCCATCATAGAAACCAAATTCACTTCTAGCTCAGCAAAATTTATGCTCAGGGACGTTATATATTTCACTGTGCAGTAAGAAGGAATAATGCTTTTTGTCATCACTGGTGGGGCCATTTTCAATGTCTTCAGATACATCTCTGCATCCACAACAGCATCTATGTCAGGACATGAAGCACTTGTGTGGCCAGGCCAAGCGGCACAGGGAAGATCTTATCCGTGCTGCTCGTGGTAGTCACCCCCAGGGCAGCCTAGTTCCACCTGCCCTGCAAATTACATGGTCTGGTTCTATTGTGTCCAATGTGGCACCCCAAAAATACCTCTGTTTTTCATTTCAGTGCATCTGAAATGGATGTATTGCAGCCAGAGGGGGGGTTTAATAGCAGGAGGCTGAAGTTTGCACATTGCATGCACTAACTTGTGGCACAGGGAGCAGCCTGAGAGTACAAAATGTGGTGGTGAATGGGACTGAAACCTATGTACTTCCAGTGTTGTTGTTTAGAATGTGAATCGTTTGATCCTTTAGAACATGAGCTCCAGACATTGTCCTAGAGGAAATCAGAGAACTTGTTAAAAAGGAAATCCAAGAAGCTCAGTATCCCCTGTGTAGTGGAGACAGTTGAAAGTTGCAGACCAAGCAACAAAATTATCTCGCATTTGAAATTTACTCTGATCATTACTGGTTCATAGCTTGGTCAGGCCAGAGTCAAATAAACTTTTGGTTCCATCCTTGTGAGGAAAATACTGCAGGGATCTGCCTGTACACTTCTTGGAACATATGAGAAACATATCTGCTAGCAGAGAGCCCAGCAGCATCTCATTTTAGTAAATGTGTGCTTGTGTGCTTTGCTGAGGAGTCAACCTTTATTGAGGTTTGTTACACTTTCCTTTTTGTGTGTGTGTGTGTATTTTGGCACCTCTGCACCATAAACAAAAGAAAAACTCATGTTTTACACAGCAAAGTTTGCTGTTGCAGGGTTCAAGACACCTTTGTAATCCAAGCTTCAATCCATGTGCAGCGAAGCTCACCAAAATCTAATAAAATAAACAGTGGATGGAAAAAGTTTATATTGGAAATTATATCAATAATAGCATTAAAAAAGCAGGCCACAGGCAAGAGTGCTGAGAATTCATCAGAAATTGTTCTGATGATCCTCAAATAACAAAGGCTTATTCTTCTTTGTTTTTGTAACACATGCTCTGGTGAATTTTCCAGTGTCCTTGAAGTCTGCCAAGAATGGGGAAAAGCAAAAGAAAATTATGGAAAGAGAGGGGAATGTACTGAAAATATGAGATGACAGAGGACAGAAAAATGTGGAATGGACTTTGATGTGGAGCAGATGTACCCCTGCATTCCATAGGCAAAGCCAATGCCGAGGTCACTCTGAAGGTGATGAGGAGAGAAACGTCTCCTGTCTCCCTTCAGCTTTAACACGGAACCATTTCAAACATGGGCAACAGAAATGTTTCTAATAACCCCCCCTTCTTTCCCCATGGAAGGAAAGGAGCAAAAAGCAGGCACAAAGAGAATTACATTCTGCAACAGCGCTTCTCCAAATTATTTCTGTATTCAGACACTTTGCCAAGTGCCCTATGTTACCCTCAATCTAGGGATATTTGCTCTGTCTCCTGGAGATAAAGCTAGAGAAATTTATTTAATGTGTTGCATAAAAGTGTTCAATTGACATCATCTGCAAATATGGAAATGTATCTTTTTATTTTTTATATTGCAATAGCAGAAAATATGACAAATGCATAAGCAACAGCAAATTACATTATTCAAATATTTTCTCTTTTTCTAATAGCATTAGAGATTATCCTTTCAAGGTGTTAACAGCATTCAGGGAGACGGAAGTGTGTCACAGGCGATTTGATATTCACACTGAATCCAAACCCACATGGAAAGCTTGTGATGTTAACATTTCTGTTAATTGGGTCTGGGCAGAGATTGGAGTGCAGTACTGGCTCCACAAGGAATGAATGGCAAAAGCCACGCTGACTTCAACGGAACTATTGTTTAACCCTTTGCATTTGCTATATTAGAAACATCTGTCAAACACAAAGAGCTGTCAAAGAGACAAGAAGATTTTCCTTGTGGTTTTTCTTCTAGAAGTATATTGAAATATATATATATATGTGTGTGTGTGTGTGTTTTAATAGATGGACTTACTGTGTATGAGTGTGTGTACATATACACTTATATGTAAAGATGTGATGCTTTGAGATGCCTTTTCCATGGATCAGAATGAGTGTATTTTAAAACTTTCAAAAATTAGTAATAAGATGTAAAAAACCTCATTGAATTAGATGATTCGAAAAATTAAGAATCCCAAACTATGCAGCATTAGTTATTTTTTTCAAACAGATGCGGCTTTTTCAGAGAATGTGTTGTGTATCATACATTACTCTTCTTTTTGTTATTTATATGGTTCAAAGTTAGAAGTGTTTGCAATCTTGTATACAAAAATACTCTTCCCTTTCTCCAACCTAGTCTGTTCAATGAGAACAAACAAAATATTCCAGTAATAAAGCAAACTTGTGTATGTTTCTTGCAAGATTTAGTAATTTCTACTGGGTGTGTTAAATAAGAGTAAAAATAAACATAAAAAAATAAGAGAATGATAAGAATGAGGATAGAGACTGAAAACACATCCAAGTGTCAAAAATGCTCCCAGTATCTGGGGCTCCAGGGCAATGTGCTGTTGCCTTTCTGTGCCCTGGTGCATGAGGAGTCCCACAGGAGTCCCACAGGATTAGAGGTCTTGCAAACAGGACACGCTGGCCAGGGTGGCTTCACACAAGAGGATGTTTGATGAATCAAGCAGCCAAGGATGAAGAGTCCTGTGAGAAGAGCCACAAGCACTCTTGTATTGGCTTACAACACAAAGCATGCAGCACCTTCACAAACTTCCTCTCATGGGGAGCGTTGGCATGTCCTTCACTTCCATCTGAAACTCCTGATGGTGCCTGCAGGCAGGAAAAGAAGTGTAGGACCTTGCACTGGCTACACTGTGGTTGTGCCCAGGAGCCCCAGTCAAGCAGCTCAGAGGGCATGAGTGGCTATTGGCATTTTTTCCCTGACCTTTTTCACTAGGACCAGCTCATGGAGACCAGGAGAGAAGCTACAGGTGAATCTGCACAGTTGCAGCTGGAAAAATCCTCATATCAATGGGAGGTACTGTGCTGGGACAGTGGGCTGTAACGGGGGATTTCCAGACCAGTTCTGTGGAGGAGGTCCCCACAAAAGTCCTTGGAGTCACCTATTTGGAAGGAGGTACTAAGAAAACAGTGAATGAATACAATCCTTTTTGTTCTGGGCACACAGATCTAGTTGGATGAGTCCACAGAGACCCACCAGGCTTTTGCAGCCTGCTCTGGACAACATTTCCTGCACAGGAGCCCACAGGGGAAGCAGGATTAGGCCTGAGAACATCAGTTAAGGATTAAGCTGAAATAAAACCTGCTCTATGGCAGTAAGCAAAGTATGATGTTTTATTTCACACATGCTGAGGTATGAGCAGAAGGGGGCTCTTTGGAGTCCCCAGTGGCTGAATGAAATTGACTGAAGTGCAAAAAAAAAAGGCAAGTATAAAAAAAAAATCTGAAAGCAAAGTAATTGCTTCCAGATGTTTTAAAATTGCCTTCAGAAATGAACAATCAAATCCTACATGAGCAAGGCACAATAACAGAGTCAGGGAGAGTCAGGAATATTTATGAAGAACACCATAGAGAGCACCTCTTCTTTCAGCAGGGACATAAAAGACTTAGCAGCCAACACCCCCCAGAAGTCTGTGTTTTGGATGGTGGCCTGCTATGGACTTTCAGACTGGCAGCCACTTAAGTGGAAGGGATTGACATGCTAATTACAAATGAACACAGCCACGACAAGTGTTGTTGGCCACAAGTTTTTCGGGCCTCAATTAAACGTGCTAAGACACAAAAAGCCTTGGTTTATCGAATTGTCAGCATGAGGCCGCTGCCTGACATTCATCTTTGTGAGTGGTCTTATGAAAAACAAGAAGGTAAACTTAGAGCCTTATTTATCTTTTGATTGATTCAGTACATGAACTATTGTGTCTCCTCTAACTTTATTTCAAAATTAAGATTTTCTTATGAAATCCATCCACGTATACATTTTTTTAAACTCTAAAATGCCCACATCTGCATTGTACTTTAAACTCTTACAGGTCACAGCAGAGACCTTGGTCTGATGCCTGCAAGCCATCCTCCACCTCCTGCCCTTTGGAACAGATCCCAGGCTCAGGTACCAGAGTGCTCCACTGTGCCTTCAGTCCCACACTCGGTGTAAAGAACTGAATTGCCCAACAGTATGTATAAAACAAAGCCTTAGAAGCAGCTTGATTTACTAAATAGGATTTTTGAGGGATAGTGCCCCCACTCACAGCATACTTGAGCCTAACGTGAGTACTGGAGAGTACTGTCTTAACACCCACTGCCCAAATGCAATTAAACAGAACTGTTTTACAAGAAAGCTGCACCCACTACGAATGAACAGTTTAAAACATGAATCCATATCTGTACCAGCCAGTACCATACTGACTTACATGCAGTATGTAAATAAATGAATGGAGTATTGAAGGAAATCAGAGAATAGATATGGCTACAGTAAAAATGTCAAATATAGATTTTTTAAAATAACATTTACACAATCAGGTTTTTTGTGTTGTGTTTGTTGGGTTTGGTTTGTTTGGGTTTTTTTAATGAAGCCCTGCATCTATGTACTCTTCAGCTTAAAAGACAAGCAGAAAACAGAGGACAGTATACCTTAGGTGAATGTGGTTTCTATACAGGAAACAATGTGATTGGAGCACAGTTAGCTCTTCTGTGCTAAAGTGGAGCTGGAGAGGTAATCTCTCTCCCTCTGGGGTAGATGTTTGTAATTAAGACATTATGCCTCATCAGCAGTCAGCAAAAAGAAAAGGTTCTTTGTTCTCTGTGGTTCCAGCAGGCAGCTGAGGAAAGGATTAAAGAGATTAAACCAAGCTGAACTGCCAAAGGAATTGTTTGTGAGGATGGACCATGCACTTGCCCACCCTGGAGCTCACCAGCAGGTTCCTCTGCACAGTGGGTACTCCCTGAGCACACGTGCAGCAGTGAGGGGAAACAGGGTGCAGATGACACGCAATGTCTCCAAGCTCATGCTCTCCACTTTCACCAAACTGTTCCCTTTAGCATCACCCTGAAGTTGGTGTGAGACTGTTTCTGGTGCTGCACTCACACTCTGGCATGGTGCAGCTGCACCTCTGGAAGATGCAGCACAAGAGATCTGCAGAAAGGACAAGAGAGTGGAGGGACTGTGCCAAGTGCTCCTTTATTGCCCTCACAGATCCAGGTCGCTACCATTCTGTCCACTTTGATCAGGGTCATCACTTCTGATACGGATTATGTACAAGATATTCCAGGTCTGGTTTTGTAGCACGTTGCTTCTCTCATAACAACATGAATGACTATTGCAAATGATGAAGTTAAAATGTAGAGCCTGGTTGTGACAGGCAGTTTTTTCCCAAAAGCTCAGAAAATTACTTGTTCCTCCACCTGCCAATTCAGTCTTTGCTCTGAGGGAGGGGAAACAGAATTTATGTTTAGGTAACTTACATTTCTATAGAATATCTTAAGAAAAATGAAATTTTTTCTAAACGTCTTTATGACAAAGCTACTACAATTTATTTTTAAGGCAAGATCATGGCTCAGCTTCTCTTTTAATGGCTACAAAGTCATTAAGATAACAAATCAAAATTTGTTGACATCATCTGTATCACTTTGTAAAGGATACTTAGATCTGAAGGTGCATTCAGGACACGTCCATCACCCTAAATTCACAGCTACACTGTTGGTATCTGCCCAGTGCTGAGTATGGTGCTTCCTGACAAGACTGACAGGTGACCAAGTTCATCAGGAGTTGCCCCCATGGTTGACTAATGATGCTTCTGGTGCTCTACAAAAGCCAAATCCTCCAGAGTAAGAGACTCCCAATTCCTAGAAGGTGGTTTTTCTGCATGGGAATAAGTTGTAGCCTGGGAGTAGCTTGGTCTGTGGCGCTGTGTGCTCATGCTGAGAATACAGTGCCTTGGTTTTGGGCAGCCCGAGCCCAATCACCACCTAGAGAACAGCCCAGCCTCTTCTTTTTGGCAGTCTGATGATGCTGGCATTACATCCCCTGCTGAGCAAGGGGAGCAAAACCAGACACCAGTTTCCACTCCCCATCTTTAATGTTCCATCTCTTCCTGTCACCAGATTCCTCTCTGTACCTTTCCCTGACCAGGAAGACACAGGTTTCAGGCTCACAGGCCGCAGGTTATCTCTGGCTCCCAAACAAAGGTGGGTTGTTGGAGTCCAAGATATTTGGAAAACCCCTCAAATTGCCCTGGGGGGTCCGGGACCCTCACTGGGATCCCAAGAAGGCACAGTCTTTGATTTGTATCCATAAGAGAAGCTTCCAACACTTATAGATGAATTAAAAACATTAAAAATATAAAATAAATTATAGTTTATCACAGAGTGAAAATTTGTAATTTGTAGTTTTGTAGTATGAAAGTAAAAGGGAAGCAAGATGGAGGTTTTTGGGTGGTGTTCAGAGTTCTTCTTTTACTCCACTTTCTACAGTGGCACAGAAACAGTAGAATAGATTTGAAGTAAAAGAAACTAGTTAAAAATTAGTAATAGTTATTAGTACAAAATTATAAATATAGTATGTTTTAACAGTTAATTAAGTGATAAATCTTTAGAACAGCACTGCATTCTCAGTTTCGAAGTCTTACAGCGGAAAATTTAAAGTGCAAAGCCCAAGTACAAGGCGACATTCTGAATTTGAGATAAAAACTTAAACAACAAGAAAAACTAAAAACTGCAAGTCCGACTCCTTTTTATCTAGTATAAAACTTTAATAAAAGAAGAAAAACCCCTGTTTCAGGGATGTGGCCACATCAGTGGCTGGCTCTTAGCTCCTCACCCAGCCCTTTACACCTGCTCCCAATCCCATCACAAAGCACTAAATGTACTTTTTTGGCCTGGGTGTTTGTGGTCACTTGTGGTGGAGAGAAGGGGAGTGACTCAGCCTCTTTGTCCCAGGGAGGAAGACTTCTGCTCCAGGGAGGCTCATGCGGAATGGATAAGTAGAACTTCCAAGTGAGAGAAGCCCAGTGTGTTACCTGATTTAGCAGAACAGCTGACATCAGGCAAAAACAAGAGGACCCCAAAGATTAACAGACACTGTCCTCTCTAGGGGAATTAAGGTTGTGTCTTGGAGTGACTCTATGATATCCTATATCATCTGCTCTGTCCCCAGAAAAATGAATTTTATGCTATTCTGTGCCTTTAAACTGAGCCTGAGAGGGGAGAGAAAAAAAACAGCCAGAGGAACTTTTTCAAAACAGTTATTGTGCTCCAAGGTCACTACTCCTCTCTGTTTGAGCCTGCTGTGGCAGAGAGGGGAGGAGGCACCTTTTTTTTGCTTTTTAGCGGGCTCTCGGGTTGTTTTTCCTCCGGGAGAAGAGAGAGACGGAGTTTTTCTGGGACTTTGGGTTTCTTTTTGTTTTTCCCTCTTCTGGACTCGTTCAGAACATCAGAACATCGGAACTTCACTGAGAAGCTTCTTCATGGGCCCGGAAAGGGGGACCCCTTCCCCCCCCCAGCACTCCGGGAAGAGGAGAGACCACACCCAAAGGGACTCTGGCCTTTCTTCCCAAGATTTCTCTTTCTCTCTCTCTGCAGCGAGAGATTTTTTTTTTTTTTTTTAAATTATTTAGAATTATTGTTCTTTTCCTGTGTGTTTTGTTAAATAAATAGTTGGGGTTTTTTTCTCTTCACTTTCCTCCGGGGACATTTTCTTTCCCGAATCTGGTGGGGGGGGAAGGGGTATACGGGTACCTACAGTCTGCTTTCCATCAGGGGATATCCTCCTCTGAATTTGTCTCAAACTGGGACAGGTTGATTCCAGGATTTTCCCTATACCTCACCCTCTGGCAGTCTGTCAATACTCCTGAGCACAGCAAAGTCAGCTCTGTCATGATGTGCTGAGACACGCTCAGGGATACCCCGAAGGTTGACAGCCTCTGCGTCTCTCTATTTTCCCCCTCTTGTATTGACACAGCCTGTGACTGTCATGTGTTTTCCAACTAGGTTTCTGTTATATCGAAAAAAATGTCATGCCAGAAGCAAGCACTTCACTGGCCTTTGCCTCCCTGTTATGCTGCAGGCAAAGTGCCTGGGACCCTTCCCTCCGGAGCCAAAGGCTTTGACCTTCTCCCATCAGCAGCCGGCATTAAAGCCATTGAATCTCTGCAGCAGCTGTGTAACAGGAGGAAAGGAGAACTAAAAATTCCCTGTAACTGAGCTTGCTCCTGCCTCTTTTATGAGTTATTTAATCTTTGTGATACAAATTCTCCCTCTCTCTAAGAAAATGTTGCTGTTTTTAACAGCTCTTGCTATACTATTAAAAGCAGCATTTGAAAGCAGAGGCCATGGATGCACAGCTGGACTTCTCTTTTAATTGTTCAGAGCTTATTTCATGGGTCATCTGCTCTTGGACAGTCTCATGCCTTCACAGGAACTTGGGAGAGCCAGGACTGATAGCAAGAGGAAGGGCAAAACTTAATATTGCTACAAACCACATAAACACTTCACTTTCCCTGTCTGAATAGCTCTGCTGACGTCAATGGAAATGAAAACTAGAGCACAATTAAATACAAATCTTACATGTTTGCAGGATTCAAACCTTAAGCAAGTGATGGTTGTTCCATCACTAGAAGGAATTATTTGTGTTAGTCTTTTGGGGAATGCAGGCAGAATTGAGCAATACAAGATAAAGGTTTTGTGCAATGAGACACAAGCCATTCCCAGCACAGAATTAACTGGGAAAGTGATAAAGATCACAGTGATTTTTCTGGACTCAGGATTGACTAAATTTCTACGAATCTTGCACAACAACTCTTTTGACAGATTAATTAGTGGGAAGATGTCTGCACAAACTGGAGAATATCGATAAAATGAAGACATTCCCCATCCAAGAAGTGAAATTCACTGTTTCTCTTTAGAATAATTTCTCTCTCTCAGATGCAGACCCCCCTGTGCATCAGTCCTGTTAGCCCTTTTGTTGTAATCTAATATCTTTATTTTGCACTCCAGATTCTTCTCTTCCACTCTCTGCAAGGGGTACAGTGTATAAGAGCAGAAAGAATTCCCACCAATCCCCTGGTTGATCAGAATGCTTTTTCACCATAAACAATGTAAAAGAAGGACCACAGGGAAACATACATGCAAGAAGAATAATAAGACAAATCCTCAAACCTCACATAGATTCACTTTTCGTAGGGGTACTTTCCTTGTTTGGAGTTTGAAGATTAGCACAGACTTGGGTGCCACAACCACATGAAAACAGAATTTTTCAAGGAACTTTCCTGTTGTAGAACTGTGGCCTAATGTTTCCGTGATGTACCTTATTACACAGTGTGGAGAAAATAGAAAAGATTATAGAAGCATATAATATAAACCTCCATTCTTTCCAGTACCTATTATTTACTCATGCAGATGGTCCCAGCTAGTTATCTGGGAGAGATGAGCAAGGGAAGAAGGTATATAACCGAGGAAAGGGGAATGGTCTGCCAGAAAATTCTTCTTCTCATCCCTGAAATGAACACATACAACACTAAGAAAATCTCCTAAGGAAAGGATATTTTTTAAACACCTAAAGACAGTAAAGAGTAACTCTGCAAAAAAACCCAGGGAGACAAACAGCATGACTTCCAGCTCTTCAGTGCCTTCACCAATCTTTGAGACAGTTGTAAAGACAGAAAAGCCCTTTCACAAGGCAGCAGAACAAGGTCATTTTGCTTTAACCTAAGAGAATTGCTGATCTCCTGACGAGAGTAAATCAAGAGCAGAAAAGAATAATTAGAAGGGTCATTCCTGCAAGCTTTGCTGTTTGCTATCACTGTACAAATTTTTCATGTGACATAGATGAGGACACCTGATGTCCTCCTGTTACTTTGCGGTCAACAGCCTTTAATCACCAGCAGCTGCATCTGGACCCGTTCTGATGGTTAATCTCCAAACTCCTTGAGAGGTCCATGTTATGCAGTTAATCAGTTTTGAACTTCATCCCTTGCAGGTGAGTAGAAGCCTTGCTTTTGTAGAAAAAGCTCTTATCTATAGCCATTGTTTTCTTTTATGGATACTTTTCCCTTCCGCCAGGTGCAAAATACCCTGGGCATGACTCCTGCCAACTCTTTATTCTAGTGTGGGTTTATTCTACTCTCCATCTGCTCCTGTGGCACTGCATATTGATCAGTTGTTTCCTAGTAACAACTGTATTTTCTTATTCACATCAGCTGTGCTTTGCAGTTTGAAATGCCTTGTTTTCAGTGTACACAAGAAATGAGAAACCATAGCAAGAAATGTGCTATGAGAAACCATAGCACAAATACAACGTTGTCAGTAGTTAGACTGTGGTATCCAAGGCATGATTAAAGGATACCCCTAGGCTAGAATATTGATTGGCAAAGGCTGAGTTGTCAGCCTCAGCCTTAAATACTAAGGAAAACTGCATCATCTGTGGGCCACTGGAAGCCTAGCTATGCATCTCCTACACATTTGTCATAGCAAGAACCTTATCTCTAAGTTATAGTCAAGAAATAAAATTAAGAGGTTTAGTGACTTCTAGACCAGCAATATTCCACTGATACCCCCATGTGGCATTTGCAGCCTCACCAAGGGGCTCCTTGGAAAGTGGCATGCTCCAGCCTGCCCTCCTTCCCAGGAGTCCCTCAAGACCAGGCTGGCTATCCCAGCTGCTATCCTGGCCATGAGTGTGGGCAGTCCATCAAGCAAGCCTAGATCCCTACTGCTTTTTCTATTTGTGTCTGGTTTAAAATATTTGTCTTTAAAAGGAATACTGGAAGCTTCTTCACCCAGCTGACACCAGGTACTCACACTTAGGTGAGTTAGTTAAACATTCACATCAGCATTAAGGCAACAACAATGTTATAATCTGCTTGTTTATCAGTATGCCTCATTAAAAGTAAGCAAATAATTACTTCCAAGGGTGTATTGCAGTCATTTACATACAAGGTGTGTTAAGGCTACCAGAGAGAGCACTCATATGGACCAGGGGAAGGAACTGTCTGGAAGCCACACTGAGCCTGGGCAGAGTAACCAGGTTACACAGCAAGCCTAGGCTTATCAGCAAGGGTGCATTTGCTTCTGCACAGGTGCCAGGGCAAACAGCCTGGCAAGGGCCTCACAGGCACCTGCCTCAGTTGCTTCAGCGAGGTTGCTTGGCTTGCTTGGTGAGTTTTGACAGGTGTATGCTGTTCTTGAAGGCTACCCAGCTGAGAGGAACTGAAATCATTCTGATTGCAAATGATCTCCTTTAAATACTATTCTTGTTGTCCTTTCTTGAGAGGACTCACAAAACTGATGTAGCACAATCAGTCTGTGATGTTGCCCAGAGTAGTGAAGTTAGGAAAGGCCGTGCTGGCTTCATTAGCTTTCTCTGGGAATTCATAGCTAAGCAAACAGCTTAGAGCAGAGCTCAGGGAATTGGTGCCCTGCCCTACCGAAGTCCATGTACTCTAGGAGAGAAGCTATGGAAAAGTATAGAAGTCTTCCATTACTGGTTTTCATCTTACTGGGAGAGCAGCTTTTTGCTATGAGCATCCTATGTAGCCTGGATAGCTTATCATGGCCTTGACTTTAGTTGCCAGAACTTGGATGTCAGGATGAGGGACTTCCTGCAGGAGGCCTGGATTCAGCCCTTCCCATGAAAGGCAAGGACCAGGGACTTTGATGGAACTTGAATTTCCCCATATGCTTTCACTCCTTCCTTTGTATATCTAAATATGTTACTGATGGCAGGGCAGTTTTAGAAGGTAGCTTAGCTGAGAAATGTGAGTAACCAAAACCTAATACTGTCCTGTCTTCTCAGCTGACACCACGCAGCAAGAGGAGCACCTCAGCTCCTCTAAGAACATAGAAAATGTACATTCATTAAAAATAACAGAATGGAAACGAGCAACAAATCATTTTACAGCATTACCACGACCTGGGATTTAGGATGAAGTACAAAAATTATCAAGGAAGACAAGTTCACACTGTCTTAAAATCTGGCTTAGGACCAGTGACCACAGTAACCTGGAAAAACAGTAATTGCTGTTAACATCTGTCACTTTCCTCATCTGAGCTTTCTGCTCAGTGAAGTTTTTTTTAAGAGATGAGACAAATTTTTTCAACTAAATGTTGGTGCTATAGAGCCACTCACCAGCCATGGAGTACCTTGATCCAGGACACCCTTTGGGGGCCATTTTGAAAGAGAACAAAGTTGTCTACGCAGGTCTCTCCTTCCCCTATGCAGTCTCTGCAGGGAGTGGAGTGTCATGGCTGTTTTCCAGGCATCTTTGTATAGGGATTTAACTTCAAAGCTCCGTGATTGGTGAGAAGCTCCCCCCACTATTACCCTGTAAGGATTACCCTGCTACCTAATAGCAGTCAAAGAGTATTCAAACTCAATGTTGAATCCCTGGCCATTGGAAACCTCTCATCACAGCCCAGATAAAGTGGGAGAGATTTCACATTTTGGTTTTTGTATTCTGCACTGGGTATGTCTTTATATTAGAGGAAGATCTTCACAGTGCAAACTGAAGGAATCAGGTCAGCTTGCCTCCCTATCACCAGTAACAGACAATAGGCTACTCCATGGATGATGTAGAAATTATGTCTACCTATGTCCTTGAGAGTTCCTCTTACCAGCTTGGGAATAACACTCTTCCATAATACTGTGGGAAAGGACATCAGTGCGTTAATGTGTTTGGTAGCACGAAGAAGAGCAGCATAAGAGTATAAAAAGGCACTTGCTCAGAGGAGCAGAGTACTCTATGGGCAGTGGGACAGAGGACACTTCCTCTGGCCCAAGGAATTTCAACTTTATATTTTATGAAGAGCAGTTGCATTGTAACAGATGGAATTTCTGGTTCTGTGGCTGATGCTGTCGCATGGGGCTGTACAGATTAAGCACTTCACTGTGAGCCCATCCTCTCATCCCAGCAGACAGGGCTCTCTACACTGCTTTAGTTGTTTACTCAGCCTTCCTGGTAGTAGCTCTGGTCAGGCTAAGGTTGAGTTTTTGAAGTAATGAACCCTATGTAGCTGAAGGGAGTTTCTGCCTCCGCATAGCTGTATGGGATTTTCCCCGCCCTGTGGTCAGCCAGATGCTGTCAGTACCTGCCACAGTCATCATCGGGCTACAACAAGTGCCTGAAGGTCTGGTAGGAAGAGGTTAAGAGGAGTCCTCCCAGCCACGCATCTATTTCTGTGCATGCACAGTGCCTGGCACGGCAGCGACCCTGATCTAATTTGGCCTCCCTGTGGCAATACCTTTTAAATGTCATTACTTTGAAAATAAGGATGTTGATGTTTAATGAAAAAATGATCCCAGGCAAAATAGGATAGTAGATTTCATAAGGTATGGGAAAGCTTTAAGGGAATAAGCCTGACATGAGTGTTTCTTCAGGGCACAGGGTACTGGGACCTGCTGGGACCCCGTGTGTCTGGTTTGCTTCTGCTCAGGTGGCTTTTCACAACTGCCCAACAAACACACATCTCAAGAGGATTTGTCTTTTTATGATCTTCACTTGAAATTAAGGACTCAGAGGAGAAAGAGATCCTGATGCTAAAAGGAAAGGGCCACCCACTTGGCAAAGGGCCATCAGTACAGCAACATAAGTGAGGACTACTCCTGCCCCAAAATGAGCTGCTGTTTATCCCAGTGGTGGTAGGATACTTTCTTTGCTTAAAAATTTTAGTGCTGCTTTCTGTGATGAGAAAACATATCTAGACAGAAACAGGTTAAAACCCTTTTCTTATTTTACACTGTACACTGCAATGATTATTTGAAGATAACTTTGAATAACTAGTCCCCTGGGACCATTATACTGTGTTATCCAAACCCTGTCTTTAATCCACCCTGCAACTGCACAGAAACAATTCCAATCAAGCTAAACACAGTGAAAGGATGCTTTTCATCTATATGTCATCACTTAGTCTTGCACTATTTTGCAGCTATTTAATGCTTAACACACTTGTTTTCAAAATGTTGGATGTGGTTATCCCTCTCTAGGCAGCAGCCTGTAGCACAGCATGGAGCTGCTGTAATGCAAGTGCAGGACTTGCATGCATCTCAGTGCTGTAGACCATTTCTGCTTGGATTGTAGGTGCTTCATTCTGCTCCCCATCTTTGTCTTCCAGCTCAGGGGGCTGTGTACCTCTAGGACAACTGCTCTTACTGTTAAACACTGGGGTAAAGGAGATGTTAAGTACCTCTGGAATTAGATCCAGTTTGTGGTCAGTCATAAGGGTGTCCCCCAAGGCTCTGCATCAGGGCCAGTCCTGTGTAATATATCTGTTGATAGCCTGACAAGGTGATCGGGCACCTCCTCAGTCATTTTGCAGATGACACCAAGTTGTGTGGGAGTGTTGATCTGCTGGAGGCTCTGCAGAGGGATCAGGACAGGCTGGATTAATTGGCTGCAGCCAAATGTATGAGGTTTAGCGAATGCCAGGTCCTGCATTTGTGTCACAACAACCCCAGGCAGCACTACAGGCTGGGGCAGAGTGGCTGGAAAGCTGCTGGTGGAAAAGGGCCTGGAGGTGCTGAACATGAGCTGGTATGTGCCCAGGTGGTCACGTAGGCCAGTGGCATCCTGGCCTGTATCAGGAGTAGTGGACCAGAGGAGGGATCATCCTCCTGTACTCAGCACTGGCGAGGCCTCACCTCAAATCCTGTGTTCACTTTTGGGCCCCTAACAACAAAAAGGACATTGAGGTGCTGGAGCGTGTCCAGAGAAGGGTAACAGGGCTGGTGAAGGGTCTGAATCACAAGTCTTATGAGGAACAGCTGAGGGAGCTGGTGGTGTTTATCCTGGAGAAAAGGAGGCTCAGGAGCAGTACTTTTTTTGCTTTCTACAGCTACCTGATGGGAGGTTGAAGCAGGTGGGGGTTGGTCTCTTCTCCCAGGTAACAAATGCCAGGATGAGAGGAAATGCCCTCAGGTTGTACTAGGGGAGGTTTAGATTGGATATAAGGAAAACTTTCTTCACTGGAGGGATGGTCAGCCATTGGAACAGGATGCCCAGGGAAGTGGTGGAGTCATCATTCCCAGAGGTGTTTAAAAGATGTGTAGATGTGGCACTTGAGGATGTGGTTTAGTGGTGGATCTGGCAGTGCTGGGTTAATGGTTGTAATCAATGATTGTAAAGTTCTTTTCCAGTCTAAAAGATTCTATGACTCTGTGTCATAATGTGGAATGCTATCTCAAAAAATTTTGCAAGGCTTTTTGCAAACTTCTCCTCTACCAGCTCACCTTTGTGAGTCATGATACCCAGCACATAGTATTTGCAAGTGCTTATTGCAGAATTTCCCCTGAACCATAAAGCTCAAGCTCAAAACATACTTTGTGATTTGTTCTTTTCTTCTGGCCACACCCTGGGAACAGTCACCAAACAAGGCTTTAAGAACTCAGGGCAGGGACATCTTTCCTCAGGTGTATTTATTCAGAAGCTGGCACAACAAGGTTTTCAAGTGTAATTTAATAATTACTTGTTACTAACAATTACCACCTGTGCACTAATCATAATGCAGGGTAACTTTAACAATTGGTTGGTCCAAAAGGTGTTGTTAATGCCAGACACTCTGTTTGCTCGGGGATTCTACTGAGCAGCCCTGTGGAGCTCCCTGGCCACGTGGCTGGCGGATGCATGCTGGCTAGTCCTGCAGCTGGGGAGAAGCTATGCCAAAGCCTTCTTTCCCTGCCAACAGCAGAAATTGGCTGCTGGAGCAGGCTGGACCAGACTCAGTGGCAGCCAGCTATTCCCAGCTTCGCGGTGGCTCCACAGTTCCCAATCATCGAAATTAAATGTCAGTCTGACTGAGTTGCTTACACCAGAAATGCTAAATTACAGTGTAAAGCAAACCTCCAGAAGACTTGAATTGCTTAGAGGGTAATTTTACTGTCTCTGGCATCCCATGCATGCTTCCATCATGGTTTTCCTAATAAGACATCCCTGTTGGTTTTTGTTTGATTGAAAGAGTACACGCAACCTCCAAATAAAATAAATATGCACATGCTAAGTTATTATACAGAAATTATGGCATTTATTCTGTGCATGTATGTTAATATATTTGCATATACATGGCCACTATGTGTAGCAATGTGTGACAGATACATTTTGTCCCTAGAAATTTGGGATTTCCTAGCTCTAGTTACAACTGCATTTTGGATTCCTGTGTGTGAAGCACTGTTGCACACCAAAGTTGTTACCAGCACTGTCTCATTGGTGCACAGGGCTTCAAGTCAGAGGCAAGGTGCTCTCAGCCCAAACTGTACCTGCTGGAAAGTGTTCCTGAGCCAGGCAAGACTGGCAAACCTGCAGGTTGTGGCTCTGTCCTCATACCAATGTGAGCAGAAATATTAATCTGTTTTAGCAAAACAGACTTAATAAGATAGATAAGAAACCATGAAAAATTCTGGAGCGCGTGATTTATTTTGACACCACAGTAGGAGTAAAGCACATCTTGACATTTTCACATGTACTCCTAGACTACAAATTAGGAGTTCATCTACAGTGATGCTGAAGTGTCTTCTGTAAAGTAGTTACTCCGAGTTCGATCAGTTATGAGCGACTGGAAGGTATTAACGTGGCATTTGTAGCATTGAGTGAACACTCTAGCCCCAGTCCAGAAAAGAGCTTAAGGCTTGTGCCACTGAGCTGTGATCTCTGGCCAGCCTGATAAAAGGTTTTTAACTTGTGCTGTGCCAAACACAGCAGCCTCCGAGCTGGGGATGCAGCACTAAGGCTGCTGCTGTGCCCTGTTGAGTCCCCATCACCCACAACTCCTTTGAGTGCCCAGGCACCTCCCTTCCCTGTCAGGCAAGTGGTGTTTGGGAGTGCTCTGGGCAAGGGCTTTGTGGGGAGCAGGATAAGCAGGTTAGAACAGTAAGCCTTGATAATTCTTCTCAAGCTCTATGTTGGTTTAACACTGGCTCCCAGTGTTCATGCAGGGTGGGACAGAAGCAGTGAAAGCCTCCTGATCAAGACCCAATTCTTCACCTGCTGTAATTACCTGAACAAATCTCCTGGCTTTCACTGCTTCTTTTTCGCTGGTTATGAATAAAACAGACCCTTGTTATGCATGCTAAGTGTAACAGCCATAAACACAGTTTTGTTATCCTTCAGCATCATTTACAAATAGGAAACAAAGTGCTTTTTCTTACAGAAGAGAAGCACAGAAAAAAAGGAGGGGGAGGGGGAAGGGAAGGGACTCTCTGCAGCCTTGGAAATTAGGCTGAGGATGGAATACAGGGATTCCCTCACTGGTGGGAGACTGGCATGTTAGACTGACATGAGGAAAGAGCCTGACTTGGCAGAAGCTGGGCCCTGTGAGATTCCAGCTTTGTGCTGACTCTGAGTCTGGCTAGGAGATGTTCAGCCAGGTGCCATGGGCTGGGGTTACAAATGTCAACTGGCACTGTAGTCAAAATCATACAAACATCACCCCTGCACAGAAACCTTCCTATGTTCCTATTAGCAAACAAGTGCATGGTGCCTGTGAAATAAAGTTAAGACAAGCTTAAGCTGATACTTAGAAGACGTTATGGGCCATATTCTTCTTGAAAAGAGCTGCACTCTGACAGATGCATCAGAACTTCTGCTTTTCTTTATTCAAATAAAAACCCAGAAAAATATCCTTGGAAAATTATGGAAAGCTCTATGAGCCCCTAAGCCCGAAAGTCTGACTGCAGTCTAATATACTTCATTTAACCACAATCATAGATCATAAAGAGATGCCTGTGCAGCCCACTGCAGGTACAGCAACAAAGGGAAAATGTCCCAGAGTCTCTGCACACCAGCTGGGTTCTGTGGGCTTATGTTCTGCAGGTGGCATTTTCAGCCCATCTTCTTCCATGTTGCTGCATGTTCACTTTGGCAAAACCTCTAATTTGCGCATGAAATGGCCATTTCCTTGAATGCCATGAGGCAATTGCATCTAATTTTCTAATTTGTAGTTTCAAATGTTTGTTTGCACAAAGAGTCGTGTCTGTGGGCAAGGGGGCTCAACCATGCAAGCACAGACCGCTGCACATCTGGACTGTGGGATTTGAGAAGCACCAGCAAAACAACAAACCTCACAAAAAGGCTTCAGAAAATAGCATGACCTTTAAATGGCAATATTAGTAATAGAAAAAATAAAGGGAAGGAAACAGGAGTCATTTAATTCAAGTGTATTCTGAAATATAATGTAGTCCATTTTAAGTTTATTTCATTTAATGTTAATTAATTAATTAGCTCACATCTGTCACAGATATCCACAGGACTGATTTGACTTGTGAACTTGGGCTGCTTTTCCTTGCAGTCCTTTACATTACAAAATCCTAGCACACTGTAATGCTACTCACAGTTGCTCCCTTTGGAAAGGAGCAGGGAGAGGATGAACTATGCAAAATGGACACAGGTCACACTGCTCAATGTATAGCAAAAAAAGACCTATGGGTTCTGTGCTGACAAGAAAACAGCTCTGACATAAAAAAAAACCCTACCCAAAGCTGTAACTCATCTTAATATTAGCCTGTGCAAAATTTTCTGTAGAAATGTGAAAGCTAGAAGTATTGCCTGGAAGATCATGGACCACTGATCTCTGCTCCTTCCTTTTTTGTATGCTTGAGATTAACTGAAGTCTGCTTTTCACATTGGTTTGTGGTAAGTGAATTTTAAGACTGTGAAATAGTCCCCACTGGAAAATTACACTGAGAACTCAAAAAAGAGAGACTAAGATGATTTTTTGAAGCCAGGTTAGATTTTTTGAAGCTGATGTTCTGCATTATGATGATTTTATATGGATGTAGTATTGCAATTTACAGGAGAGTTTGAAGATTTGGATGCACTGCGTACCCTTAGCACAACTCTCAAATGGAATGTTCAGCAATTTAAATTAATGAATCACTAATTTCCTGCTATTTCAAAGAACTCCCTTTACTGCAATAAGACTCACAGAAACACATGGACATGTGCCTGCTTATTTAGTGGTGTGGCCTAGAAGTCTCTAATAGCACTGTTAAACTAAACAAGAACAAATATCTGATGCATTTGTACCAGAGATGGTCTTTGTTATCTCTGTACCCAAGTGCTGCATTTCATATGCACTCCTATTTCAGAGCAGGGCACCTACAGCAGACTTACAGGGCCCTTAAAGGGAAGGCTTTGACATTTAAGAGATTTCCATTTCTTCCTAGACTGAAATCTAAGCCTGACAGACTCATGGGCTAAATTAATTCCTTAAGCCCTTGGCCCAGTGATAAAACTTATCTGAATCAGAAAATGGAAATGTACAGTGTGCTTTATAGAGCTGATCAAAGTTCCCCCAGAAAGTGCTGAAGCAATCAGAAATGAATGATCTGCTCCCATGGATAGGAAAAGTGGATGTTTTAATTGCATCAGTTATTCAATACCAATTATTTGTGAGAAGTCTTTTATGTCTGAGGGGTTGGGGAGCCTATCTATGCATGTTAAAATCAGCTGAGTTTCCTATTATTTTTCTGTGAACACAAAGTTAGCTGTGTTGATGGTTCAAATCAGAGATGGAGGAGCCTGCCAAAGTTTGGAGCTGGCAGCTACCATGTGGCTCCTTCCCTACTGAAACTCAAAAGGAACTAACAGTGTGGTAGGAAATTGATCCTTACTGAGATGGTCTTAAAAAAAAAGGAAAACCAGACAATCTCCTGAAGGAGATGATGTACAGATGTAAACTATATTTTAACTTACTAATACATTATTATGCAGCAGAAGATAACACACATTAGGGGATGCTAACACAAGACATTTCTTTTTGTTATTCTTCCACTAAGGTAAGGAACATCTTTGTCACTGACTAATCCATCAGCCTTTTCACATCCATTTCTACCCATACACAATGTGGTTTTGGGGACCTTTGTTTTTGTTAAACCATTCATTGCCCCTGAAGAAAAGCAGTGCCCACTAAGTTAACAGGAAGGGAGCTCATCTCTCCTCAGTCCTTCTCCAACCTGTGGGGATCCCTGTGTAGCTCCTGTGCTGCTGAACAGCTCCGGAGGGGAGTTCCTAGTCCAAGCTATTGCATTTGTGGTGCCCCTTACAGAATTGAGGCTGAATTTCTTCTCAGTTAACATTAATGGGCTTGGATGTGTTGATATGAGGACAGATTTAGACCTGGGAAACCTCCAAGTATGCTCCCTGAAAGGGTGAATGTTGGTGTTGATCAATCAGCCAGCTTGATGGCACCATTGGCCATAGGTGAACCTAAGATATTTATGTGGCATCTGGGAACAGTCCCTGCTTGGTGGCTGCTGTGCCTGGCAGGGACCAATGCATAATTTCATGTGGAGCTGATTCCTACGGCACATCCCACCTCGTGGAACAGCCTGGACAGACCCAGTATCTCCAGAAAAAGCAAGACATCGTTTTCCCAAGCTGTTTCCTGAAATAACCTGTATTTCCTGCATGCTGCTCTCAGCCTGCTGTGGCTGGCATGAGAAGCTGTTATCACACGTAACCCAGGTCTGAACCCCAAATCCCCACAAGGCGCAGTTGCCACGCAGTGATTTAAGACTCCTTAAGCAGAGCAGGAAGAGATCAGAAAAACAAGGAAAGCCTATTTGCAAAGCTAAAGAAAGACATCATGTAGCTGGGGCAGGAAAAGCAACAACTGAGTGGCACCCAGAGGCACTGCGAGGCACAGGCACAGGACAAGTAAAGTGATAAAATGTCACAAGAGCAGATGAGCTCTGAACCTCTGCAAACACTTTAAGGCTGGTCAGCTCTGCCGGGTGCTCCTGACCAAGGGATGTCCTTCTGACACGGTGGGATGATGCAGGAAGAGGGGCTACATATAACGGTGCTGCCTCAGTGCTGCCTATTGTCACTAAAACTTCTCCACAAAGTTATGAGACTTTGTCTCAGTTTCTGCTTCCTTCCCAAATTGATCATTTTGTGAAAATTACTGATATTGTCCTACGCCAAAGTGATACATGTTTCTGTGTGTTTGCTATGGCATTAGAGCTGAATTGTAATGATTTTGGTTTTTTGTGAAAAGCTCCAGTTGGATTTGATCTGAAAGGTCTTTTCCAACCTAAATTATTCTATGATGAAATGGCAGAAATTGACATCAACAAATAGATTCATTGGGAATGAATTTTTTGCTGCTTTTTTAATGGAAAAAAATGAATTGCGGGGAAAAGCTCGAAGTTCAAGAAAGGATAAATATCATCCCACTAATGTGAGTTGTCCCCTCCCTTTGAAGGGTTTTGGTGTTGGGCCGTCAGTTGTGTACTGCTGGTGCTCCTGTGTAATGTACTGGATGTAAGGAGATGTATTAGGGGAAAGCTGTGTGACAGACGCTGGGCACTTTTGGCTCCTCAGCTACCTGCTCCACAGCATCTTTCCAGGCCGCCCTTGGGGACTCCGTACTTTGGGATGAGGCATTTTGCATCTTCCTTTCCAAACTCCCTCCAGCTGAGCAGCAATGCCTTCCCCACTCTGGGAGCATTTTCTCTGTATTGCTTTGAAATGCCAGAGGTACATGGAATTTCCTCAGCTTATACGCTGCAGCTCCTCACACACAGCCTTTGGGGATCTCATGTGGTCAGGAGCAGCCTCAGCAATGTGGTTCCCTGTGTCTGAGTCCAAGCAATGTCCACTCCTGCTTCCAAAGTCCCAGCAGGATCAGGAGGACTATTAAAAACTAGGCATGTGGCCAACTAAATATTAAGGTTGCAAAAGAGGACACCCCCAGTATCAGCAACCTCAAAGGCAGTGGAAAGATGTTGAGGGGAAAGTCTCAGGCATCCATCAGGACTGTGTTTGATGCCATCCCTCACGTCCTTCTTTGTGTGGACCGAAAAGCTATATAGCTCCCTGCTTTATTGTGCTCGAGCTCTGATGGGAGCCTGGTGAGAGTTTAACCAACACCCCAGAACCTCTGAGGCATGTCCTCAGTACAGGGGAAGAGCTGCACTTCTTGACAGAGGTGCCTAAAGGTGTGAATTTAGGCACAGGATGCATGTTTGGTGACGGCATGGCATATCCCTTTGCCTTGAACTGGCATACACTCACCTTCCTTTTCTTCTTTCCACCTACCTCACTGGATTTCTCTGTCTCCCAGGGCAGTGAATCAGGGAAGAGCAAAGTTGTGGATGTGGCAGTCAAGAGGTTTCAAAAACAGAGTAGAAAGAGTTCCACATGTTCCTCTAAAAAATAAAAACAAGGCAAAGATGCAGGGGGACGATGAAAGAAGGAAAAACTAGAGATTTCACAGTTTTAAATCCAGCTGCTCAATCTAGTGTGGCCTGATTCAGAAGCACCAAATGCCAGGTGTTGGCAGCAGCACTTCAGTACCATGTCCACCAGAGAGTGGAAATGGTGGCCAGGGTAAACACATACACTAAATTTCATAGTTAGCAAGTCAGAAGGCAGAACATGCATGATAATTTATTGGAACCTAAAAATAACACCTACAAGACCCTTTTAACATCAGGCAATTTCTAGTCGTTAAAAACTAAGACACAGCTTTCTGAATGTCATTAATGTCAAGCCCATAGAATCTTCCATTGTTTAGATATGAAAAGAAATCCTTACTGAAAAGACAGAGCTGTACTAGACTGAGATAGTTAAATTTTTGAATGAGTCTCTAAATGTCATCTTATTGTATCAATCATTTAAGGTCCTTGTAACATGCCATCCATATTAGCATTTTATGCCTTATGATAAAGTACAAATAGGAAGTATCTATTGATTTGTTTAGAATCCCCTACACAACCTAAACCCAAGCAGATCACTCTCAGCTTACTGACCAGAAAATGTCCCAGACTCACGCCCATGCTCCTGTGCACATTCACTCATCAGGAAGGTGGAAACAGTTACCTTTGATGATCTCATTAATTAGGTCTTAGGCAAAGAATCAAGTTACTGTGGCACCTTGGCAAGCGCCAGGTATCATCTGAGCCATCCGCATGTATTCTCTCTGGAGAATATTCTTCCTTATTCAGGAAGAACTGAAAAAAGAATGGGTTGGCCTGAATTTCATGTGCATGCGTGGGTTTCCCAACGATCTGGTCAGAGCATGCCTGAAAAGGCACTGCTCTTGGCCTAACCTGCAGCAATCAGCTGCCCTTGCTCTGTCTCTCAGCTGAATCGAGGCTCATCTAAAAACTAGAGATTCCATGTTCCTCCAGGCTCTGCCAGCCAGTTGCCACCCTAATCTTCACCTAAAAACATAATTTGTCCAGGCTCATATTCTGCCCTGGCACAGAAAACCCTGTCAGTCTCCTGGCTCCTAGTTTTTATATGCAGGAGAAATGAACCCCTTTCCTAAGTACTAACATTAATAAATAAAAAATATAAAAACTCACACCATCAGAGTTAAGAGACATATTACCCAAAGTGACAGATGATAGCAATCTATTCAAACAGCCACCTAAACAAGACTGCTGAGTGCAGTGCCTCTTTATCCTCCTCTCTATGAGGCATTTGGTGTGGTATTTTACATGAGACTTGGCAGGGAATCAAGAACTGAGGACTTGTTCTCCTTAGCTGTACCAGCTGCTAGAAGCCCCTTGACAACTCTGTAGCAGCCCTTTATTTGTGGGAAGGAGACAACAGCCTCCCTCAGAGCAAGAGCTATTTCACTGTGGTGTCAACCTGAGCAAGCCTTCATGCTGCCACTCTGTAGCTCTGACACTATTTAATTTAGAAACCTTCAGCTTTAAAAGCTTTAGAATACATCTGGAAATGGAGCCACAGCCATTTCTCCTGCAGTCCTGAGCTGGTCTTGCTCCATCGGAGCTAAGGGGGCTCTGCAGGCTGGCAGCAGCTGGGGGAAGAGGACTCAGCCTTCTGTCATTAAAGCCCATCTACCACCTCACAGAGAAATGCAGGAAGGGTGATTTCTTCACACCACATCAGCAGTGACCCTTTTCTCTCTCTTTTCATTCTAGTGTTGATTACAAAACAGAGCCATGGAAGAGCTCGAACAAACATTACTGGGCAGAGATGCAGGCTGCAGCTGGATTGAAAATTAATTTAGGGCTTAAATTCCCTGTATTTCCTCTGGAGATCCTTCCCTGGGTTTTGAATCCAGGGTCTGGTGCAGGAGGACCTCAAAGGGGTGACCAGGTCCAGAGTAAAGTGCGACCCATGCAGTCCCTCACACTGCATGTGGGCACTGGAACCTTCAGCTCCCCTTTCGTGAGAACATGACAACTATTATTGCGAATATGTCCCTTGAAAGTACACTTCCAAACCAAAACTACTCCTTTTAAATATGCAGTTATGTGCTCTCATCATCCACAATAGAAACTTTCCCCTGTTAAGACTGAGCAGGTTGAAATCATTTTGGATTCACAGCCACGATGCTGGGGAGAGCAGTGACCCCAAATCAGGACTCTCTGAGTCTGGAGCAGACACCCATTCTCTAACCATGTTGCCTAATAATATTATCTCTCATGGGCTGTGGTGCCTCCCTAAAATCCACTCTAATTATTTTTTTCCTCAAACAGCTCATCTAAAGAGATGCCAGATGATGTCAGAAATGCAGCCTGAACATTTGCCCACACTGTGTGTGCCATTGCACCAAACATTTCTTCTGGGTAGAGACAGCCACTCTGGTTTTGCCATTACGTATGCAAGGTGTCCAGCACACCTGCAGCATGGTTTTTTATGGACTAGAGCAGCTTTGAAGGAATAAACTGAAGTGCCTGAAGCCAGTGTAAAGGCTAAGCATATGACAGGCAGCAAGCAGAACACTTTACCATGGAAATAGTTTGTGCAAATCAGTGATTTCCAGCTAAGCAAGAGAGGGCAGGGAAATGGTTTTACCTCTGGGAAACAGCTGGAGCTCCCTGTAGTTGTCTCTTGGCGTTAGACAAATGGTTCCCTTATTTTCTCTCATAGTGGTCATAACTGCATTCTTTACTCCCCCTTTTCCCATGTGAAAATGTTACTTAAAACGAGACTCAGTTCTCCATGGAAATACTGAAAATACAGCTGCCAGAAAATGAGAGCTTTTCGTTAGCAGTCAGTGCAGCCTTCATACAAAAATGGCTTTCATAGTTACTTTACTCCATGTAATTACACAGCAAAGCCCTATTTAACATCTCACTACATAATGGAAATTTTCTATTTCAAACCAGGTTAATGTTAAGAGTTACCCAGACATTTCAAGAGATAATAGCTGTAATTAAGGTGTTTCTAGTGATGGGTTCCTATTGTAACGTGGCAGAAGATTCTCTGATAGTCTTGTTGGCTGCATTAGTCACAATTGTTTTCATTAATATTGACACTATTCTCTTACCAGACAAACAGAAGAGGAGATTAATCAAAATAGTGTGCTGGTTTCCTATGCTCTGAACCCCTTTTTTGGACTGTTGCTCAATTCTTAGCTTTCAGTTGGAATAAAGAGAAGTTTGTGTAAGACATGAAGGCAGCTTCACCCATGTTATTTAAAGCAACATTGTGAGAACAAAGAGAGATAATTATTTTTCTGAAAATCTGAAAATAAAGCACTGATGAAATTTAAATGCTACAATTCCTAAACGTCTCATCTGTTTCCAGTTTGTGTGTCAATGATGTGAGATTGCTTGAGTGTGTTCTGACTGGGAATGAGGTGAGCATGTATATGTGGACTCATTATCTCGGGGAAAAAAATTGCTCAGACCAAGGCACAACGGGCATGTGAGTAATTTGGGGTTGTGAGGCTGACTCAAGCAAATGGGGGCCTCCAGTGGCAGTTCCCCATGATGATGGCTTGGGATGAGCAAAGGGGGTGTTGAGTTTCAAAATGATGGAAGGAAAGACACCTTCTGTCTTGGGGTGACTTTATGATGTATCCCCTACTGCTGCTCTGTGCCCAGACATGAATCTTGTGCCTTTCTGTGCCTTTAAAACTGGGTGCAAGAGAGAGAAAAAAAAGCCAGACGAACTTTTCAAAGCAGCTTTGTGCTCCAAGGTCACTCTATCTACTCTCTGGGTTCTTCTGCTGCGGCAGACAGAGCAGAGAAAGCACCCTTCTTGCTTCTTTTCAGCCAGCTTTCAGCTCACTTTTCTCTGGAGAGAAATGGAGAGTTTTCCTTCTTTCCTTCGAAAAACTTCGATTTTTTCCTTCTCTTCTGGAACTGTTTGGCAACACCAAAACATACCTGGGAGACCTTGCATCTCTGGCCCAGAGAGGCCAATGCTGAAAACCCAGCTCTGAAGAGGAGAGAGAGACCACATCCACACAAGGACTCTAAAATCTTCCCAGGTTTCTATCCACAGCAAGAGGTCTTATTATTTAGCATTATTGTTTTTTTCCTGTGTGGTTGTTAAATAAATAGGCTTTTTTCTCTTTCCTCTGAGGAATATTTCTTCTCCTGAACCTGGTGGGAGAGGGGCAGCTGTAACCTGCCTTCTACCAGAGGACGTTCATATTCGCACGTTCCTCCAAAATTTGTCTCAAAACTGGTATACCTTCATTTCCAGTAGAACCAATGAAGTTAAACAAGGGATGGATTTGGGTTTAAAAGCCCAATAAATGTTCATTTTCCATGGGTATCTGTTCTACACAGTCAACTGAAGCTGTCAGAGTCAGCTTCTCCTGAATGAGGCTGCCATGGCAAGTCATCCAGATAAAACCTTTGTCAAGTACCAAAAATGAGAAGGGCCAAGATGAGCAGGGAGCATGGCAGGAGTGCAGGGCATGACCTCATACAACTCACAGTGAAAAGGGAAGCAAAGGAACAGCTTTGCTCTGAGGAAATTCACACACTGATTTCCAGATTCAGCAGTTTGCCAGTTAAACAAGCACAGGAAGAAAACAAGAAAACTGACCATAAAAAGGCACATTTGGGAGCACCATGCAACTGCGCCTGTGGTTGCTAAACGTGCTTTGGAAATACACCTATGAAATATGATGAGTCAGTTAAAAGTTTATTTCCTTAGATTTGCATATTATGAAGAAATAGAAAACTGTGAATCCCTTAACCCCAGTTTTCTAAAGAAAAACATTAAAATGCCAAGGGAAAACTATCTTTGCAAACATTTTTATTCACTTTCTGCTTTCAAATACTAGTTACCAAGATGCAGCCTCCTAAAAAGTGAGTGAGAGCCACAGAAATTGTTGCTGTTTTCATATATCTAATGCAAAACAAGTAGTTTTGTGTAACCCTTCAAATATGAATTATCTTGTGTTTTGTACGGGAGAGTACATAGAAGTACCCTTCAAATTTGCAAAATGGAAAACAGTAATATTTTATCAGATGCATTGCCCAGTTTTATATATACAGGAACCTAAAATGTTGGAATTACCAGAGCCTGAGACCGAAGGACCTTGTAGATGATTTATTATTGAACTGAAAATAACAACTAAAAAACAAAAAAACTCGAAGAAAGCTCGGCAAAGGTCTTTTCTGCAAGAAGTCCCAAAATGCTTGTTTTCTGCCTTAAAGTTGACTTTCAGGGGCTACAAGTTTATAAAACCATTTTTCACTAGTAATTGACCTTTGCAATGTGGGCTCAAGTCCCATTGCACCTCACATTTTGTTTTGCTTAGAGGGGATCTGCAGCTCACTGAGGCTGTAGTCCCACTGGGATATGGCTCTCCCTTATGGTATTGCAAACAGGACAGCATGTATGTCTGTTTTCCTGCTCTCTGGTTTCTAGCCAGGATACAATAAAAAAACCCAAACTGTCATGGGAATGGAAAACTAGCAAAAAAAAAATCATAAAACCTCACTCTCTGGGTTCTAAATATAAACTTTTAATCCATGATTCTAAATTACTCCTGGATAATGTTTTGTAAAATGCTCTTTTAAACTCACTTACTGGGGACTATGCACTCACTTATTAAAAGCTAGTAAAATTAGTTGTGTGAAGCCTCTGTCAAAATCAGTATTTAAAAAAAAAAAAAATCCCAGACTTGTACAAAAGAAGCAAAATACTTGTGTCACTGGCATCTCAAATTCATTACTGCTCAGCGTCTTGAATAAAAACTATTGGCTGTAGACTATGTGAAAAGCATAGGGTTTCAATAAAGAGGAAGTGTTGTATAATTCTTGAAATGAGAGCTGTGGTTGTATAAAGTCTTTAAAAATTAGTTTTCCCTTTAGGCTAAGAGTTGCTATAGTTTTGGTGAGGCAGGACAGGATATGCTTGAATTTATACTTGAATAAATAAGAAAATGTTCTACTGATGTGAGTAGAATTAAACAGAGGGGAAACAGAAAATCACTGCCATCACTGAGAAATACAAATAGCAAAAAGATCCTACATCTATATGTGGAAATATATCGAAGGGGATGGTACAGAAATAGCTCCCATGTCCAAAGGAATAAAAAAGGTAGTTTAAGAAAATTATATTAACAATTAGAATGATATAAAGACTGAAGGAAGAGAGAGAAAAGAGAAGAATATACTTAAAGGTGTAACTCTTTGCACTGATCAGTGACATCCTACATCCTATTTGGGTACAATAAAACAACAGTTGGTGTTGTACCCTGCTAAATTTTTTACAAGTTGTTCAAAGATGATGATAAACCATGATAAACAGCAGTGTGTGGGATTTCTCTGCTGGTGGTCCTGCACTCCTGACCACAACTCTTCCCTTAGAGGGGTGTGAGCACCTGTGAGTAAAACTGCATCCCTGGTGGCTTGAGGAGTTAATGCTGAGGCCTGATTCCTTGTTTATGGTTTTTCTGAACCATTATAAAGCTCTGTTATTGCAGTTGTGATTTGTGTTGCTGCCAGGGTGATAAAAAGCAGTTTCAGAGTTTAAAGCCCTAGCTCCATGCTGGAGTTAAACAAGCACTTAGCACTTGTTTGGTCTGTGAGATTAGCATCAATAAAAATAGAAAATGAACGTAAGTTGAGTATGTTCTTAAGAGCTTTATGCAATCAGTATTTACAACTCTACTCATGTTGACTGAAGGCAATTTCTGATTAATTTTTATAAAACTGAGTATAATGGGAAAGTTTCATTGTTCTGTCTGGTGCAGAAAACATAACCAGAAAGACCCCAGTAGTGTCAACTGTGGGTCTGTCATATGCAGGAGACAGAAGGAGTGAAATGTGAGGAAATTTGGCCAACAACCCTTCCTTCACAATTTTCTCTTAGGAAATGAAGAAAGAATTATATGGGCATGATAGTGTAGGCATGACACTTTCTGAATATTCAGTCAAAGCCTTTGGAATAGGGAAATATGTGGCACAAATGATGCTGTTGCCTTTTGGGCTCCGGGGTTACACTCATGGCCTAGGAGTGATAGGAAGCTTTAAGTTCAATAAGGGTTACAAGAACCTACCAGCTCTAACAGATTTTTTTTAAAAAACCCAAGCATGTGTAGGAGCTTTGCTCTCATCAGGCTTCTGTCCTTCCAGTTTCCCAGTTTATTGAAACTGTGTAGGTTATTTCAGTTTAGGTTAGATGAGAAGTGTCCTCCAGAAGTGATGTTAACTCTGTGGCTTCATCCTGAGGGTGACATGTGTGAGGGTGACACACAAACCACACATGATGTGTGTGGTTTCCCCATGGGAAGGACCTACCATGTTTCATTGCAGAATTAACTGCAACTGATAGGCATCACAAAACCTCTTGCCAGTTGATGCATCTTACAAAAGAGGCTACTATGTACAGTCTGCCAGCCTGTGGCAGATGGCTTTCTGCATATAACACATAAACTTTGATGTTACTGAATTTCTGTAATTGCCATTTTATTTCTGCACAAATACACTGTCATCCATCCAGTATTTTAAATGCACAAAGCACAATGTTCATCAAAGTAATGACTTCACACATGTAAAGTGAAACACCTAGTAGCTGCATTCTGAGAGCACTGAGGGGATGTTTTTGAGGAGATGCTTGGTTCTATCCTAGGAGAATGGGCAGGGCAGCATTTCATGAGGGCAGAACAGCAACCTTTTTTCTGAGCAGCACATCTGCTGGTGGGCGGAGACATTGCTAAGGGAACCCACAAGTGGCAGCAGCAAGTGAACACCACAAAGGAGTTGGTGGAGTGAGGATGGCCCCGTGCAAATCCCACTGTCCAGCCTGGCAGCACGGTGCCTCAGCTCCCCACCGCTCCCACAGCAGCACAGACACACTTCTACGAGGAGCAGCAGGCAAATCCTTCAAGGGAAACACAGCCACAAGCACTTTCCCAGCTATGGGTTAATTTTCAGACCGAGACACAAAGCTAGTTCAGATTTCTGAATTTTCCCATCCTTGTTCACATCGCAGTGGTTGAGCAGGATCTGGCGGAACTTGTCCAGGTCCACCCCGCTAATGCTGGGCTGCAGGCAAAGAGAAAAACAGTGCTGAGAGGGAAAATGGTCCTGGATTTCCCCAGCTTTTAAAGCAGCCCACCCTGCAGCAACTGGGAAATCCACCCAAAGAAGAGTGACCAAAAGGCCCACATCAGCTCGTATGCAGTGGAGAAGCAAATAGAAGATGGGGAATGGGTGCCCTGCAAAAGCAGAAGGGGCATGGGTCTGTGAGTTGACTGTGGAGAAATGCACCATGACTTCTGTGCTCAGTCAAGGCCATCAGTATCTGATCCATATAAAAGAAAACTTCAGAAAGTTGTGCAATGCAGATCCCTGTTTTACCAGACCTGTGCTTTCATCTGATTTCCTCTCTCAAATCTGCTGTGCAAGGACTAATGTGACATTTCTGTCAGCATAGTCCTATTTTACAGGCTAGTCAGCAATGTAAAAATACCTTTTGTGGATCAAGTTCATGTTGAAGATACATTTTCCAGGCTACACTGTCTCTGTATGCTCCTAACACGGTACTGCCTGCTCTGCTTCCCACATTCTCTGGAGAGGATCAAATTCACATGCACAGCTTGTGGTGTCCAAGGGCAATGCTGATGAATGCCCTTAGGCAAAGTACAAACTTCCCTCCTTTACATAGCACAAATCCAGCCTCCTGCCTGTCCCCACACCCTTCCCTGCACACTACATGGCCAGAACACACACATGCAGCCATCAGCATACAGCTGCCACTTTCTGCCCTCTCCTGAACGGACATGGCAGCACAAATATCCCTGTGCCAGGTCACGTTGTGTGGAAATGCAGCGGCTCAGCCTCAGAGGAAGCAAAGACTAGATTCTGTTTGGGTCAAAAGCTCTATCTTGGACTGCATCTGGAAACTCAAGATAATCCAATGAAGACAGACCCTTCGGTCCATCATAAGCTGAAGCAACACACCAGGTACAGTATCCTCACTTAGAGATAGACCTCAATTAATTTTCAAGTGTAGCCTTGAGATAAACTAGTGAACTATGAGATCATTCTCGTGAGAACCACAGCCTCAGGGAAAAGAGAAGAAAGAAATTGTGATGATTCATCCATGACAACACAGTTTGTCATGCTGTAACATCTGCCTAATTCAAAGTATGAACAAGAATGGACCTTTTAAAAATAGAGTTGATGAGGAAAGCTGTATTAATTTGTGAGGCAGAATTTCTGTGATATGGTGAAATGCTCTGAAGTATATATATTGAGATGGTGACATTCTCTTCTGCTGATGATCAAACTAAAGTTTGACTTTATGTTCTAACTAGTCTCTCTGTGTATGTAGCATTCCCAAAAGCACTGATCTTTAAGAAATACAGAGTATTCAAGATACCTTGACCAGTTCCATCATGTCTTTGACAAACCCATCCACTTCTGGGCCTTCAAGTGCTCCTGTTTTACTCTGAAAGAAGGAATAAACATCAAAACTCCCCAGTGAGTCAAAATCACTACAGTGTTTATTTACTGGTCAGTACCACCACCTGGTTACCAAGCTTTATAGGATAAAGTTCATAGCATCATAAAATGGTTTGAATGGGAGGGGACATTAAAAATCATCAATTTCCAACCATTCCACCATGGTCAGGAACAACTGCCACTAGCCCAGGTTGCTCAAAGCCCCATCCAACCTGGCCTGGAATACTTCCAAGACTGGGAAATCCACAGCTTCTCTGGGCAAACCTGTTCCAGTGCTTCACTACCCTCACGGTAAAGAATTTCTTCCTAATATCTAATATCTAAGATTCTTTTGTTTTTCTCAAACCATCTCTTCCCACCAAATGGGAGCAGTGTCTCCCACCACCACGAGGGAGTTGTGTGACTGTCAGAAGTGGCACTGAATTGCTGATGTCTAACAGAGAGTTAAATGGTCATGTTTGTTGTGGGCCAGACTCCCTAAACAACCATTGATGCCCTAAATAGTTACCTAAAAACAGAGACTATATAGGAATAAGGGAATGAAGGTAGGTATTTATTTGAAAGGCTTTCAAATGTTACACCCTGGGGGTCCAGAGGCTCCTGCCCCAGTGGATCCCAAGATGGACAACAGGTCACGAGTCCTTCACTTTTATAGGTTTGGTTCCTTTGCATATCAGCATAAATTCACCAATTAAAACTGTAGCTAATGATGTAATTTCCCCAAGCTTTCCCCCACCCCCCCAAGATGAAGGTTTACACTTTTGGGCCTATGATGGTCTGGGTGTCCTTGGAGAGCAAGCCAGAGAAACTTTGTTATGTCTGTCTTAGCATAAGAGAGCTGTAGCTAACGAGCTACAGGAAACTTCAGAGTTACACTGGGCAGTACAGGATTTGAAAAAATATAAAAGTTAAAACCTAAGGCATCACCATGGGTTCAGTATTGGAAGGGGGTTTATTTTTCAACATGGTGGTGATGCAGGTCCTGAACTGCTAGAGACCGTGAGTGCTAAAGCCACCACCTCCTCTGCCTCCCTTGCATCTCCTGCAGGAAAGCTGCTAATGCAGCAGCACTGGCCATGGCGATGCAGAAAGTCAAAGGGGGTCCTTGAGACAAGATCTCTGAGCACTGGTCCCCTCTGTCCCTACTTTACCCCTCCCAGTCTGGCAGCTGGGCTCATGGGCCACGGGCTTGGGCAGAGCTGCCGCTCCTGAATGACTCCAACAACACCCAGCAGGAGGAAGAAGTCTCAGCAGCACATGCTAAATCTGTCATTTACAAATTACAAGGGAATGAATGGGCTCACGGGACTCACAACGTCATAGTGTGCAAAGATCTTCTCAAAATCTCTCCTCCTTTCTTCCGTGCTGCAAGCCTGCAGAGAGGACAAAAAAATGAAAATTTAAAGCAAAAATTTCAAGTCTGGGCCCAGGCCATCTTAGCTGAGAGAGACAGATCAATGTATCAAAAATTAGTGCTACTTACATCCATTTTAAATTGTAGAAGGAAATTTTCCTGGAGCGCCAGAATCCTGAATGGAGAGATTTAAATTATGATCTTTTAACTTTTTTATCTGCACACAAACTATTCTGAGCTCTTCTTGTTTGTAAAGCAAAGGGATGTTAGATTAAAGGCCAATAAACGAGAAAATTGCCTGTGGGGTTATTTACAGAGGGCTGTTGTGGGAACATACGCATTCCTCCCTGTCTGATGGGGCACAGAGGGTGCCCTTTGGATCACCACAGACATGCCTATTAGCACCATTGCTTCTCCCAGAACATTTCTGGTGGTCCTGCACAGCGAAGAGTGTCAGCTTCCAAAGCAAGAGCTACCAGACAATCATTCCTCGTAACTGGATTGCTGTTCTGCATTAAAGAAAGAGTGATTTATGGCTTTCAGTTGGAGGGAGACTTGCTGGTTGTAAAACTAAAGGACAAAGTAACACTGGCCTGTGCACCAAGACTGGCAGAATTCCTCTTTTCATCTCCTAAAGCCTATCAAGCACTGAAAAACCCTTTTCTCTCTCCATCTGCTCTGCTAACCCTGAGGTTCTCAGAGCCCATGACTCAGGGCATGCTGAGCTGGGTCTGCACATGGAGGGATTTGGAGTGTGAGAAATGTGCTCGGACTGGAGTAGAGCTACAGATGGCCTGGTTCCCAATAGGAAACTGTATTTAAGAGAAAAATTCTAACAGCACCCCTCTTTAGATATTCTCCATCCTGCCTCTGATTCCTGACATGTGTTTCATCGTCAAAGGGAACAGCTGTGTGAGCTGCAGTTATTTGTGCTGGCACTTGTTGTGATACTAGCAGAAAGTAACAGTGGCAAACCAACACCTCTCTCCCCTCATTCTTTAAACTGATGTTTTAAGACTGTAGCTGCACATTTAAAGTCCTATCCAATCAATGCACATAGTTTTACAGAGAGAGGCATACTCTCCATCAGTAGGCAATGAAAATCATCTAAAAGCCTCTGAGGTATCAAGGACAGAAAAGAGGCAGAGGCCCAAGTCTGAGTCCCCAGCTTCATTCACAAGCATCTCACCTTGGCTCTCCAAATTCTTTCTTACTGCCACTGCCAAACTCTTTTTGTGAGTTTTATTATTCAAAATGCAGTAAAAATTCTTTGCAGCTCCTACTGCACATAATGATGTAAAATAAATGCATGCCTGTGACCCCATTGAAAGGATTTTCAGCCTTCTTTTGAAGAAACAGAGCCACTGGTTGCTCTGCCACCACCTGGGAAGCATCTCAGAGGTAGCACTGATCATGCATTTTGGTGTTGTACAGACAGATCCTGGCGTTGCTCCTACCACTGACTCTAGATTCCCAGATTATTTCAATGGGGACCATGTGTTGGAGAGGTGGGATCAGAGCAGACTTAATTTGAAAGGAGGTAGAATTCAACTGCATGTCCTTACAGGGAGAACATCGCCTTGCCTGGATCTGCCATTGTGAGCTGAAACACCCCATCAACATTATTAAATCCTACCTTGCCAGGTCGTTCAGGTCCAGCCGTCCATCTTTGTTTTTGTCAAAGATTTTCATCTATAAATCAAGAAGACAGATAAAATAGATGGGCCATGAGGAGAACATACATACAGAAAACGCCAATAGACACTCTGGTCTGCCCTGTGCCCTCCCCTCTGCCTGCTCAGGCTGCTTGCCCAAGCCCTGGGCACCGTGGCATTCTATGCTAGCACCAAGTGCAAGGGTGGCGCAAGGGAATAGCAAAACCCACCAGATTTTCGACAGCAAAAACCCAAAGCAATCAAATACCAGCACTGCTCCCTTCCACCCTTACATGGGGATATAAAGCAGGTCTGCAGAAAACACCTTCAGAAACTACTGACATTGCCTTGGCCCCTGAAAAAAAATGCCAAAAAAGGGGGAAACTTCTAAACACTTCCAGATGGACTCATCCTTACCTTTGACTGTTGCTGTGGCTACTGAGCAGCTGAGGTGAAAATGTCACCTTCTAATCAGCACTTGGGATTTTACGCCACTAAAGCTGTGGGGTTGCTTGGCTCAAGATCTGCTGTTAGAACACACTAAGACTGGGAAGAAGGTACAGGCTGCCAACATCAAGAGGTTAATCTTCTGTGAATTCAAAACTTATCCTTTTCTTTTCCTGAATAGCATCATTTTGATGAGCCATCATCAAAAAATACAAATTTATTTGTTGTACTTGGTTCTGCATTTCTCTTCAAGGAACAAAAAAGGGTCTATTACAAGGAAAGGGGTGGGGAGGATTTTTAATGAGTTGCAAACCTGAATAACTCATGGCTCATAGTTCTGGAAAATATATATTCCACAAGGGGGGGAGGGGGGGAGATTAATATTTTACTATGACAGATTGCCTTTCTTTGTCAAATACTCAGTTAAGGAATATGCATTAATTTTACCTTGATAGATGACATTTGCTTGCTTAGTGGTTATGCAGAGTAATCAGTTCCCTATAGATCTTTTGTGTATTGCACAGCTGCTGGAGAAGGTCCTGACCAGTCCCTGCCTGACAAAGCTCAGAGGGACAGGATTATCCCCATGACACAGCCTGAATGTGTGGGGGCCAGCAGCATGGCCTGAGCACTTCCCAGTAGTGGAGCCAGGGCAGAGCCTAACACTTGTGTGAGAAGAGGTAGCATCTGGAGACCTGCCATTTCTCAGGGAGACTTTGCCTGTTTTATCAGTGCTGCCTCTTCCCTGCCCCTTGCTCAATTTGTACTACATTTATATTGAGATTCTGCAACAGACTGTATACCATTAATTATTCTGAATATTTTACACTACTGAGGTTTGGGTGGAATTTTTGAAGAGGCATTTGGTATGGGCTCACTTTTCCTTCCACTGAAAGACAATATAAAAGTTCTATGAATGTTTGAAGGCCCATATTGAGATATTTAGAAAAAATGACATCATGGGAGCCATGTGGGTGTTCAGTGGCACGAGGAAAGCCATTTTCCCATTTAACTAGCCTCTGTCAAATATGCTCTGTGAAGAGCCACTGAATGACAGAGGAAAGACTTCCTTCGCTCTAGAGCTGGAGAGACAATAAAGCTGCCAAGCCATCCTGAGGACTTCCTATGTTTGCATCAGTCCAAGTCGTCCCCTTCCCAGCTGATCTAACTTCTTGCATCCTGCTTCCTTCCCCATTAGCTCTCCCACAACAATATGGCACTTTTCCTTGGTCTCTGCTGGAACAGCAATTGGACAAGGCAGAAGGGAGGGATGGGGGAAGAAGCTGCCTTTGCTGGTGCAACCAAAGGGAAAAGTGTCCTTGCAATGACAGCCTCCCACTGCCATTAGAGAGATAAACCCAAGCCTTCAGTTCTTGGCTGATAAAGGAATTATTCTGCAGGTCACAGAAAATTATTAATGTTCTTTCTAGAAATAAATAATCCCAGATAAGATTTTTTAAGCCTCTCTCCAAACAGAACATCAATGCCTAACCTGTTCTTTTCTGTTGTTTGAGGAGACATAGAGACGCCTCTACTACTTCACTTTGGCATACTCTTCACTACAGGGGACTTTGCAACATCCAGCTTACATCATTGCTCCAAAATATGATGCCTAAAGGAAGCTTATGGAGACAACCCCTATTTAGATGGCTAGAAAAAGTACCAGCATGTGGCGGCTGGGAATATCATAGTACTTGGCCTCCACAGTAAATTCAGTGCATTTGAAAATGTCACTCTAAATCCCTTGGTTTAGGCCACCAAGGAGCATTAGTTACTCACATGGTCTGCAGGAACTCACCACAAAGCAGTGCAGCTGGTGTGGTGAGAGAGGACAGCATTTGCTGGGAAAGGACAGCTTTGGGTGGGAAGCACAGGGCCCAGCTCTGAGGAACTCTGCTGCCAAGTCAGGGCAGCTCTGGCTGAAGGTACTGGTCTTTCCTTCATACAAAGACACAGTGTCCTTACCAAAACAAACTAAAACTTACTGCCTAGAGCAGTCTTTGAACTTCACTTGGATTCTCCTATATATTTCTGAGCTCCTGAAAGAGGGGTTTTTTCTCCCATTTCTGGTGCATCCTAGAACTACTGTCTTGAGATTAAAATTTGGTGCTTCAGCCAAGACTTCAAATTCAGGTGTGTTTTTCCCTCTGTGATGCTTCAGAAAAGCAAACATAGAGTTTTTGGGAGAAGTTTAACTCCATGATCACAATGTCCTGATCTCCATGCAAGCTCACTGATAAACACTGATTTATCACTGTCACCGTGGTGGCAGCCTATGGGACCAGGACAGAACTGGTGGCTTCCTGTCCAAGAGACAGACTTGGGGCAAAATTTTCATTTCACATAAGCTTGTCTGAGATAAGTTTCTTTTTCGGTGAAATATCTCCAGCCTCATGTCCTTTTCCAGGGAATAAATAAATAAGAACCCCAGCATGGCTGTCCTTGCCTTGGGACTGTATGTGTCCTGCCTGCCCTGCATCTGCTCTACTTTGTGGGTGCAGCATATTTTCATCGTTTCAGAAGTTGCTAATAGCCAGGAGGCTGAAGAGTTTTGTGCATCCTTAATGAAACAGAGTAGATTAGAGATGGTGGTTTAGATGTGAAAGGCTTTCTGCTTCATTATCAATTTTGTGAGCATATGGTTTTCAACCCTACCCATTTCTGAACCCTTTACGATATTCCTGCAGCAGTGCAGACCCCATTAAACGACACTTAATAGAAAGATAATAAACTCCTTGGTGGATTGCTTAATGAAAGGAAACATTCTTTTCTTGCACCCTATCTTTCATCTTGATATTAAACTTTCAGTGGCTGACCATGTCTACTTACTGCTAACCAGCTCCCTTCCCTGACCTCCTTCACACAGCTCTGCAAGAAAAAACCTTTTGTGTTTTCTCTCTGTTTGGGCTTTTTCTGCCATCACTACCCTAAATACAATTTTCAAACATATGCAATATTTTGATCATCCCTACCAGTCAACAGAAAGAAAAGAAAAGTCTGTCTGGAAGAGCTAGGCCAAGCTAATTCTTGCCAGTGACTAACACATGAAAGATGGAAAACATGTGGGAAGAAGGGCTAGTGTTCACTGAGTTAGTTCAGGTACCACAGATAATAAGATAGACCTAATCCTGTTATCTGGACAAGTGGAGCACATGCATCCCCACTACATGGCAATCGTGTGCTGCATTACTCAGGGAACAGCCTGGGGAACTGTTTTTTAATTAAACTTTCAAGTTTCAAGCATGGGAGTGTTTGATCTGATCTGCTAATTGTGTGCACGAGTACACAAAGAATGACAGGGTGCCCACCCCATGTGACAAAGCGTACATCATGGGGGAAGCAGATAATTGAAATGGTTATGAGGTTGTTTCTAATTTAAACTTTTGCCTTCGCACACCATCTTGATACGTTAAATTTGATGGATTTTCACTTTACACTCTTGAAAGGTATATGTACACTGCCAGGCTGATGTGAAACATCTTAATGTGGTTAAGGACGAGGTCTGGCATGTTTAAATAGGACTCAATTTTACTAAAAGCTTTGTTGCATCTAGCAGTATGCTTTATAAAGTGATGCATTTCTTTTACTGTCAAGCTACCCCATGTTTTAAAGTGTTTGCACAAATTAATTCACTGACATCATAATGGCAGTGCACCAAGGGCACACCCTCTGTTTGTCTGAACGTACTCTGAGGCACTCTGAGGCAGACAGAGAATAGGGAAGAGCTTGGTTTGCAAATAAAAGTTGTTATGTCTCTGTTTTTTTAAAGTACAAAATCAAAACAGCTATCGACTTTTAATTCAGCAAAGGAAATATCTCTGCTTTCCCAGTCCAGTGTTGTAAAGGCCACCAAAGCACAATATGACAAACACATACACTCTTTGAAGAGCAATATAAGACTATAAATCTGAATTATTTTCCATGATGGAGATAAGAGAAGAAGTAAACAACCAAAATAAATAGTTCTGTGATCAGCAGACTCACTAAAACCTGCTTTTATACCTTCTCTGGTTCTCTTTGTGTGTAATAAAGTGGGACACTTAGTCAATATTACTTGACCTCCTACTCTCACAAATATATTTTAATATATAAAACATGGGCACCTATGCCCAACAGCTGAAACAAAAGTTGGCTAGGGAGTACAGAGGTTATTGCGACTGTATAAAGACAGGCATCAGCCCAAGCTGCAGGACTGCTATGGCCTCTTTCTCTAGGGAAGGATGGGGTCACAAAGGCATTTGCAGAGTGGCAGTAGGGCCCTATGGCCAGCAATTTATCCTCAGGACAAAATCTTAGTGCTCTACTGTCTTAGGTTACAACGTAAGATGTAACCAAAAGTATGTACTCTGTTATCACAAGCTGTTAAAGCAGGTGGGGCTGTGTTCATCATCTCCTACTGTATTTCGAGAGCTCCGGGAACTTTGCTCAGTGTGTTCACAAACATAACAAACTCTGTTTAGGCCTTTTTACAATACAATAAATATTTGACTTTTTATTATCACGCCATTTCTTTGGTGGTCATGAGAGACTTTGTTAACAATGATAGGCTAGCTTGACTAGGAAGGTGTTAAGGGGCTAAATCACCTGAATTTTCTGTGCTCTGGCTTTTTTTTACCTGTATAAGTACATTGGCATTAGCATTGAGCACAGATAGGCTTTCACAGCCATGGAACTGATCACACTGAGCCTCTGGCATTATCCTTGCAAAGGGGATAGGCAGCAGACACAAAAGCACCAGAAATCCCCTCAATGTGCAATAAAGGTAGTCCACAATGCATACCTGTGGACATAGACCATCCTCAGGGAGAAGCCAATCTCTTTCCCTTTGCTTTGAGAAGATGAGGAGCCCTCAGCTGCAGGCTTATGTGTTCAGGGCACGTAACTCAGTGCGCAGGAGAATCTCGGCAAGTAAGCCCAGAAAAACCCTGGTGTCATTACAGCTGGGAAAATGTATCTATTCTGATTTCTCTGGGGTTAAGATTTCATCCTCAGTCATCACCATCTAAAAGCTTTCAAATGCTGTAGTTCACAACCAGTACTTGTTGAGTCACTAGTCACTGCACTTACATTATTGCCTCTCTAGAATATTAACCTGTGCTGGGCAAAGACGGCATGCTGGCTGGGCAAGAACTATCCTTTACATTTCACTGAAATATAATAATGCTCAGATTAAAGGAGGTTTTTTATGCTCCATTTGACATTATCAACAGAAGACAATGTAAAAAGTGAATGTCAGTGTTGCATGTGTGACTGTTTCAGCAGAATATATAACTTAAATTGTTGAAGTTTGACTCAGAAATGAGCTTGCCCTGCATGCTGCTTGTACACATTGGGATTACAAACTGGAAGTAACATGCTGCTATCTGGGAAGCTGTGGACTATTAGAAACCATATCTTAAATCTAGTTCATATCCTGGCATTTACAATATTCTATTTAAGTACACAGCTGTGCGCATGCACAGGTAGGGAATCTGTCACTCATAAAAAAATATTGTCAAATGCATATGTGAGATGGGTATTTCTGAGCTGAAATTTCACCAGGACCCAGAAACCTAATAACAGCTTGACTTTGAGGGCTGAGGGGAGGTGGGGAGGGATTGGAAAAGGTTTTTCTACCATCATCATCCACAGTATCCTCATCATGAAGCATCAAGGGGGCCGGTCTTCATTTCCTCAGCTTGTGTTAATTCAGGAAGGCAGAAAATTCTCACCAAGGTATTTAAACCCTCCATCCATTTTCAGCTATGCTCACTCTGTCTCCCAAAGCACACACTCCAGGACCCCTGGGGCCTCTTCTCAGGAAGCTCAGAGCAATACCAGCCTTCACTTCAACCTTCAAGCACTTGCCCCTTGCCAATAATTCTTTGTCAGTGCCCATCCATTTATGTGGAAGGCAAAAAACCTACAGATTGTTTTCAAAGACTCAGAACTGCAAGTGGATGCATGTAAATAATTATTGATGCACACTTAATGTATTAATTACAGATATGTATGTATGTAGGCATGAAAAAAAAACAAGAACAGTGCCCACGAAGGGGCTTCATCAGCACAGCATTGTCACTTTAATTCCCCCATGGAGAATCTTGAGAACTCAAATGTTCTTTTGTGATTTTTCCCAGTGGCTTTAGTGCTCTTTAAGGTCTGATTTAGCAGACTCATGGAGCTTGTGCAATGCCGATATGTTCACTACCTGTTTTCTTTACAGGAGTTCATCACTTGTTCATCAAATCCCTGATCTATATCAGTTTTCTCTGAAGAAAGGATGTCAAGGTCACAAGGAAACAGAATAGCCTCTTAAGAAGCGGCTGCTAAGCAACCTGATAAAGTGATGTTCCTTTCCAGAAATGACCAATCTCTTCCAAAAGAAATACTTCCTCCCTCTTCTGAGCCTCTTTTTTTCTAATGTGGTATGAGATCATTCATAGCAGCACAAGGGGCAAGAATTTAGCATGCCCTTGTTGGTTGATATATCTGCTCACACTGCTCACAAACTGCAAATATCCAGTACAGAAGCACAAAATGCTGCCTTTTTTTTTCCTCAAGCCTCGGCTAGCTTCTTCAAAACGATATTTTCTGCCTTTTCCCCTTTATCTCTATCTCCAGAAGGCCCTAGGGTCCACTCAGTATATCAGTAGCTGCTTAGGATGTGTGCAGCCAGCTGTGCATGTACAGAAAAAAGGACAGAGATCTGTATATTCCTGTGGAGACAGACGGGTTTACAGCTCCTTGGGACACAGGTTATTTCATCTGAATAACAATTACATTGGCCCTTGAAAGCCCTGAGCTGGATAGATGGGCCACTCTGAGGGACCCTGTAGTTGTGTGCAGCAGAAACAGGTCCTGGTCCCAAGGACTTTGTGCTCTAAAAAGATAAAAGGCTGGAGCAAAGCAGTAGGGGAAAGAAATATATGTCCAACCTGCAGTAAAGGAATCGCTGCTGCTGCTTGCTAAAGATGCAACACAAAGTCTGTTGTTGGGAAAAAAATGGATGGGCCACTGACCCATTTATCCTAAACATGGTGATGGTGGCAGGATCCAGTGGCAGTGGGACTCTGCACTCCAGCAGCTCCTCACTCCATGTGGGAAGGAGAGAGAGAAAGCAAAGGGTTGCCATTGCCCTGGGTTGTGGTATCAAACCTTTGCTCCTATAGTGACTTCTCCCTCTTTAATCCAGCCCTGCAAATGCAAGGCTGAATCTTTCTTACCTCCTTGGAATTTTGCCTTCTTACTTCAGATAAGTTCCTATGCAATTATTTGTGCAGTCTATCTGATGCTGTAGGATACTGTCCATGTGAATAATTTACTGTTACATATAGAATTCATATCCTCTATTTTATTCCAGTGATTTGCCTGCGGTAATTTCATACCCTGCCTTAGCTTTTGGGATCAGATGTGTTTATAAACATCCTTAGAATCATCTTAGAGAAAAAGAATTGCAAGGAAAAAATATTCATCTGCCATATCCTCATTTTCTAATAACCATCAGCATCCCTGATTCTTTTGGCATTGCAGCTTGGCAAACCTTTGTCCTCAGGAGCCAGATTTGCATTTCAGGTCATAGATTTCCCTAGATATACAAAGCATCCCTTTTCCCAGATCAAATCTTCTAACATAGAGATTAAATTTTCTCTCTGGAGATACAAAGCCCTTCTACAAGAAACCATGGGAATAGAAACCAGACCTCCTGGCTCTCAGCCCCAGGCTCCATTGATACCTAACTGTGTTGGGGTAGTGGAATCACAGATTGTTCTTGGGAAATTAAAGGGAAGGGAAAGGAGTTAGAGGAAGTGAACCACCCACTACAAGCTTCAGAGCACCTGATCAGAGATTAAGCACCAGGGATGGAAACCTTAATGGAGCAGAATGAAAGATACTTTCTTCTAGCAAATGCTATCAGAAAGATTTTTGTCCTAGCTATAACTTCTGGGCTTTTATTGTTTTCAAGCTCTGCCAGCTGGAAAATAATTTCTGCAGCTGGCATTCCTCTCTCTTCACTGTCTTATAAATATGAAAAATAAAATATACATTCTTCTGTAACAGTACAGTTTCTCACATTGCTCTAAAGGGTCACATTTCTAGGCACACACACCTCACGCATACATAACATGGTATTGCAAAATATGTGGGCAGCTCCTTGTTTGCTTGCACACCAAGCTGGTTTTTAGGTACAAACATAGATTTTGTGCCAAGAAACAAGGCAGTCCCATCTGAAAACCATTTAGAAAATTGCAGTGACAAATGTCTGATAGTGGAATTCAAATTATATCCTTGGGAATGACATCAGAAATGAGAAATTTTTTTTTCCTTCTTTTCTTGTTTTTAGATGTTTAGATATAATAAGTTGCTCTGAAATCCGGGTGACTGATGCTAAACCCGCATCAAATATTATGTTGTTGATTGCAGTATAAAAGCTATATTGTGATAAGTCAGGCAGGGAATTGAAACTTTCAACTTCCCAGTCTTTCAAGGAAGCAGCAGGGAGCCAGCAGGGCTTGCTGGGCTTTGCAGAGCAGAAAAGCCAGATACTTGCATGTCTTGGGGGCACAAGGATTTTCTAGGAAGGAGGGAGGGGAGGAGGAAGTGAATAAGCTGGAGATCTGGCTGAGGCTGAGCATATCCTGAAGAAGGATGCACCTTACCTATATTTAAAAGGATTTAGAGCTCAGCCTGCTTTGGTGTAAAGTTGAGCTCCTTTCTTATAGAACATAGTTCAACTCTAAGCAAAAATATTTGCAATGCCTTCACAGCTTATGTCCAGTGCAAAAAACTGCTAGCAGCAGTGTGTGCTAACTCCCGCAGGGGATCTCTGACACACAATTTAAGAGGGCTTTTATGGCCCTACAGACATTGACCCTAAGGGAGATTTTAGGCTGTACTCTGATCTGAGCAACATTAATTCTCTCTTTTCTTACCATAGTATCAGTATATTCTTCCAGCTTTACTTCAGCAACCATCTTGTTATGCTGCAAAAAGAGATCTCGCAGGAAATCCTGTAGTAAGAAAAGAGAAATTTTACTCTCTAGAGTAAGGTTAAGAAATAACAGTAAGGAATTCAATTCAAATTCAGCAGGGTTACACAAATCTAGTTTTACATTCCTGGTTAGTGCTAGTGTCTTCAGTTCAACAAAGTTCACATTTTTTTAGCTGAAACACTTTTTTCCAAATAAATTAGAAAAGAACCAATTTTCCCGAGAGTAGGCATAATTTCGTGTCCCAATAAACTCATGAAATAAGCAAAGGATAACAGAAATCCTGCAATACTTGCTAATTGATCTCAAATAAAAATATTTGCCATTCAGCAAAATACTCAAGCATCCTCTTACATCTTTGCTGGGACATAGGCTGAAGCCACACAATGAGATTTCAGCACATTGTGTGCAGCCCAGGGATGGACTTCTGTGCTTGCTGGCTCAAAGGTTTTGAGTTATGGTTTCTGAACAGACTCTTGCCTCAATAGCCTGAGCTTTAATGAGAAATCAGTTTTCAGAAAATCTGCAGGTTCAGAAAGAGATTGTGAAGAAATCCCCTTAATAAAACACAAGGGCTTTGGCTCTGTTTAGCTGGGAGAGGCACATGTACAAAGCCAACGTGAGGCAGTGCTTGTGAGGCTCACTGGATGCCTCAGGTCACCAAGACAACCGGGGTCATGGGACATGGTTCAGGGGAAGTGGGATATCAAGGACAACAGCAAACCAGGGCCCCTGAGACCATGCCAGANCATCGAGGGCAACAGCAAACCATCCTCCCTCCTGCAGGGCCCCTGAGACCATGCCAGAAGGCACAAGTCCTTAAACTCGCTATGAACAACCCAGAAATGCTGTTTGTCAACCACACAAAAAGGCAGCAAATTGGTAACACTGACGGAAGGGCTCCCATTGACATCAGTGAGCTGTAGGTCAAGCCCAGAGAGATTTGTCAGAATAACTTACTTTGAGTTCACCAGCTGAAATAAATCCACTGCTGTCAGCATCGTAACTGCGCCAGATCTGAACGGGGATAGATTGATGTGAGCACATAAATATTGCAGTTACTCATCTGCTCCGTGATAGATGGTAAAGATTCAAAGCAGAACTTCCATAATGAGCAACTTGTTGCATTATCCAACATTTAATTAATTGTAGATGAAATAAAATAAACTTTTCACACAATAGCTCTTACTCACACTTGGATGCTGTACATGCTACATGCTGCTATGACATGTTTAATGCAGACACACTGTCTATAAAAGGAAGACAATACTAAGAAACTGCTTTGCATTTCTTACCTAACTTGTACATGCAGCTTCTTTTATTGCCCTGAATCAAGGCCATACACAACTGGCCATTGATCTGCAGAAGTCCCCAGCTTTTATGTAAAATAGAGGTAACCGCACGTGGTCTTGGAAAAACTGAAATTCCATGTTGGGATACTTAGGGGCAGAAATCAGAGGAAGATTGAGCAAAGTTATATGGTCTTGTTGACCCACCTTATGGAGGTTTCCTCTCCATGCCCTGACAGTCTAATGTTTCAGGATAAAAATGGTGCTTTAAATGTGCCTGGTCTGCCCTCTTGGTCTATGCTGTACTGCAGCTGAGGAGCTGCAGGGGTGAATTGATGAGTGAGGAGGTTTTGTCTGTGGTGGCATGATTGATACGTGGCTGAGAGTGTTTATGAAATGTAATGAGCTCTCTGGGTACCCTTGGTCCAGTCCTAGGTACCACACCTCTGTTTTGCTGGTGTAAATAATGTCAAACCTTCTTTACTTGAACAGGTCAGAATGTGTTTTGCATCCACAATACCCAACTATTTCCCAAGCTGTGTTCTACAGAGTGCAGAGGGGTTGGTGTTGAAGAAGCTGGTGGTGTCCAAGGAGGAGGAGGCAATGTGGAGATACAGACCCGCATGAATTCCACGCTGTTGTCCAAGGGAGTTTCCCGTCGGAAAAGCAGTAGGAAGTTCTCATCATCCGGCAAGATCATATTTGCAAGCTGGATAAAAAACATTTTAAAAAACCCCACAACAAAAACCAGACACGCACCATGAAAGTAAAGAAAAGAAAAAACTTGGGTGGCTGCTGACCCAGTATGTAACATATAAGTTTGGCTTGTTTCTCCCTTGGAAATAAACTCCAGACCAAAGGATCTGGCTAATGTGATACTCCATGAGTCACCTCCTCCGCACCCAGGCTCTATCTTCCAGATCTCTCAAGTCTGCTACAGGTCTTAATCATAGAATGGTTTGGGTTGGAAAGGACCTTTAGAAGTCATCCAGTCCAACCCCCTGCAATGGGCAGGCACATCTTCAACTAGATCAGGTTATTCAGAGCTCCACCCAACCTGACTTTTAGTGTTTCTAGGGATGAGGCATCAACCCCTCTGGGTAACCCCTTCCAGTCCTTCACCACCCTTGTTAAAAAAAAGTCTTCCCTAACCTACTCTTAATCTACCCTCTTTCAGTTTAAAGCCATTACCCCTTGTCCTGCAGACTGTGGCAGGACGTTCCCCCCTCTTTTGTAGCTGGGGCATTTGGAAGAGATAACTCAGGCCAGATTAATGGCCCAGCAAGGAGCCAGATAGCCCTGCAGGAAACAGATAACCCTGCAGGAACCAGATAGCCCAGCAGGAGCCAGACAGCCCAGCAGGAGGTCACCTCCAGGCCCTGAGAGCCTGGGGTGAAGACCCAGTACACATCTTGGTACAGATGTGGGAAGAGATAAAGGAAACATACGTGACCAAGAGACACAGTTTCTATGTCTATAAAAGCCCACACAAATTATCACAGAGCAGAAGTCTCTTACACCCTTCTTGAGGAGTGTGAGGAGATTTCTCCTTGGAGCTGCTCGCAACTTCAAGTTAATGCCCCAGGGATTGAGAGAGAGGATTTCAATGCTTACTCCCTTGAGGAATTAGTGGTAAGAAACATTGGATCCTAAGTTGTACTATTTCTTAGCTTTCTGTAATTTTATGGTACCTTTAACTCCACGTGTGTATACCTATATTCCCTTTTCTGTCATATCTCTGTGTAGTAATAGTCTGTTTTAAGTCTTATGTCTGTTAGCTTTGTGTCTATTAATAAATAATCTATTTTATAATAGACTGAATCAGCCATTATTAAAAAACTTGCAAATCAGAGTGGGTTATGAGGTGCTGGCCACCTCAACACAGCTACTACCTGCTGCCAGAGGCCTGGGCAATAGGCAAGAGCTGATTTAAACCTACATCATCCATTCATAACACAGACCCTATAAAAAGTCTGTTCTAATTCTCCATCCTTCTATTAAATAAATCCTGGGCTGGGGTTGGGCAGAGATACCTCCTGGATTTGCAAGCGTCCATCTGTGGTGACATCGTAGACAGACATGAATTGCTCCTTCATCCTCTGAACTTCTTCTTCTGTGATGGTGCTCTGCCATGGGGAAAACAAGTGCATGAAAATTGCTGAGGGCACTAGAAGACCCTCCTGGAGGAAATCTCTCCTCACTCACAGGTAATCACCAGCTTCACCATATGCCTACAGTTGGTGGTAATGCTTTTAAAAGCCCACAGACAGACCATTGTGAATGAATTTTTGGAAATTCAAGCCCTATGCATATCTTCATAGCCACTAAGCTTTCAGTTGGAAGATCAGTGTTTGGAGACCCCAAAATATTTCAGTGACACCAGCTTCTTTAGCCAACTGTTCCAATTATATCACTGGGGTTTGGTTTTGCTCAAGTGCGTGCTACAGCAGTTTCCATCCTGCTTGTTTTCAGCTTGTGCTTTTTAGGAAGATATCCTTATCCTTGAGTGACACCTCTGCAGTTCATTAGATCATCCACCTAGAAAGGTGTCAGTGGAGCTAGATTGTTGCTTATTATTGCCTGTCAGCTGATTTAAGACCTGGCACCAAGCCCTGTCAGTGTTTCTGGGTTAATAGCATAGAATTTTAAGCAATTGACATTCCCTTTGCATCTGCTCAACCCCGTAATCGATTTACACATAGTGAGGAGTTCTCCAGACTTGTTAGGTTATGTGTTTTGACAGGCATCACTGTGACAGGTGAAATACAATGTTTAGGTTCATGAGGCACGGTTTTTTTAGCAGCAACCATGAGGGTACCCACTCTTACTGGACTACACAAAACACAATTTCCCCACCCTATGAAAAGGCTTCTGGTCATATGAGCTTTGTGGCTGGGCTGCGAAGCTCACCTAGTAAATCTTGCCTGAGCAATTAAGTACTACATTACCCTCAGCACCCACACTCAGCAGGTCCTGGCTTCTCTCCCAGTCGTGTGGGAGGTGGCCCTCACTGGGAGGGAGGGAAGGAAAGGAGAAGGATAAGCCACAGTGGCTTGTGACATACTTTTGTAGAAATTTTTACAAGACAATAAATTAACTTCTTCCCAACCCCTGAATAAAAGCCCTTCAAAGTTTATAACTTCTCTACAGCCAAGTGGATTTAGGACTACACCTATTCCTTCCTGAGTCTTCTAATGCAGTTTCTCATTCTTTCCAGATGCTATTGAAGCTCCATTAGTTTCTACACTCCCTTTTATATTACTATGACACAAGACTAGGAGTGACTATCCCGAATTTACTCAGTGTACTGCTCCATGCAGTGCAGCCCTTGGGGTGCATCCTTGCTGTGTAACACCAAGGGCTGCCAGCTCCCAGTTTGAGGATGAAACATCCAACAGTGATCCCACAGGGATGCACCCAAGATGGCCAGCCCCAGGCGTGGGGGCTGAGTAGGTCATGGCTGCAGGATCCTCCTTTCCCATGGTGGTGTCCAGAAAGTCCTGTGGGCTCAGGTGTTGAGGGCACAGCACATCACTGAACACATGCTTTGGTTTTCTTTCCCCTTGGCACTATAACTCACCCTCAGGCTATTTAAATTGCCTTCTGACAGCAACTTGATGTTTTGAGACATCTCCCAGGATGTCAGGCAAGCCTAGCAGTTGCCACCTTCAATAGGCTTGCAAAGTACTCTGAAATGATCCTCCTCTGTGCCCAGTAGGATGAGTTATTTCCAAAATGATAGTCATAGCTGCTATGTGGAAAGTGTGACGTGCATTTCAAATTAGTCATTTGTTAAAACACTTATTGCTCAGCCTTGGTGTCAGCTGTTAGCCACCACTTCATTGAGCTTTCTGTGGCAGAAAAATAGGAGAGCCTCCTTTTTTTAATAAACTGATTTAAACTACGGGATGCATCAAGTAAATACCTGGAATACTCACAATATTTACATAGCTCCAAAAGCTTCTGGTCCAAGGGGTTACTCTGCAGTGGATTTTTCAATTTGGACAATCTTTCTCTCTTTATAAATATTCTACTTATGAAACAAAACTGGTAACAGCTCCACCAAAACCCAGCCTTTACTCACAAAGAATAAAAAATACTGCACAAACTGGCTTTCCGAAGATGCGCATTCAAGACAGAACTATTTGTATATTACGATTTTTTACACTAAGAACGATAAACCTCGTGTTATGACCATTAGGTTTCAAAGGGGACCTTTCTGTTTACCAAGAAACATCCCAGAACACTGAAAAAAAAAAAAATAGATCCAATAAGACATATTCCAAGCAGAAACTAAGGTTGGGAGACCTGGTTTTCAAGACTGACCTACTGGTGGTGCAAACGAGTAGCTTGCTCTAATTGCCTTTCTATTCCAAAAACATTTAAAAGGCTGGAAAAACCCCATAATCTATATGATCTGGTCCCCTTGTCCAATGATCTGAAGACTCCCTCCACTCCACCAGCAAGGATGCTGGGGGTGCACAAAAAGTTGGGAGGGGACACAGCCAGGACAGCTGACCCCAACTGTCCCAAAGATACACCATACCATATAAAGTGGTGCCCAGCATACAGAGCTGGGGGAAGAAGGAGGAAAGGAAGATATTTGGAGTGTGGTGTTTGCCTTCCCAGTTCAGCATGTTGGAGCCCTGCTTTCCTGGAGATGGCTGAACACGTGCCTGCCCATGGGAAGTGGTAAATAAATTCTTTGTTTTGCCTTGACTTGTGCCCGTGGGTTTTGCTTTACCTATTAAAATGTCTTTATCTCAACACACAACTCTTTACTCTCACTTTACTCTTCTGATTCCCTCTCTCATTTCACTGGGGAGTGAGTGAGTGAGTGAGTGAGTGAGTGAGTGAGTGAGTGAGTGAGTGAGTGAGTGAGTGAGTGAGTAGATGTGTGGGGCTAAGCTGCCTGCCGGGTTAAACCTGACGTAACAAACAGCAGCATACAAAAATGTGCCTCTTGTCTTGTAAGATGGAAGAGGGAAAATGGCTTTGCAGCAAGTAAATGTCTGCAGCTGAGCACATCTTTCTTTATCAGAGAATGCTGTCTTGATTATGTTGCCTGTCTCAAGAAATAGATCCTTAACCAGTTTCAAAGGTTTGCAAAGCTTTCCTTTTTGTGAGGGTTTAAGTGAATGCTGTTGCATCCTTTCCAGTCACTGTCTGTACAGAGAAGCCTTTCTCGTAATTCCATGTTTTCCCTGGTGAATGCACCTCCCTGAGTTTGTGGATGTTGTGTGGTTTCCAAGGGCTGCTGCATGTTCTCACTGCATAGCCAGAAAAGAAATCTTTACCATGAGGAGAAGGCCATGTAAATTTTATTCTCATAGAAGAACACAGTTTAAATTATCACCATGACTTTGTTCACATATTTTTCAGGGTTAACAAGTAAATTTCTAACTATGAATGTTCTTCCATAGAGTTTTACTGAGAAAAGCTTCTGTGCTTCAAGTTGCCATAACAAATGAATTTTCTGCTTTCTCCTTTCCATGTCCAGTCTCCATCTTCCCTTTTACAAAAACCCTTGAGAAGTATTTAGCATCACAAAGGTAATCTGGTTTTTAATAGTGTTTGTAATGACAGAAAGGGCATGATCATATCTTTTTAAAATTTCTACAGCATCTAATTTCTTTGTCACAGCTGGTTATGATTGTTTGGAAACCTGGCTGTAATCTGTCTTTGTTAATCCATTCCTTTTATATAGTTGCACTCTTTGCCTCATGCTGGCTAATTAAAATTTTGCTCCTTAAGGGATCCATATGCTTGGCAGAAGTTTGCCTTGATGAAAAAACAACTAAGTCACTTGGTTTGGGGTGCAAAAAGTGAATGTATGGAGCACTGGGGAGCCTTTCCTACTTGATGAAATGGGATGTCTCATTTAATTCCTGCTGGTCAAGACAATCCTGTAATAAATTGATTTATTTTTCCTCCATGACATGATTTTAGAAGCAAGCCACTGTATTGATTAGGGTGTAAAAAAAGATGAAACCACATTTAAGTGACTATTATACACTGTGTCTTGAAAAAAATCCTAGAGAATTTTCTAAAAATGCTGGCTCAAGCACATATGTCTTCTAGTGTTTCAGCCAAATACGATAGAAAGGCCAAGGGTCCCACAGATATCGAGTTCCTGAAAGATCTATGAAAATAAATTGTGTCTGCCAAGAATGAGAGTTGGAAAACAAAATCAACAACTATTATCATGCCGAAAGACACACAGTACAGATATGAGGCCAGCAGGGACCAGATGAGAGACATCAGTAATGTACACTTTGACTTTAGAATAAGAACCTTTCACTTTTGGGCCAAACGTTTCTTCATTGTAAAAACTAATCTCGTGAATGACTCTGTTACCCCCATGCAGCTGTAGGTTGGGTTGCCTGCAAAACTGTGGGGCATCACCCTACAGCTTCAGGGCCAATTTCTCTTTTGGGCCAATCTTGCTCACTTAACTTCAGTGCTATCACTTGAGAATTCAGCCCCGTACTTTGGTTAGGATTTTTGGTTAGGATTTACTATACTCCTGCATGCTACAATAGATGAGTACTTATCCTGTCATCTAACGTTGAGTTTTTGATTCCTTTTTTAACTCTCATCAGCAAAAATGTGGGAAAGCTTTTTTCACATAGTAGACACCAGCATCCAACAAAGGCTACTGCAGCCTTCTTTGTGCCATTGTTGTTTTATGGTTAGGCTTTGGACAGGTTCTTTGTTCTGTCCTTTCTGCTAGGCTGAAAGTTGTTTGCTGTGCATTTGGGAGGTGAAAACACATAGTGTACTTTTTACTGTGGGCATGTTTATTTCCATTAAAAAGTATGTCAAGGAACTTCCATGCCTTAATGCGGAGGAACAGGAGTAGGAACTGGCCAGGCTAATCAAGGCTGATGAAAGCCACACCTAAAGAAATATCTCTATTTGGCAATAATCAGAATGATAGAATGGTTTGGTTGAAAGGAACTTCAAAGATTATCCAGTTCTAACACCTTCCCCTAGACCAGGTTGCTCAAAGCCCCATCCAACCTGGCTTTAAACACTTCCAGGGATGAGGCATCCACAGCTTCTTTTGGTACCCTCTTCCAGTGCCTCACCACCCTGACAGTAAAGAAAACCTTCATAATATTTAAATAGCCAGGATTGCCTGGGAGTTAGAAATATTCTGGATGTGGATGCAAGTTGTTTGCTTTCTTCTAGGGGTCTTCTGGCTGTTGACCTGCTGGTCACCAGTGACCTTAGGTCTCTTGGGGTGGTAAAGCACAGGCGAAGTCTGCTTTGGATGGCTTTGAGGCTGGCTTATATTTTGACCATTAAACTTTGTTTTACTAGCTGTTGCATTCCTGACAGTGCTAAATTATACATATTATTTAGATAGATAATACAGTGTGCAAGGCAAGAAGGAAGGGCCAGAGTAGCTGGAGGATGCTTCTATTCTTTGGAAGTAAAAAGCAAGGACAAATCCTTAATAGCTGCTCAGAGGGAGCTCCGAAGGATTAACTTCAGTCCCCTCCAGTCATAACTATCCATGTGGTTTTCAGGCAGGAGGGATTATAACAAGGCTAATACCTAGTCTTGTCTGATCAAATTTATACTTCAAAAATTTTTGTGGTCTCCTACACACTTACAGTTAGATGAACTATCCTTTATCTGAAAGTTTTCTGTCTAATTTGAGTGTAATTTAAGCAAAGTGAAATACCTTTCTGAGAAAGCCAAATGGCAATATGCATTTCTCTCTATATCTGCCCAGACATCATTGGTTTTATGGAAACTTTCAGTAACCCAACCCCAAAATTTATAGCCATTCATCTATAAAAATCTTATCTAATCATTATGTGAGCATACATAGAGTTTCCTTAAAACTTGAAACAGAAAAGAGAAAGCAAGGAAGATCCTTAATGATCTCGATACAGAAAGACATACAGGAATATAAGACAGAAATGCAGGAGCTGTAGTTCCTGTTCTAATAAAATTATTTCTTTGATGCTGAAAGAAACTGTAGTTTCCATTGAGATTTCACCTCAATATAATAAGCTTCTAGAAAATGCAAGGAAAGAGGTTTATGAAAGTGCAGAAGAGAACCCAGGTGGCTCATGGAAGCCATGCAGTAGCATGCTGGAAGCTGGAGGTTCAAATCCTTAGAGAAAAGTCATAGGAGTGATAACAGAAGCAGGTGGATAATGCCAGCACCTCTCAGTCATAATGCTGGTGTGAGGATGAATTACACACACCTGGAAACTGAAGACATTTTCTGTGGAATGGAATAGAATGGAATGGAATATTCCATTCCATTGTAGTTGGTAGGCACCTACAACCATCTAGTCCAACGCTCTGACCACTTCGGGGCTGGACAAAAGTTAAAGTGTGTTAAGTGCATTGCCCAAATGCCTCCAGCAATCACCCATTGGAGGAGAAGGGACAGGAAGCAGAATCTGGGATTTGGCTGGTTTACTACAGGTCTACCTTTGTTGCAAAGTTTTCCTTTCCCCCCCACAATTGTTGATGGTTCAATAAAAGACAATAAACTGGCCTCCATCACTGGATGCTATTTCAAGTTTCTTTCCTTGCTCAGAGTTGTAAGGAAGAGCTGTGTCTCTCAGCTTCCTGACATGCTGGTTTTTGCATTGTTTTCCCAGCTGCTCCCATCCCCTGGCATTTAGTGTCAGCTGGGGATGCTGCAGAGTAGCTGGGAGGAAAAGCAGAGATGAAGGACCACAGTTGTCATTAAGAAAAATAACAGCTTAGGGAATGCAAGCTGAAAAAATATAATTATGAAGCCATTCTCTATTCAAGCAGAGACAACTTCCAGTGCTGATAACATTATTTATCACTTGTGTAGCACTTCAGACACAGTCACTAATTAATCCTTGTGACACATGGAATGTGTCACATCTGTAAGTTATGCCAGTGTCTTGCTGTCTTCCCCTTTTACTGTGCAAGGAAACAGAGACATTAAGAACCCAAAGGAATAAAGGTCGGGATGAGTGGTACAGCAGAGAGATGCTCAGTCCCAGCTCACTGCTTCTGTCACAGAGGACACTTTCTTTCTGTAGGATGGTAAAACCAATGCAGAGGGGACCCTTTACCCCTCCTGCTATAAGCACAAACCTGTACAATATAAATCACGTGAAAAAGAGACGTGAAGCAGGGACTTCTAACAAGCAATAAAACTATTATTGATTTTTTAAAGCAGGAAGTTCATTGCTAGAACACCCTCATTTTGCAAGTTCTGTGTCCAGATAACTAACACAGTGTAATGGAGTTCACACTGATATCATCAAGACCACAAAGACAGCTGTAACACACCGGGTTTGCAACCCAGCTGGTGTGATGCTGTCCCAGAGCATCATGTGGGGGATGCATGAGGGTGGCTACGGGCTACACTGGGGCTTGGAGTTTCTCCTGACTCACATCCTTAGGAAGCTGCCTGCAGCATGATATCCCTGGTGAACCCTCGGTTTTATCACCATCAGCTCACTCCAGAGAGCCCCACTTGCAGGTTCCTTGCTTCAGCTACCCACTGCAGCATTGAGCTCTGCAGCCTCATTTTAAGTATCTCCTTCAATACCTCATGTTTGTTGTCACTGAGTTTGTTTGAGCATGCTTTGTGCTGCTGTTTCAGTTCCCCAAGACTAGCAGCTCCCAATTTCATCTTTTGTCCCTGGGTAAACAATCATGAGCTTTCTGATTTCTCTTTAAATCAGTTTTTCTGTGTCCCTAAAGATTCTTATTGCTGAATCTTTTTTGATTTGTTTGAAGTGATTTGTTTTTATGTGACTATGTGTTCATCTAACCATCCATGCTCTGAAAAACATTTCTGCAGAAACTGACAATATTTCAATCCATATTTACTTGCAATTAAATAAATATATGCTTGAAAAAATTACTCACAGCTTCTATTTTTTCTATTGTAGCCCTCAAGATCCAAGAATACTAATTGGCTTGTAAGCACAATTCTGATTTTACACTTGATACTCATGAATTTATGCCTTTTATCAGCAACCTTTTCTCTCTTTGTTAATTACTTTTTGCTTAAAGGAATTGTTTCATCTCTGGTTTTTGGCACACCCTCTCCTTCCATTTGGAAGATGTTTCCTCCTTTCCTATCTGGGCTGTGTAGTGAAAATATTAGTATATTCTTTGCACACTATATTCTTTGAGTGCTGGCCTCAGTGGCAGGATTTCTTCTTCACTGATGGTGACATTATAGGGCATGTATGACCTGGAGCCAAGGAAACCAGCCCCTGTAAATTGTCGTGCAACTTCTGGTTGTACTGAGATGCAGAGAGTGAGAAAGGGGAAGTGCTGCCAAAACCAGGAAAGGAAACTGGGGAGAAACCCAGAAACACTGGAGACCCAGGTCTGGATCTCAGAAGCAACAGAATTTACTCTCGTTTGGCTTTTAGCCATTTGCAGCAATATAGACGTAAGCCTTCTTCCTAAGCACCATATAAAATTAATGACAGTATATTTGTTAAAACTTGACCTGGGAAAGAAACCTATCATATTAACAAAACTAATCAGCACAGGCTTGAATAAATAAGCCATGAACATTGCCCTCCCGCCCAGCCAGCCAGGCTGTGTGCTGGTGCTTTTTCGCTTGCTTCTACTCAACAACAGTACATTACTTTCTCTCCATGCTGCCAACCAGCTCCTTCAGCTGGTGCCAGCTGTGATCTCACCCCGGCAGCAGCTGTTGGGCTGGGAACAACCTATCAAACTGGGCAGGTGACTGCACTTGTTGTTGTACCTGGTTAAATGCCACCCTGTTGCCAAGAGAAAAGCTCTTTACACCTCGGGATTGCTAAGGAAGTCGGGAACCAGGGAACAACAAACACAAATCATCTCTCAGCATAACTTTTTTGCTTGGAGCTGATGGACAACTAACGCGGCACAGCACTTACTTCTGGTCCCAGTTTCTCCAGGAGATGATGAAAAAAATCGTCAAGCTCCTTCCCTTCTATGTAACCATTGTCTAAATAAAAAGCAAATGTAATAATGGTCAGGGGTACTGCCCAAGTTCCAGGAACCACGTCACGGGCTGCATGCAGGTAGCCCAAGGCTCCATAGTCAGGATCTCCGCTGGGGACCGTCCCTGCCCGCTCAGGGGAGCTCCATGTCCTGTCCAATTTCACCTGTTCACTCCTCTGTGAGGGCTGGGCACGGCTGCACATGTCCCTTCCGAGTTTCCCTTACAGAAAACTTTTCAGAAACAAAAATAAATCCACGAACTGGGACCAAAAGAGAGAAGAGCAGGTGAAACAGGGAAGCGATGAAAAGGCAAAACTTTTGGGGTGAAAGGGGGGATTTATAGCTGTGATATTCATGGTAAGGAGAAAAAGGGGGGCTCGAAAACACCTGCAGTACCTCGTGGGGGTGAAGCTTGGACACGTCGGCAGACACCCGGCTCCATGTGCAGCATCCCAGGCACCCACACTGCTCCCACCCACCCACCCGCGCACCCGGACGGGCACCCCCTGCCCGGGCAGACCCCTGCCCGGCACCCACCGGGACCGGGACCGACACCCAGGCACCCCTCGGCCGGCTCCCCCCACGCTGTCCCCACTTGCCGTCGGCGTCGAAGCGCCGCCAGGCCCCGAGGAAGGCGGCGGCGTCCAGGCGCCCCTCGGTGCCGCTCTCCATGGTGCTGCTGCCGGCCCGCGGCCCTCTCCCCTCACGCTCCCTCGGCGGCGCAGCCTCTGCCCCGGCCCCGCCGCCAGCCCCGGCTTTCAGGGCGGCGGCCCCGCCCCGGGGGCGGCCCCGCGGGGTCGCGGGGAGAAGTCTCCCCCTTCCTAGGGCTCGTCTCACCGACCTCCCGCCTGCCCGGGTCCCGCTCGGGTGTGCTCGGGCACGGGTTGTGGCAGAACGGAGCTCCGCCGTCGAGGTGGGCTGGAGCAGCCCGACCCCGCAGCCCCCGCTTCGGGAGAGCCGTGCGCCCCTTGCAAACGACCTTTCAAAGCTCCCCGAACGAAGGCAGCAGTGCTGGAGGGAAATGTGAGCCTTCAGAGAAGTGGTGGCGTTTAGGGGGGAAAAAGGAGTTTTCAAAAACTTGTAAGTCTCTTCCTTCAGTTTGTGAAAGCAGAGCAGCAGCGGGCAGAGTTCTCTCATCTTCTCATTCCCCGCAGCCATGGGGAGAGTTTCCCTCGCTGGAATGAAGACCCACAGGACGAAGATGGCCAGAAACCTGCATCGTCTCCCTCCTATAATACTAATCAAAAGGAGAAACCGTGAGGTTCAAGGTCTCCGATGCTGATAGAGCATCATATTCATGGTAGCACTGCTTGGGATTGGATTTGATTTGAATGTCACCTGAGTATTCACGTGCAGTGATTTTTGGGCACCTGGGGCTAGGCTGCATGTCTACACTTGCTGGGCGTGCCAGGCAGAAAGAAAGTAAAGAAATGAAAACCATCACTCCTCCCCACACCCAAAACCACACACACAAAAAGCCAAACCCTGGGTCTTCAAGAGCTCTCACTAGCACTCCCTTAAAGTTCTTTCTTCACCACTCAGCCTGTGCTCCCAGAATAATTATTGTCTCCTTTGAGACCCCTTACAGACAGTTTTGTCCAGGTTGCCTTTGATTGAATATATACATAGTTAAATTTTATTCACATACTGATTGCTTTAGAGAGGCTCTCGGAAGCAGCAGAAAAGGCTTTAAAAAAGTATTTAATGTTTGCCCTGAAAAGGTTCCTATTTGATTGGAGGGGAAAAAAAGCCCTGAAGAACTGAGTTTACTCAGGAAATTCTTTCAGGGAGATCACAACAGAGATCACACAATGATGTCCAGCTTTTCCAGTATGCAAAGGAAAAAGAGATGCTGTAAAGCTGATGTTTTTGAGCACCGGCATGGGAGTGTTTCAGTACAGGGATTCCCTGGACAGCAGCCTGGGATCACCCTTGGACCTCAGAAAATTATCATCGAGATCTTAATGCAACAGAAAGGCCAAAAGCACGCCCTGACCATGCTCAGGTGGGGAACACCAGCACGGGAGACAAAATCATTAGGTAACGACATGGAAAGTCTAAATTTTTAGGGGACATCTGCCCAAGTCCCTTGCAGGCAAGACCAGAGTCACTCCAAACATTTCTCTATGTCTGTCCTTGCCTCACTGCTGAAAGTCAGGCCTTGCCTTGGGGTGAGGGCTCCCCTATGGAACCCCTCCATCAGTCTCTTTTTCCCAGTGTTTCCTGCCATGGCTCCCTGGCAGTGGTGACCTCATGTGCCCCATGGGAGCTGCCTAATCTCCTGTGCAGTATGAAGTCACCTGGCACTGCTCCATGGCATGAAAATCACTTTTTGGTCCTGTCTCTCTTCCCAGGACCCAGAGCCCATCTGCCCCAGTCAGGGAGCATTCTGATCCAGGCTTTTAGGAAAGAGATGTTCATCAGTTTCTAACATGGTTTGTAACCCAGCTTTGGAAACCACCACCATGGCTGATAACCAACAAGATCCCTTGTTAGTATGATCAAGACAACTAGTTTCCTACTAAAAAATATTTTTAACAAAACTAACTTAAGAGGAAACACTACCCATGTTTTGAAATATTTTGCAAGTGGAAGCACCCTGCCATTTGGCAGGGATGGAGACAGAGAGATTTTATGGGTTGGATGCAAAATTTAGGGGATTGAGAACAGCTTCTCATAGCTGGTTCTCCCCCATGCCCTCTCAGGAGGAAGAGCAGGCAAGAAGTGACACCTTATTTAAACTGCAGTAGTATTTTAAAACCACAGCAGTATTTATTCAGCATCTCACACAACTCCAGTGACACCAGGTCCAGGTTGGAGAGAAAAAGGGACCTTAAATCTTAAAGGGCTCTCAGAAGAGCTCATTGTTACCTGTGCATGAGGATGTGGATGATATATGTCCATCCATTTGAGCATTCTTGTCATCCCTCTGTGCTCTCAGTGCTGGCAGAGAGAGATTTTGATTTCACATAGCAGCAGATCATACCTGCACAGGGGGAAAAAGGAGCAGAGAGGATGGATTCCTCTTCTGTTTGCACCAGCTATGCCTTTGCTTCCCCCACAAAATCCTCCACTGAAATATCCTACAGATACAGGGGCCACCCCACAGATGCACAGCTCAGCTGGTCTGCCCCACCTCATGTATTGCACAAAATGGATTCAGGGTTCTTAGGGGTGGAATTGCAAAATTTAGCTCAATGTGACTGGAACCAGGTAAATCCCAGCCTGCAGTGAGGATGTGGCCATCCTGCTGCATTCCTAAAATGTGTTCAGCTTCTTCAATTGCTTTAGGTGACTCAGTAAAGCCTGAATGAGGAAAAAAAACAAACCAAGCAAAAAACGGCTCAGAACAATCCAGTTGGACTTCCTGTGAAACACTGTAAATTTGAGGAGCACATTGAACTGTGCATCTGTTGGCATCAGTATTAAAGCAACACACTGAAGATAGCTGCTGTGTATGTGCAGCTCATGTACCAGACTCAGCAACCACTCTGCCTTGGCTTATTTCCTTAGAGGAATAAACAAGAACTAAAGGTAGGCAGTATTTTTAAAAAGCAATGAACACTTTTGATTAAGGAATTTGAGTTCAGTTTTGCACTATGCAGTAACACTCAAGGTTGAAGATCTCAAATCCATGTTTTGAAAAGTTAAAAAAAAAAAACAACAAGTGTATTCAACCTGACCACCGATGCACTTGGCTTGTAAATGAATGTGCTTCAATAGGTGCTTTGAGGCTGGAAGCATTTGCACGACCATTGCCTGGCTCTGCTGTGGGTCAAGGAACCCTCCAGCTGAGGACAGCAGTAATGCTGTATTATTTAACTGATACTGATAATCAGTTAATAAATGGCAATTTTTGCCGAGTAAAGAGCAAAATAAGGAGAGCATGGCCAAACCTCAGGCTGGGATAGCTTTGTAGAAAGGCTTAATCAGGCAACTGTAAATGGGAAAACATGGATGAAAGTGCAGATTGCTGATTTGGAAAGAGAAGTAAGGGCAGCTGACAAGTGCCTAATTCTTCAGGCCAGACGCAAAGTATTCATGCGAAATGAAACATTTGGGTTTCCATGAACAGACCAGAGAACAAAAAAAACAAACCCAACATTTGGGTTTGTGATGTGACTTTGCTTCTCCCCTTTACAGAAGAAAATTCCAAATACATGCAGGCACAGATGGAAATAATTTTCCTCATCAAACGGCTTCAGCTTCCCTCAGCTTTGCACTGACCAGAGACACTGAGGAAGACAATATTGGCACCATCAGCACGTCATCCTGCCCTGAGCAGTGTTTCACAAGTGGTTTGGGTCCTGCAGAAAGCCCCAGGCTGGATCCTCGGTGTGCCCTGTTTTCCCCAGCCCCTGATGTGTATCAGGGCAGTGGGAGGTGGGTGTGCTGGCTGAGCTGCTGTGCACAGATGGGGCTGCCGAGGGTGGGGATGATGCACTCCTGCCTGGCAAGGGATCTCAGCATCCCAGCAAAGGAAAATGCTGCAGAGGGAGTGAAAGGTAAACTGAAAGGAAATCAAAGCAGAAATAATACAGTCAGTGAAGCCCCCTACCATTCCTACCATTTCTTGGAAATCAAGTCAGAGATGAAGCTGTCTGCTGCAAAAAAACCCCAGAAACAGACTCTTCTTTCCAACTCACGCTCAGAGGGGTACAAGCTGCTTATTAGCAGCAGACCCCCACTTCCCAAAAACGATGCCCTTCTCTTGCCCCTCCTTCCATCCTGCTCCCTCCCTCTGCCTGACAAAACCCATATTCCTGTGCTGGATATAATATTCCCATATTCCTGGATCCATCTTTCTGGCTCGAGTGGTGCAGAGTGTGTGGGTTCAGGATGCAAAGAGGTGCAGTGACAGTTGAGACTGAGTACTGATGAACGTGGTGTGACACAAAGACTACCATCCCACAGACATTTCCATCCACAGATTCCCACCAAGGCCAAGTTTTTCCAGCCTTCCCAGCCAGCCCTCCGAGCTGTGAGGCTTCAGTCCTCTGTTGTCTTCTTCATTTTGGACCAGCAGTGGGATCCCTTGAGTGTTCTAAGGAAGCAGCCAACCTCGTCCCACAAGGATTCCCACTGAAATGAGGGGTCAGGACTCAGGCCATCAGAAGGGATCTGAGATTTCCCAAAGGAAAAGCTGATACTTTCCCCAGCTGCATGCTGCTCAACGCTACCCAGGGACTGCAGTCTCAGTTACAGTTCATGACTTTCATGATTTGAATCTTTGGCTAGAATTTAATATTGTCCAAATAAAGCTCGGGCTGTGCCGCCTCCACAGCACTCCCCTCTACCCTCTGCTGCGCCTTACCCACCTAAGAAAACAGGAAGGGAAGGAGGCATTCCTGGAATGATGCTAAACAGAGATTACAGAGTTAACTTGACTCCTCCATTCAGTGAAACCAAATTGGATTTGCCAAGCTGGCAGCCCCTCTCCTGCCTTCCCTGGCTGGTATCAATCTAATTAAATACTCCTTCTCCCACACAGCTTTTTTGTCCTCAGTTCAACTTACTGGAAAAGCAGAAAAAAAACAAGCTCTGAAGGACTGGATTCGGGATCAGCTGGCAGAAGCCATCACAAACTGCCAAAGCAACATCAGCACAGAGGCATCAGAGCAAAGACCTCAACACATGGCTGGGAGGGACCATAGCAGCATATCTACTTTTCCATGCAGGCTCCCCAAACATGGGCACTTGCAATCTGCATCTAATAAATCCCTAGGACAGCTGATGTAGAGTGGCTTTCTAACTAGGAAGGGACTCTATCTGCAGCAGCCTCTTCAGTTTGCTGTGGGATACAGCTTAAGAAATTAAGTCCTGTAATAACAGATCCCTCATAATGATACCTTCATCTCCTGTGCAGAGACTCACAGATTGTTTTCTCTCTAGTCAAAAATACAGGGTCTCACTGTTCAGCTTCTTGGTGTTGATGAGCGTTCCTCTCACAGCGATTTCTCTTTGGTACTTGGCACAGAGGGAATTTGCACCCCTGGGACAGTTGCAGCCCTTGCCCCTGCAGGATCTCCCTGATGCAGCAGGAGCAACCATGGGTGAGAGGGCCCAGGGAAGGGGAGAGCTGGCATCCTGATCTGGTTCCTGCCCAAGTAAGTGCCTCATCCCAAGGACCACCTAGTCCCTGGCTGTGTACTGATTGAGAACTGATAGCTCTGTCCTGGATTCAGAGGAAAAAAGAATTTTTCAGGAGCTCAGCCACTGCCCTGCATCAGTCTTTCTCCACCAGCAGGGATTTCTCCTCTCCTCACCACATGTGGCCCTGGAATCTCTGGGGCATCTCACATTCCCAAGGGGCATATGGATGCAGCCCCCCACCAGCCTGCTTTCTCGGGACTTGCCATCAGCTTTTACACTATTTTATTTGTTTCCCTGTCCTGCAGATCACCCTGAGGCCTCACTTCTGCATTTCTCCACCCATTTAGATACATGTTCCCAGGTCTCTGAATACATGAACACTGTGCAACTCTGGAGAACTGCCCTCCAGAGCTGGAGAAATTTCAGTTTCAGGATGGCAAAAGAAGACTTCCATGTGCAATGTTCAGAGCAGCATTTTAAGCTGCCAGTCACTGGCAGTGCTGGCTGAAACAAGGTACCATCCTGGCCTGAAGAACAGGGAGCATCATCTTTTTGGTGAAGCTGATTGTTCTCAACTAAAACCAAACACACCCATCTCTGCCCCAAGGAAAGACACCCTAGCTGCTGTGGGGCCCTGCCCTGCCTGTGGTCAGAAGGCTTTGGAAATGTTGGACACTAGTAGAGGATGGCTCAGGTGGCTCTAGAGGCACTTGCTGTGGCACTGGCACAGTGCTCCTGTTGGGAGGAGGCAGGAGGAACTGCAGGAGGATGGGCACAGAGATGGGTAGGAAAGCTGTGAAGATCTGCCTGGCAGATCTTTCTATGATCCCTTATTTCCAGGATGGAGAGCTCCTACATCACAAGGAAGGAGATGATTGCCACCACATGTTTATGTTGTGATTTTCATCCTCTCCTTCTTCTTAGGACAGGGAAAGACTGCTCTGCTTTCCAGGCCTGACTAGTAGGAGTCTGGCATTTAATGATAATCTGTTACTGACCTGCACTGTTTGTTTCAAGATCCTCTGGCTCATGGCTCCAGGAGAAGCAAAGGACAGTGTTTGTACCTGAAACCTTCCCCAAGCTTCAGCACAAGCAGAGGATAATCTCCAGAGGTGGGATTCAGGCACAGCCCACTCAGTATTAGCATCCCTGGGCATAGCAACAGCAGCACAGCTCTCTTGCATTTCAAACAGGAGGAGAGCCCTCTGGTATTTTCCTCAAAACTTATTCTCAGTATCATTTTCTTTGCAATAGGAGAGAGAAATCATCTCCACATGAATCAGTTAATAAGCAGTGGTGGCAAGAGCTCACGCTGGTGGCAGCTCTCAGCTAAGTGTGTTGGGTTGCGTAGATTTGTGACTAATGGGCCACATTAATTCCCAAATTGTCTCAGCCTGGATGGCTGGCTCTGGCAGAGGGGGAAGATTTAGGATGACTGCATTTCCCATCTTAGGAAGCAGCTATTTACTGTTGTTACTGCACATCAGGGAATACTTTAAAAAGCTCAAAATCTATCACTCAGATTTTAACCTCCTTTAGCAGGGAGTGGGAAGTAGGTCCCGCAGCTGTGGTACAAAGCTGTCCGAGTTCACATTGGAGCCTGGCAGGCAGCCACAGCCCTTCTTTGGTGCCTCTCAGAGGGGGAGGCGCTCCTACTATGTACATCAGGGGTGAAATTCCTCGACAGCAAAACCAGATTTTTAAGAGCAGAAAAAAGCAGAGCAGCTCCCTCCAGGAGAGCTTTTTGTTGTCTTTTCCTTAAGGTGGATCAGTTAGGTGCAGCTCTGAACCGAGATGCTTATGGTCAGACCCCTTCTGGGGCAGCATTTCCAACTGGGTGATCAGAGCTGCTGGTCCTTCCCTCTTGTTTGCTCGTACAGCATGTACGTGTGCTTGAGTGCATGGGGAGAAGCAGAGGGCCATGCTGTCACTTCAGATGCTGCCACCCCTTTGCTGTCACCCCTAAATATGGTGAAGACAACACGCAGCTGCTGTCTTGTCTGACACCAGTCATGGCCCAGGGACCAAGCCATTGTGTAAGACATAACCCCAGCTGGAGCCTCTGAGCCCTTTCTGTGCAACCAGACTGCACAGCACAGCACAGTGGAGATACCCTCAGCTGCAAGGGGAATGCCAGCAGCGTGGCTGGGAGGCAGGACACCTCTTCTCCCATGCCAAACTCTGCCAGCACTGTGACAGGAAGGAACACAGAGCATTGGTGGTACTCAAGGGCACTGGATGCCCTGGGAGAACAAGTAGCAGCCCTTTCCTTCAGCGGTACCTCTACCTGATCTCTGTTCAGTCTCCCAGGAACTCCAGGGATCCTTGCCACTGGCAGCCCACCAAAGCAGCTGAATGGGGCTTCTGGGCTCTGTCCCTCACCCTCCCTGAAAAGAATATGAGCCAGGATAGGCAGGGATCACAGGAGGCCACCCACAGAGCAGCACAAGCAGCAGGAGGGAAACAAGAGAAACCAGGGTTCTACCAGCTGCACACCTGCTTGGAGGGCCCTCATGCAGTTCATGGAAAGGCAGCAGCTCCCCTGCTCTGCCCAAACCTCCCAACTTGGCTTGGCACCAAGGGCACAGTGGCTGTCTCCTTCCTGAAACACACTGGCACTTACCCATGGCCTCTACGGGCTCAAGATACTGAAAGTGTCATTATCCCTTAAATGCAGATGAGGTACATGAGGTGTGCTCTGGATGCAACATGAATTCTTTGCATTTGGGCTGATAGTGCTGGGCGTGCCAGGCAGAAAGAAAGTAAAGAAATGAAAACCATCACTCCTCCCCACACCCAAAACCACACACACAAAAAGCCAAACCCTGGGTCTTCAAGAGCTCTCACTAGCACTCCCTTAAAGTTGTTTCCCCACCACTCAGCCTGCCCACAACACACTGATGGCTGGAATAAAGACTGGAATGGCTTTCCATAACTAATATGGAAAAACACTGATATGTAATGAAATGCTTATACTCCAGCAAACAAATGTTACAGCACTAAAGCTTTTCTTCTTCTTCTTAACAGCACAAACATATCCTCTGTCTACAGCATTTGAGACATCCCTGTCTTTGGTTTACTGATACCAGGGTGATGGGCACACACTAGTGCCGTGGTTTCTCACACTGTACACAGAACAGTACCTCAGATGACTGAGAAGAAGGACATCAAGCAGAAGTAAGAAATTCTCGGCAGCTAACTGCTCTGGAAGTTAGAGACTATTTTAAATTCTTGTCTAAATTAATGCCACAATACTTGCTTAAATTTCTTAATTAATACCACAGTACTTGCTTAATTTTCTTAAATTCACAAAACCAATAATTAGAGCAACCCTTCTTGCATACTTACACTTCTCAGACAGTTGCCTTTTCTATGTCCTAGAGGAATAAAAATGGCAGTTTATTTATGAATAAATTAATTTTCATTTCTAATACAGGTATTTCAAGTTTTCCTTTGCAATTTGTATTTTGTTCTTACTGATGCCAAATAAATCAAGAGTATATATGTGAATATGAAGACTGTCTCGTAATGATTTTAGATAAATGCATAATTTCAAGTCAGGGCAAACCCCAAGAAGGAACCCCTAGCCTTTAGGACCTCTTTCCTACACCTTGTTGCGAACTTCTGAGATGTAAACCTCTACCAAATGCTTCTAAGATGTTTTGTTTTGACTTAGCAGCCCTTTATAGTGCAATAGAAGAAGGGGCAACAGCAGGCATGTGCACAGGGATCAGACAGGTCTGGCAGGTATCTGAGCACTTTTGTCCAGTCAAGAAGCCACAAAAGGGCCAGAAAAATTGCTCTTGGGAGAGAGTTACCAAACAAATTTTATTCTGTCCTATGGACCAAAATTGAGAATTAAGATAGCAAGTGTTTCTTTCTCACATGAAGGCTACACTTTGCTGAAGATTCCAAGAGAGGAGAATAGTAAAGAGATCTTCCTTAAGCAGTTTTATGATGTGTATGTGTCCCTTTCAGCTGGAATAGGCACTTTACTAGAAGCAGAAAACTTAACACAGGTTTTGTCTTAACTGCACTCTACCTGACCCAATCTGTCTTAACTGCTGCCTACCTGACCCAATGCTAGCATTCAAAGTGCAGAGACCATGAGATCACAAACAGTGTAGTAAATAGGAAGACTAGTATCTCAGTTGTAAAATCATTTTTTTATTGTTACAAATATACATATGAATAAAATCCCTTCAACCTGTAATGTAAGTGGGTAGCTCTGAAATTTGCATCCCCTCCCTCAAAAGCCAAAATGTTTTTACAGATGTCAAACTATGTTTCTCAGAGAATTACACATTGAAAGGAAGCAATATGCAGACAGAACCGAGGAAGGCCTCCAGAAAACACCAATATTAATAAAATTTCAATTGCCTTCATTCCAATCAACTATATACATTAATATACGAATGTGGAAGCAATACCATGGTTATACGTAATCCAAATCCTTCTCTGTTGTGCTTTCTGACGGTACACAAATGTAAGCGTTGGAGATTTATGTACAGTAGGAGAACAGGAAGAAAGAGGCTCCCTATGGGAGAATGTAAAAACCATACCCAAGCATTTAATATATATAATCTATACAAATTATTTTATTAGTGTGCTCTTTTAATATAATTACAATGTGCAATTGCATACCGCAAGAATATATTTATAGGTAAGTCACGTGCAGATCTGACACATTTACATTCAGCAGTACAACACATTACCTGCTGTACAGTGTATTAGTGTAAGACAATGTCCAGTTAATTTGCTTTGCCTTCTAAATGCCCTAATGCAGGGCACTCTTTGTAGCTGCTTCAGAGAAGTTCAAGTAGAATACGTGAAAGAATGGCTGGCTTTAGGCAAAGGCATGGAAAGGAATGTCTGCACTGTACAGACCAGAAATTAAGGAGTGAGAGAGGAGAGAGTGTGCTGTAAATCACGATTGGAAGATCAGGTTTTCTGCATGGAAATGTACCTGTGGTGAAAGAGCATCTGACTAAAAGGGCTGTTCATTGCTGAACCCCAACTGTTATAAAAAGCTCTTGCGCTACAAAGCACTTGTACTGATTGTTAAACAAAAATAAAATCTTTATCTGCTTCTTCGCCAGAGTCACTGGACTTGCTTCCCTGATGGCCATCTTTACTTAAGGACCTCTGCTTCAGTTCCTGGAACTCATGAGACTGCTGCCCAGGGCTTCTTTTTGCAGCTGCATAAAACAGAAATAGGTCTTACTAATGATTGCAGAAGAGAGAGGAAGAAGAAGAAAAAATAACAATAAAAAAGTCATTATTGCGCATGGGACCTGCTCCTTATCCCAATGAATTAATTTGCACTAGCAGGAGTAGCATAGACCCATTAATTCTTCAAGCCAGAAAAAAAGTGAGAGAGGAGAGAGTTTGAGTAAGCTTTATTCCACTGTTGGCTGGCAAGCAGGCAAACTTGAAATACAACACTTAGTACTTCACTGCGACATGGATAAACATTAGTTAGAAATGGCATGGAGATTTTCTTCTCACCACATCACTTCCAAACCAGAACAGCATTCTTTTTTCCAGCTGGGATGGATCTCAGACAGTGCACTCCTGACTGGTCCTGTGGATGTCTGGGCACCCCTCAGACCAGTGATGGACATCTCAGGCAGGCCTGTCTCCCTAGCAGGACACATCGATGTTCTCCCTTTTGACTCAGCAGCTTTGATCAGGACAGACATTCACCTTGGCATCCAGGTTACCCAAACTGCTTCTCCCTGCCCTGCTACACTGCCAGGTCCCAATGTCCTCCCTGTGCCCTGACAGGAGGGGCACCCATGGCTCTGAGCCCGACCATTGTCTCTTCCAGATGGGACCACAGGCTCTGCACCTTGCTGCGGTTGGGAATGGGGAAAGCAGGAGGGCACACCCACTTTCCCCAATCTAAATGCAAACAGTACCCATTTTGTTCATCCAGCACTTTGAAATCTCCGTAAAGCCAGGGCTTTCTCCAAACCTATAGGCTTCAAAATAAATTGGAAAAGATAGTTGTAAAACCTTGTTGAGATTCCTGATGTAATCAGTGGCCTACAACTGCTCTGGTAACAAGATGGTTATCCACATCAACCAGGTGTATCAGACCTTAGCCAAGGACTGATAGCATTAGAAACCTCATACTTGCACTTAAAATCAAACTTCAAACACATAGTGGCCCTTAAATGTGACCTTGTTGCAAGTCACCTCGCTTCAGCCCCACAAAATTAAATGTTGCCATTACAAGACCTTCTTTGCTCCACCATTTTGGGTAAGGATGGTTGGCTTTGGTTTGCACTGATCCTTGTGCCCGACCACTTTTGTGAATCCCTCTCTGGACAAGGCACCAGGAGCTGCTGTGGCCATGCAGCACCACCTCTCCCTCCCCATGTACCACTCACCTGTAGCCTCACCACTGCAATGGACAGCCTGCCCTGTCACCAGCACGCAGCTCCAGCCACAGCTGCAGCCTGCCACTGACCATCTCTGTGGCCACTTCTAATTGTGGCAGGTTGTGTTAGGGACAGCCATGAATGTGGGAAGTGCAGCGAGGGATCCCAAGGCAGCCAAATAGTTCTCCTGAGTCCAAAATAACTGTTTTCTCATTTGTGCTAGCCAAAAATATACGAGGAAATGAGAGCCAGTAGCTACACACACGGCATTCTTATTCTGGCTTTGCAAGCTGGTAAACAGGAAAGGATTTTGAGAATGGTTTTTAAAGCCATTTCATAGAACTGGAGAGGATTATGAGACTGAAATCCTGTAAAAAATATTCAGGCATTTCCACCTTCCAAAACACCACTGCTTTTCAAAGAAATAGGTGCCTGGAAATTCTTTGAGTCATCCTTGACACCAATACCTACTAATAATTACCAGCTCTTTGCCTGGCCTTCATTGACTCCTCAAACAAAACCCAAAACACATCCTGCAGCAGCCATTTTAGTTTCTGGCCTGATAAATATAGGCAAGTAGTTTGCCCCATAAATGACTGAAAGATGTATCAGGCATTTAAGTCCACATAATGCAAGCAGGCTTCTGCCAGAAGAGCTTACCCTTGCCTTGATGAAACCTTACACAGATGACCTGCAGCGGTCTACAGCAGGATCCCAGCTTTCAAAACTTACTTTATCAGAGAGGTATCTCAGAATGAACTAAAATATAATAATTTGATTATGATAGGGAGAGGAGATGCCCAGTTTGGATGGCTTAAGTTTGATTCTACAATACGAAAAGGAAATCAGTATAAATTTTGGGCTGAGGAAGGGTTATGTGATGACTTACAAATAGAAAAACTGTGGGTAAATGGAGTTGCATAAGATGTTCAAATACACAATTTAAGTACTTTAGAAAAAAGTAATTTTGAACAACTGTTTAAACCAACTACTTAAGAGGTAATGAGAAACATGTAAACATGTACCATTTGAGAACAGGAGTTTTTATATTTTAAAAGCACATAAAGGAACCAAACATTTTTATAGCCTACTGAACAAGCTCACTGTAAGTCAAAGCTGCTCCTCAATGCAGCACCATGCTGGGCTTGAGTTCTTTTGGTGGTATTTTGGTTTGCTTTTGCAACTGAAAATCAAAGTAACAATAAATAATCCAATTTACCCGGTTCTCAAATGGTTTTGTGAGTGATGCACTGAAACTGGCACTAACAATATTCAAGCTGAAATGTATTCTGAAATACTAAAGTGCATGATCTTAGAAAGGACAGGTGTGCAAGCACAGCAAGCAGCAGCCAGCCTACCTGCAGCGTGCCAGTGTTGCTGCACTGAGCAGTCACAGATTGTAGTGAGTGCTCTTCTGCAGAAGGGCTGCATGTGCTAGATGGGACTGGTCACTGGAGCTGCCACCAAGGACAAATGTTTCATCTGGGAATTTTTTCATGCCATGCAAATCCCATGGGGAGAGAAAGATGATTAGAACCCCATGATATTTTTACCTTTCGCATAATGACAAATGACAAACTCACACTCTTCTGTGGCTTCTTTGCTATCACCATTTCTTAACATTTGTTAGTGCCAGTTATCAAGCACCATCTTGATGAAAAATGAAAACTTCTAACCAGAAGTTGGCTGTGCCATCCTCTGCCCAAGCACATTAGCTTCCTCTTCTGCACTGGTAGAATACTGCCCCGGAGAGGTTTTCCCGCTGTCAGATGGCTTGGCACAGTCAAGAGCTGCGTCTCTTTTTTGACAATCTCCTGTTTGCTCTAGCAAGGAAAAGGATTAATTTATACTCCTAAGATGTTCTGTAGCCCCATGTATAGAAGGTAATACGAAAAATTTCACTTATCCAACCCATTTAATCAATTATTCAGAGGGCAGTAATCAGTATGCCAGTTGATTGCTTAAATGTAGCCCAGATATTTTGGGGTGTTGGTAACTGCAGCCCAACCTCACAGCTGTGCAGTGCAAAGAGGTGTATTTGCAGATTGTCCCATGAAGTACAGTTAAAGTCATAAAGCAATTTTATAATCAAGTATAATCTAATTTGTAGCTTTGTTTCACAGGAGATATGATTTTGTTACTAACTCAGACAGATTTGCAGTGATTTACCAGTTGCAGAAATGAATCGAACATGCTAGCCTGAAGAGAGGCAGAAAGCAAGGGCAGAGGAATGGCTGAGTGAGGAAGTAGGACAGTAACAAATAAAAAAGAAAACATGAAAAGGAATAAAAATAAAATAAACAGAATTTACTCTTTCCCAAATAATTTCATGCAAAGCACAGCAGCTCCTTAAGAACCTGGCAAGTTAAATGATTATCAATAAAATATGTACAGGGCCATGTAGAGCCAAACTACAGAAAATCCTGTGTTTGGCTCATTTGACTGGAGAGATTTAAGGGAGCAAGGAGTAAGAAAGCACAGTGGCTGACTCCTGTTGCTTTTGGCAACATGGATCATTCTGAATGATGGCAGTGGGCTCTGTAGTCAGCTCTTCTCAGTCTTCACAACCCAGCCTTAAGTAGCTGCCTCAACTCATTTGTCCCCATTCTATGCTGTGAAAATCTGCTGTCAGAAAGTGAAAGGGCACCCCTTTGTTTCACAGCTTAAGTGATGGGAACCACCTTAGATGTCTTTCTTGAGGAGAGACCCAGGAAGGAAGACTTCTCACCCCCAGATTTCAAACATGTCATGGTGTTAACTTGTGCCAGTTAACACCATGCTGAGCAACATTTCTGTAACTACCTCTCCACAAATCCTATGCTATCAGAGGAAGCTTTAGCTCTTTTTTCAAGAGCCAACTCAGGGCATGAAAATGCATCAGCAAAGGTAGAAATCCAGTGCACACATGAAAATCAGCAAAGAGCAGAGAGAGCATAAAAGAGAAAAGGTACCAAGCCTTGTCCTGGCACAACAGACTCATAACTTGAAGAGGGGGAGGTGAACTCAGTCACATGCAGAGATCCCACAGGAAGGAAAACAAAGAGCGCAGTGGGCTGGCTGCTAGGAACCATGTCATGGCTGCTCCCCTGGAAACGTGCTGAACCACAGAGCTGCATTTCACATTCTTGTGTGACCAATACCAACAAGCATCTTAGTTCAAACTAACCATAACTATACACGAGTCCCTTAATTGTTTGGTTACATTATTAATACCTAGGGATTAATTGTTCATTTGATTTTATCAAAGGAAGATGGGTGGAGGAGGTTCTGAATAGGTGACCAGATAAATTTTCCTTGCTTTTTCCACCTTCAAATACATAACCCTTTTCCCTTCCAAGTGAAAACAGACCAGGAGATAGACAATGACACATCAAATTTCACTAGAAGACATCAGTTATACCAACACTCCTACCTTCTTGAGAAAATGATCTGACTGAGGGGCTGCTCTGACCATCCTTTTCTTTATCAGAAGGAACTTTCTTCAGCACCGGTGGAAGCAGGGCAACTTTTGGGGAACTGGGGCCAGAGGGAGACTCTGGAGCATCCTCTGTGGAGTACCACAAAAAAGAGGGTGAGAAGGAGAAATTATATCTGCACTAAAGCTCACAGTTAGTATTTATGATGGGCCAAACCTCAACACAATACACAAACAAGAAATAGCCAGAACCTGAGTCAGAAAAAGAAGGATTCAGGAATTATGACAAGAGAACAAATTATATGGACCTCAGTCCAGGTGAGACTTTTAGCAGTCAAAAAGAAGATCTCAATTGCAGCATTTTTCATGTGTGCTGTTATTGTAGTGCAAATAGAAAACTGATGGGACTAAGACATAAGTATGCAATTGGTAAAGAACAGCTGAAAAAAATTTGGATGGTTTTTTGGAAATATTGGTTCTAGTTGTATTTTTATTGTCCTGAAACATAATGAACTGATCAATTTAGATGTCCTATTTCACAATTATAAGGTCTAAAAGTGAACCAGAGAAACAAATTGCATAAAAAGCCTTACAAAACTCTCTACTTCCATGAATAACTTCCCAGAGCATAACACAAAGGCATCCATAAAGACTTGTTAAAAAGAAAAAATACTTCTGTCTTCTGGACTGTAAGGGAAGCTGGAACTTAAATTTAAATCCATAGTTTAAAACCAGCTAGATATCTTGTTTCTCTAAAAGGCTGGATATGGACTATTTAAGGCAAGTTGACTCCTATCTTTACAGTCCTTACAGGAAGACCTTTTCAGCCTTACATTGGACAGTCCTCATTTGGATAGTAGGGAAATGGGTTACCTAAACTGCTTTTAAGTTTGCTTCTCAAGGAGTTAACAGTGGCATATGTACACAACAGAGGAACTAGGAAGATACATTAGCCTTGACAGAAGAACAAAAAGAACTCAGAGTATCACCTGAGTATTGCACAAAGAGTTAATTCAGTTGCATACTAGAAATTAATAGAAATTTATCTCTGCTGAGGAGCCATCATGAAGAGCCGATCATTTCATTTTCAGCACAGGAAAGCAATGACCTTCCCAAATGCAACTTGGGATGAACAGATACAACAATTCTTGGACCTTCTCCATGAGTTTGATACACCTGTGAGGCCACTTGCTTGGGGAAGCTCACTATCAACACAAGGAGGAGCACAGTGACTGGCAAACACAGCTAGACAGAGACTTTCAGTCTTTGGCACAGACATCTGAGCTGTGTTCCTTTGCACACAGATTACTTAGCAAAACTTTGCTACCATTTGTGGGCCACGCTGCTGGAAAGAACAGAGAGAGCAAGAACACAGAAATGATGATTACTTGGTTTTTTCATCACGTTTCAGGGGCATCCTTAGGCAGTGAGTTACTACAAGTACTAGGACAGGAGTTAGACTGCAACAGAGCTGCGCTACTTTTATTATTGAGCACAGAACTGGCTTATTATGGGTAAGTATTAATTACTCCCTTGTGTTAAACCCACAGTATGCTCTCTCTGCAGGAAACATGAGCTGGCAGAAACAGATGGCTCAAGTCTTTCTTGATACCCAAGATTTTGACATAGCACTGCCTATTTCACAGATAAGGGACCACTAAATAACCCATGCTTTCCTGTTGTATTCATCTTCATGAGCATCTTACCGGACATCTCTCATTTCGATGACCATTTCTAAAATGGTCAATTAAATAAACGTAATTCCACCTAAAATCTGAAGGTGATTTTGTATTTGAACAACATTCTGCCCACTGGAGTGCAGAGACTATGTAAGGCTCAGGTTTCACATCAAGGACAGGGAGGAGGCTGTAACATCCCTCTGGCTCCTCATCCTTACCAGAAATTATGTCATTCTAAGGTCAACAGTGATTATGGGAAAAGTCAAGAGGGCTGCAAGCTCTTACAGATGGCCATGCTCACATGTTTCACTCCCTGGCAGTTAATAAAGTGTATTTGCTGTAGACACATGGGAAGTCTGTAACTGGCTTTTAACTCCCCTCAGCTGCAGTGGCTGTACTTTGGGAAGAGGGGGCTATGACACTGGCCTATTAAAGAGCAGACAGACAAGTGCATGGGAGATCTGCTGAAGCATTTCCCACTGCTGGAAACCTTCAGATAATATCTGGGCAGGAGGCAGTCTTGCAGGGTTATAAAAGCACAGTTACAATTATTTTCAGTCAAAAGCAATAAGGAAAGAAATGAAGGCTAAACAAGGAAAAAGTAAGAGACAGTTGGTTTGTGCAAGTTATTAAGAATAACAGGCACTTGTTTGAGGGGCTAAGAGCAGCCTGTCACAAAACTCCAAGGACTTAAGTATTTAGAGCTAGATATTTATAGAAAATACATTTATTTTTGTCACTGCTACTAAAACTGAGCTTTGATGCTGAAGTAGCTTTCTGTGCTCACCTCTTCTGTGAAAGCAGGCTAACTCCAAACAGCTCTGCCTCTACCACTACTGCTTCTCACACTTTACTACTGAGGATCACACATGAAACAATTTTAATAAGTTTATTCGAATTAGGGCGAAAGGGGGTGGAAAAGAAGGATGTGAGTCAAGAGTAAGGCAATGAAGAACCCGTCCCTCTCCATTTAACTTCTGTTCCAGATGTAGCCATGGGTGTCTCATCATTAGCCCACACGAAGAGCACCCAGAAGCACCTGAGCTGGGGATAACAACTGTCCAGAAGAGCTTCTCACCAGTACGAGAGGCAGAGCGTGGTTTCTGTGGCACTGTGGGTCGTCCTGCCAGGCTGGGCTTTGTTGACTGCAGTGGGGGTTTTGGGCTCGTCGGTGTATTGGAAGAACTTCTTGCCTTCGCACCAGCTTCTGCCTTTGGTTCAGCTTTTGAATTTTTTTCTGATGATGCTGAGATGGAGTCACCTTTATTTGATGCAAACCGACTCTCTGGAAGGGTCTGCTGTTGTTTAGGCACTGAAATAAGTAGACACATAAAATGAAGTCTGCTGCAACACGGAAGGCTCCATGCACAGGTATACTGGTGTGGAAAATGCCACCACAAGCTAACACATGCACTGCTATGTGACTGTGTAAAAACATCCCTAATATCTTATTCAAAATCACTGCTAGCAAAGCATCTAAACCTGCTAATTTTGACATGTACTAAGGTTTTTGATTCAGTTGCCCAGGAGAGCAATTGCATGTCCCCCTTTTTAACACATTTGGGATGATGGCTAGCTGGACCTTATTCCTCCTTCATATTTCCAAGAGCAGATGGCACAGCCTACCTGCTGAGACAACAGTAATGGAAAAGGCAGCTTTTGACTGTTTTGTGTCTCTACAGACAAAATGTTGGGTTTCCAAGATCAACACAGAAATCCTGGCCTAGAAAATAAATCCCAAGTGTGCGACCAGCAGGCTACATCTTTTTGTTTGTTGCTTTTAGCAAGCTCTAGAAGAGATTTTGAAACTTAGCCCAGATCAAAGTGTTCTTTATATAGTATTTTGATATGTCTAATAACACTGTACATGGATTACAGTTTCCACACATTAGTAATTTTACCAGCATGTTATTTATCCCAAACAAATACCAAGGTATTTAGAGATAAATTTACAGTGACTTCCAAGCAGTAAATCTAGCTGTGCAAGCTGGTAGAAAGCTGGTAGAAAGCCTGCTGGACTCCAGGTTGCTAACAAGCAAAAAGCCTGCCCTACTTTCCTACAGCTTTCAGGGGTTGAAGGCTTATATCTGGCAGTTTCAATGATAATCTTGGAACTTGTATCTTAGCCTGGGACTTTCAAGTTGTCACGTCTTTAACCTCAGAAGAGAATTTCAGACTAACTGAAATGCAGACTGGCAGCCTTGGTAGCTGGCAAAACTGAGTGTGTGCTCGCAGAGGCTGCCTTGACCTACCTATCTGCTATTCCCATTCAGAAATCCTAATGAACACGGAAGTGCTGAGCACAGACATTTTAATGGCAGTGAGAGGGAGGGGAGTGTTTATATAGTTTGTTGCAAGCCAGTCTCCAATATGTTTTTCCTGCCTTTGTAGCTGTTTTCCAGCCCAGCTGGAGTTAAACTCTGGCAAACCAGACAGCTGTGTGGTGCATATAGATGAGTGCGAGTGCGTGACAGGGAGAGTTTGTGTCTGCACGCATGAAATACTTTCTTGCTGCAAGTGAAACAGCAGGACACCGCCTGCACCTGTGCGTGTGTGCACACAAAAAAAGCAGGCAACATCCAGACACAAAGCAAGGAATAAAATCCCCAAAACTTACTCTCCTTCTGCACCGTTATCTATAGTTCTCCTGCAACAATATTCAATAATTTCCCATTAACTTTCTTTCTTGTCTTGCTGACCTCAGGCCTTCCAATATTATTAGAACACAGTAATTTAAAATAAATTAGCCCAAGCCAAAGACAAACTGTAGTTGCAACAATGAAAAGGAGCCTTGGGGAGCTCTCAAGCAAGAGGGGTAAGGAAACAACTGACAGCTGGAGGCCAAAAGGAAGGGGCAAGCCCAGTGCAGTGAGGTGGGGGTGAAATGTGTCATATACAAAGACCAGAGAAAAGTTGAGGTCAGAGACCCCCCCAGCTACTCTACAGCCCAAAGTGCAGACTATCCTTGCTCCTCTGACTTCAGCATGCTGTCATCAGGGGACACATACAGACCACAAGATCCTCAAAAGACAAGCAGGCTTATTTAAAAGGACTGATTTATAGATTTGGGCATGCTTTGAATACGCTTTTTAAAAAAAGCTTTAGAAAGACATAAAACTTCAAAATTAATATTTGAAGTACTCAGTCAAGATGGCCACATTTGGATTTTGATTTCAGCCTGTTTTTCCTGCCTTGCTTCTGTATGTTTTAGAAATCCTGTGTGCCAGGCTTGCAGGATACCACTGCTGCTGAGAAATCAGACCTGGATTTCCTAGTTCAGACCACTGCTTTCATGCAGTAAACACAAACCAATCCCTTTCGAAGCCTTCACTGGCCAGTCCCCAAAGGATACATGGAAACCAGTCTCCCAACTTGTCCTCAGGGGGCTGCAGTGTGGCACTGCCACGTCGAGGCCCAGGACTGCGGCTTGACAAGGACGTGGAAAGACGAGGTGCAGAGTGAGTCGGTGCTGTAAGCCCTGCAAGGCTGAACACCACTTTGTACACAATGGAGAGTTGCTTTGTGCACAGGAGCAGTGTCCAGGGGCCTCTCCAGCTTTGCAGACAGCCCTGGCTTCAAACTGGGTAATTCCTGGGAAGAGCGAGCTGCCATTGACTATGAGTCAGGACTGCTGACAGACTGACAGCACTACAGTCAGCTGAAAGTCAGGACTACTCAAGTTAGCATGAGCAGAGTTAAACCATGAAAACTGGTCATATTTCCACCCTCAGATACACTGAGCACTTCCACTTTGTGCAGACATTTCTGCTGGCTCTTGGGCTGAGCTTCAGCTTTGCTGATCCTATTAAAAGCCAACCTCCTTTCAAAGGCGCCCCAGGCACCTGCACCAAATACTTTCTCTCCTGTGCAACAAGAGTAAAAAGCGAGCTGTAAACTCAGCCCTCGAGCTCACTTCAGGAGAAGTGCCATCCACAGCACAAAAGTGAGCTTATTTCTAAGGCTCTTCATGTAGTGTAAGCTCATATTTTGCTTAATCAATTGTAGACATTCCATCTGAAGAGGGAAGTGAGATTTTAGACTTCAAGAATTTTGCATTTTCCAGAAAGGTTATACCAGGCAGCTTATACTGTACCTGTACCACTTCCATCCAGTCGTTCTGAGCTCATTGTTGTGTCAAAAGACTCTCTGGGAGTCGTGTCATTCCCAAGTTTCTGAAAGAGTGAGAAAAGCTCTCATATTAGTAATATATCTGCAGTTAATACAACTCAGTGGTTCTCTTAAGAAAAACCCTCTGATTTGGGAGCCATGAGGCAGAGAAATTAGTGATAGCAAGAAATGGTGCATTCTCTCTCTTTGTTTCAGATCTTGGAGGGCAAAGTGGGAAGAAAACTACCCTGATTTGTAACTACCACTGCCACATGCCCATCAGAGCTGCAATGACACACTGCCTCCTATGTGACAGCTCTCCTAATGTACAGGAGTTGAAACTGTAGGTGCCAGCTGGAAGCAGCCTTTTCTCCAAAGACAGCTCTGTATCTAACAACTTCTTGTTTGAAATAAAAACCTTTTTCTGAAGATCCAGATTTTGAATATGACTGCTAAATGGATCTTATGCTCTTCTACACAGAAGAATAACTTCTTATTTTTGCTAAAACTGCAACTACAGAAGTAGGAGTGCTCACATATTTACAGGATTCCTCTAAAAACCAACAGACCGTACTTACTGAAAAGTGTTCAAAGCTACTCATCACAAGCACCACTGGGTGCTCAACACCTCATAAGAAAGGGGACTTCTGGTTTATATGCTGATATTTTGCTTACCTCTTCTATTGTCAAAAATAGGTTTTCTAACATCTTGGCCTCAAAAAAAAACCAACAGCAGAGACTTTTGTCACGTCATAGCTAAGTAAACTTGAAACCCATCTATCTAGGAAGCTTAGATATGCAGCACTTGTAAAAGAACCAGCCTCCTTTTACTGTCTTACCTGCCACCAAAGCTTAGGCAGAAGGACAAATGAGAGGATTCAAAAAAAGCACCTAGAAGTAGGTGAAGGGTATACTAAGAGAGGAAGCCTTATAAAGATAAAGCATGGGATAAAAGTGAGATTTTTTTGAAACTAAAAAAGTAGGGATATATTTCTGCAGGCAGGCAGCTTCAACCTTCATCTTTATTTGCTATTTCAAGATAGTTAGTAAGGCACATGACTTACAGCAAATGATTTGTTCTTGACGACTGCTGCATTTGGTTATATACCCACATGAAAGTCATGTTGACATGTTCAGGTCACAGTTACTACTACTGCAACACCAACTCTGACTGTCCCATAGCATTCAGAAATGTCCACCATGTGCCACACAGTGTACAAACATGATCACTGCCCTTTTGGGGTTTATGATCTACTAGACTGCTAAGTACAGCATGTAGTTAAAAATGGGACAACAGAAAATGTAGGAAGGGAGAAAATGGTTACAGGTAGCAGGAGTACATACCTATTTACAGAAAAACTGATGTATTTACAGTGAAAATAGTATTTCAAATACAAGCATAAAGAAATGATCTCTAAACATCCATGCCTTTCCCTGTGGTGGTAATTCAAAACAGGCATTTCAAGAGAAGATGATTTTGGGGAGTGATGCAGAAGACAGTGCTGTTTGCCTTACAGATTTACTGATGCCTCCACTTTGCTCATGTAAACAAAGTCTAAAACAAAAGCTCCTAAAACAAAGCCTCTCTTCAATACAACAAAGAGAATAGAGNTACTTTGCTCATGTAATTTCACAGCTCCTAAAACAAAGCATCTTTTCAATACAACAAAGAGAATAGAGATGCTGAGTATTTGCCATTCCTGTATAAGAGCTGGCAGGATGATGCTGTCTAATGATGCTGTCTGATGCAACACCTAACATGGCCCACTGCATTAGGGAGGGTGCCATTAGAATAATCATGAAACTTCCTGTACTGTAAAACTACCCCAATACCATGAAGTCTTCTGGACAGATGCACTCTAGAAATGCTGTGGCTTGTAGGGCTGGAATATTTATCAATGGACAAAACAAAGTCACCTCCAAAGATAGCAGAAACCTTAAAGCTTTGTACCACTGAGAAGAAACTCAGTTTTCATTCCCATTTCTTGACTGTCATTGATATTTTGGCCAAATTCTCACCTATTCACCTCCTAAAGTTACATGTTTCTCTATAAGACTGTGTTGACTATATATTTTTAAAGGGTGTACCACTCTCCTTTTACTGGATTTTTCTTCTGTACCTTGAAAAAAAGACCTTTTTTTGCAACAATCTTTTCATGGAATGTAAATTCTCATGAACTTTCACTGAGAAACTAATTTTCTTATGTAGATACTGAAGATAGATGCGTAACACTTAGCTACCGTAAATGACTTAGGAGAGCTGTGTGACTGTATGAAACTAATTTCACTGTAATTCCTTCCTCCCTCTGTAGTTATGGGACTACTGGGGAAATGTGACCATGTACCGAGACATGTACAAAAGCCAGTGCTGGCACCTGTTAGTGTAGTACTTAAAAATGCAATTAGTATGTGAGCATGTTTGGCTACCTACTGTACACACATTACAAACAGCTCATGGTCCCCAGACAACACTAAACACTGTCTGCAAAAATTTACCCTGGAAAGTCAGATCAATGCAGGTGAAGTCATCATGTAGATAAATAATGCCCGGGCTGTACTTTTAATAGGAATTCATGCAAGGCTGGGAAACACTGCAGAGTTGGGTGTCGCTGAGAAGGAACGAGCAGGTTATGGATGATGGTTTCCTCACAGGCCTTGCTCCAGGTATTTAAGAATCCAGTGTGTAACACTAGATGGAGCTAAAAGATCTTTTTATGTGCACCCTGAGGCAACACTGATCTCCAAGTACTTGACTACTATTAGTGCCAATTCCCACATTGTATTCTAAGCAAAAGAAAACAAAAGTGCATTTACCATCTTTCCATCTACTCTGCACCTGCTCATGACTTCTATCTGCAACAAGGCTGTGGTAGGGTATGAATGAAATAGTAAACTCCTTCTGGCTTTGTTTTCATGTAAAATATCTCAGAATATAAGCAGCCATCTGTACCTTAAAGGAAAATAAATCTTCTATCATACTGCAATTCTGATAAATTTGAAGATGTTACACAACTTGATACCATAACCATCCTAAGCAATGTAGCAGTGGGATGCTGTTTGATTTCCACCTTCATGAGTATCATGAATAAAAGTGCAAACCTAAATTATTTGATATTGTGAGGGATGAAGTATGTGAAAAATGCTTTTGAACAGCAGTTCGATTTTGTGTTCTTTGAGCAACATTAAGAATAGATAAATCAGTACTCTGCTGTGTAGAGATTCCTATTTCAGTTCAGTTTTTCTGTCACTCTTTAATATATAGATGTATAAAGACATAGTTTTACATTCCATAAATATAAATTTGTACAAAAAATAAGATCAATAATATTATTTTCTTGTCATTTAAACCTGAAATAAGAGGACTAACCTTTCCAGACAGTAAATAAGCTACGTGTGGTAAAAAAACCCCTAAAACCTGGGAATGGGCAATAACTTTTCCTTTTGCTGAATGAAATTAAAGTTTTCAATTAAGGTAATGAAAGCTCACCAGTCGAAGAGGACTTTTACTCTCCCCACTTTAAAAAAAAATTACAGGTGCTAATATTCTGCCTCAGTCATTACCTTCCAGATTTGACTCACTGTAGATAACAAGTGTTAAAAACCCGAAGAGCATGGAGCATACACAATTATGCACTTTTAAAAATCCATATAATCTGGAATAGCTTGTTATTTTATAAATTACAGGCAGGGCATAATACAGTAAGAAGCCTGTCCTAGTCTTACCTTTTCTGAAGCAATTCCAGTATGCACTGTGAACAAACCACACATCATACAGAGTGGAGATACCGAGCTGGGCTTATTAGGCAGCCCCAAACTATTCTGTGATATGTGCAAACAATTAAATGGTCTCTTCTGTGTTTGTGATGGTCTGACACCAAGTGCAAGGGCAGGTTTCCCCCCCTCCCCAAGGGGAGAGCAAGGGCACGCTTAAGGGTGCAACTCCTGCTCCACATGTGCAGCCTGCGCCTTGGCCGCCAGGCTGTTTGTGTTCAACCACAGAGCAATCCTCTCACAGGAACACCACAACCCCTCTTGGAAAGCAGGACTGATGTGTCAAGCCCCAGCCACCAATCCTTGCAGTCCCAGCCCACAACACAAAATTTTGCTCATTTTTTTTAACAACTCAAAAGAAATCAAATTGCCTTCACCTTCTGAGCTGAGGCCGCTCTCTTCTCCTGCTTGGCTTTCATTTCTGCGAGAAGTCCACTGCCCATCACTTGCACACCGTACCTCCGGCCTCCCTGGGGGCTTCCCTTGCTGTCACCCCTCTCAGCTTTTACCACATCATCTGTCTGCACCTCCTCCAGTGAGTCTGGTGTCTTTAATTCCTCGGACCGGTCTGCGCCACCGTTCTGCTCTGTAGGCTTTGCCTCCTTCTTGCTTGTGTCTAAAGCTGGACTTTTTGCAGCAACCTTGGGTGAGGAGGGCTCCTCTGCCACTGACACAGTCTGGGGACGTTCCGACTTGGAGCCTCTCGATTTGATTAAGTTAAGGAAGCCACTCTTCCTTGAGTCCCTTTTCTTCTTCTCATCACCTGCTTCACTGGGCTCGCTGCTGTCTGAACTTTTAGCTGATGGTCTCCTACAAAAGACACAGACATTTTAAACTTTTCTCCACTCCCCTCCTCCCTTTTTACGTACCAAATAACTTCTTCCAGCCAAAGTCAGTCGTTTATATGACCCATATGTTGCTCTAGGCCCAGTCACTACCTGTTGTCTCTATATTACATACTGGACAATCAACATCAATCATACCATCTTGAGGATTCCTGTGCTACTTAGTGCAGTTTCATCTGCACTGGGCATCCAACTGTAACACCAGACAGCTCTAACCAAGCTGTCTACGCACGTATATGCCAGGTTTTGGTAGCAGGGGATCTACAGGAGTGGCTTCTGTGTGAGGAGTGCTCCTGCTGAGGAGGAAGGAGGAGCAGAGAATGTTTGATGCACTGATTGCAGCCCCCATTCCCTGTCCCTCTGTGCCACTGGGGAGGAGAAGGTAGAGAAAATCGGGAGTGAAGTTGAGCCCTGGAAAGAGGGAGTGGTGGGGAGAAGTATTTTTAAGATTTGGTTTATTTATCATTATCATACTCTGATTTAACCGGTAATATATTCAATTTCTTCCCCAAGTCGAGGCTGTTTTTCCCATGACGGTAAGTGGCAAGACATCTCTCCCTGACCTTATCTCAACTCACAAGCCTTTCATTGTATTTTCTCTCCTCTGTCCAGCAGGAGGGGAGTGATACAGCAGCTATAGGGAGCACAGGGTCAACCTACCACCACAACATACAATTTCACTCTGCTCCGTTTCCAGAGCTCACTACCTGTGGTTTGCATCTGCCCATTAGTAAAAGGAGAAGAACTGATCTAGGCACATATTTAACACAGCTTTTGGGAGACCTTATTCCTTAAGGATTGCTTGAAACAGGAACTAGCTGGCACGGCCACTTTCTCTCAGTAAGGAATACAGAAGTCACTTTTTTAGTGCAGATGCTCATCTTAAAAAAAAAAAAAAAAAAGCCACAAAACCCAAAAGAACAAGCAAGCAAAACAACAACCCACCTGCCACTAAGATTTTCTAGAGGCATCTTCCAAGCAGAGCACTCATACTTAAGGGCAAAGGTGAGCACATATACATTCTGCATAAAAGCATAAAAGCACCCAAACTGGAAAAAGAGCCACTGGTGTCCCAAATAAAGATCCTCAGGAAAGAGTATGGCTGGGGTGGGCAAACAGGGATGATGCAAGTTCACAGGGACATCTGAAATGAGGAGCAAGCAGGCACCCAAGGGAAGCCCAGGAGAATGCAAGCCTGTGAGCTTAACCATGAATTTAACCTGGCTAGGACCTTTTTCAAAGCTACCATAATTTCTTGCCTCCACATAGTATGTCGCACATGGCTTCATGTGTCACTATAGATATCTATAACTCATTGTGACTTTAAAACATTTGCTTTTCCTGACATGGCTAGCCAACATTTAACACTTAATATTTTCCTTAATGGATGTCACATACAGCACAGAAAGGGTCATCTCAAGTTGCCTGGAAATCATCCTTGTTTTCTCATTTAGTTATGGAAATGCTCTGTGCGTGCACAAACATGCATGAATTCAAGAACATCTACATGCGTGGCTCTGTAAGTATACAGTCAGCTACAAAGCAACTCTATATGCTCTATAACCCTTATATAAAGCTGAAGGAGACGTATCTGTCAGATTAATGTTTTGCTTAAACCTGAAATAGTACAAATTTGGTCAAACACATCTGTAACATATCTCAAACCCAGCGGAAATCTACTGTCTTCTTTGAAAACACTGTACCCAACAGCACTCCTCACTAGAAAGAAACACCCATGTGCACAACGAGCACTGGGGAGACTCTCAACCAATACAAAGCTCTGCTTCAGCTCTAAAGAGCTTTGCTGAAGGGTAAAATGAAGCCAAGTGAACGATAAAAATACACACTAGTCATTAATCCCCCCAACATGGTATAGTAAAGCAATTTTAGTTCAAAGTAGCCACTTTTAAGGGCATGTAATTGAATTCACAATGTCTTGACTACTAAGTTATTTTTTGAATTTGAAAAGAGCAACCCTGGTTATTGGGAACAGGAGTCAAACACAGCTTGAAAGTGCTGCTTGCCCAGCTGTCAAGATGGATTTTTTTTTTTAGTAACTTCTAAAAATTTTTTTTCAAACTTACTTTGAATCCATTTTTGTCACTTTCTTAGTGAAAAATTCATCCACACCTTCATCCACTCTCCCCATGAGGCCATTCTGATCCCCTTCTGGTGGTACTCCAGCAGACACCTGAAAGAAGAAAAAACTCTCTCTGATATGTAATAATCTAAGTATGTTTGCTCCAGTGATAATAATTAAGAGTTAAGACATTATAAAAATTGTGTGTCCCAACCAAAACAGTGCAGACAACAGAATCACCACTGGAATTCCCCCTCTAGCCAGGCCAGCTGATGCATTACATCAAATGCAAAGAAACCAGTGACAAACTGGATGCTGCAACACAGGAGGCCAGGAATCAAATGCTTTGGACTTGTGAGAATAGAGCACTAGGCCAGTTAGACAAGCAAAAGAAGCAGAAAAAATAAACCCTGATCAGGTGATGACCTGAAGAGAAAGTATTTTCAAGAGCCAGTTGTCTCCCTATTTGGAGAAAAAATATGTTCTGGAGTCTGGACTTAGGAGATTTAGAAACAGAGCTCCGGCAGGCTAACAGAGCCTTTTATAATTCATTCAGTCTAGCACTTCAAAAGCAAAGACTCTAAATACAGAACCAAACATAAACCATTTCGCTGAACATCTGAAAACATGAAACCTGCTCACCATCTTTGGTTTCAATGCCCACATTTTGAATATGGGTGACCTCAGGCATATAAACCAGGCTGGCTTTGAAATACCTGCCAACCACAAAGGCCCTGTGAAGATTAGCTGGTGACTCTGCAGCCTCCTGAAGATGAAACAAGCAGTCTCCTGGGAGTATTTCTCATGTGGTCCAGCTCCTGTACATGCCTCTGAAGTGGAAAGCTCTATTACCAGTAAAGAGACTTCCTTCAATTTAAATGCCATATGAAAACCTTTTAAATGACTACAGAGGACTCCCCAAGACCCAACCCAGTTGTATTCTTGGTAGTACTAGGGACCAGGACACAATACAGCAGGGTTTGTAATTTCAAACAATTCAAATCAAGGAATCTCCTAGCTGTCACCATAACTCAAGAGTAATCTCAACTCCTCTTTTGATGTGGAATACAAACTCTTTTCTATGCTTCAGTACTCTTAAAAGCTGCTATTAATGTCAAGTCCAGTCTCATTAAGTCAGGACAATGGGCTTCATAGGAACTAATGCTTTGACACAAGCATGAAACTTTACTTTCCTCACTGAACCCTGTTAGAAGTCTAGTGTTTATTTTTGTTATCAAAGATAACAGTTTATATTTTATTGATACCTGCTGTAGCAATCTAATACTGATCTAAAAGGAGCCCACCTGGTAATGACAGTTTTGTTGCCAAACTGGCAACAGATTTTCTGTAAAGAACAGTTCTATTCTAAATTAGCACAATGATTTATCAGATTTCCAACTCTGCCACCTTTAGTATGTTCTGTAGAGAACTTGTTTAGCTGGAACATCTGACACTAGGCAGGAGTGCACATGCCTTCATCTGGGTTGGTCTCGGTCACAAACACCTTATCACTGGCATCTCGACCGAAACACAAAATAAAAGCAAGTGACGCATTTTAACAGAAATGAGAAACCACTTCATATTGCTACTGGAGCCCTCCAGATAGCAGGGATAAGCATGTAAGTATCAAAAGCAATATCTCCTGAAGGGGAAGTAATTCCAGAACCCAGTGACCTACTGAAAATGAGAAGATCTACCTCATAAAAAGAAAACAATTTGCATCTGAAACAGCAGCAAATTCCTAAAAATTAATGAAAGATGTACAGAAATGTTGAGGGTCTAATAATGTCCTCAAGGCACAGGATATTCTTATAGCTGTTTATTGTAACATCTTTTAGGATCAGCATTTAATGTAAGACTGAGCTCTGGTTTATTTTGTGTTTTACTCACTAAATTCTAAAAAAAAAAATAAAAAGAAAAAAGTGTTAAATTTTCATTTGTCCTTTTTTATCTCTTTTTTAGCTCAAGTTTAAAAGCAAGCATGTTTCTTTGTTAAGGAAAAAACTGGCTTTGAAGCAGAAATAAATAAGATTAATCACAATCTCTTTCATACATTAGAGATTCATCTCTTTTGCTGTACTACATCTTCACACGTGAGGGGAAGAACTCATGAGATTAAGATCTCACAAAAATCTAAATGATAAACAACTGTTTTATCATTTTGCTTCAAAGGTAAAGCTACCTGGGAGTGGGTGATTTTTCATTTTTCTTTTTTCCCCTCTCCTTTTCCCCCTTTCTGAACGACCATTTCAGTAGAAACTCTGACAAAACTATAAATTTTTCTTCTGCCCATCCACTCAACCCAAGTTAAAAGTTTGTTTCTCTTTTTACTTCATTTTCTCCTTTCTTTTCTTACATTTTTCAGCTTACAAAAACCAAATCTGTTTTCCAGCAAAACCAGAGAAGTGCAACTATTGTCATCTGAGACCCTTTGAATTACTAAATACAAATAATGGGAACAGCAAACAACCCAATAGTCCTGCTTTAAGCGGCAGAAAAGGTCAAGATTTCCCTCTCACATTTCAAGTGCTTTTCCTAAGCTCTGCTTTCTTTATTCTTGAAATGGAAAAAACAGCAGCAAACTCCGCAAGCAATGTCACAGTCCACTCATGACTCTGACCTTCAAAATCTGGCTGTTTCATTTTCAGAAGCATCAAAATCAACATCTTAGTCTTCCAAAAATTTGTTTGGACTTGTTTTCAGGTCAGAACTAGTAAGGAACTAAATGGTTCATAAGAACATGACAGGTACATATGACTTTAAGTAAAAAAAACTCCTTTCAATTTCTGCAACTAAATAAGCTCCCAACTTCCTAATTAATTCAATATGGATGAGCATTCCCACAACACTGCGCTATCATGGGAAGTACGACTTCTAGTTTATAAGAAGCAAACCTTTTTGTTGCTGTTGAAGAAGATATTGTATGTCCTAGTTGCATGCCTGGTAGTGAAGCATTTGCCCCTCCCACACCCCTACTCCTTCCACCTCCCTCTGCTGAGTTTGGAAGCAACTGGGAAAACATGCGCATTCTGCAGCAATGGAACTGGGAAAAATAAACACAGATGTGTTTTCACTACATGGAGAAAAATCCATTCTTCTGCTACCTCTAACCTTCCCTTTAAAGCACAAGCGAATGAAACATTGGCTTGAATATTCCCTTTGCTTGAATGTTTCTCCCTTTCCAAGCGGTATAAAAAGCTCTCCACAGCCTGATATGATCTTTCCCAGTATTAGAAAAATTTTCAAGGATCCTCGCAATTGAAAATCCTCAGGAAGCAGAAGAGGCCACAGGCATTTATTATGAGGCTGCCTAACTCAAGAGAAGCAATGGCTGCCCCTTGACAGGGCTACTTATCATATCAGCTGTGCTCTGTTGCTGTGAGATAACTCTGTAAACTCCTACAGACCGGACCTTACATAACCTGAGGACACACCATCAAAGAAATAAATCTTTACTGATGTAAAAAAAACAAAAAACCAAAAAAAACCAAAGCCAAAGCACCAGCATTGGGCTCAAGCTGGTGCCAAGAACAAAGAGGGTAAAGGAGCAGATTTGGAGCAGTGTTGCACTCTTATTGGCATGCCCTTCGCAATCTCAGTGACGCTGGATGTCTCGGATTTGTAGTTTTCTGAACCCTAACCCTAGGCGTAACCCTAACCCTAGCCTTAACTCGAATCTCAGGTACAGCCAAAGGAAGAATGTGGGCTGGGGCTGGCATCAAGAACAAAGACGAAAATGGAGCAAGGTTGGCAGAGTGTCGCACAATTATTAGAAGTCCTTTCGCATTGTAAGTTTCCCTGGAAGTCCAGGCTTAATGGTTTTCGGAACCTTAACCCTAGGGAAAACGGTAACCCTAACCCAAATTCTCAGCAGAGCCGAAGGCAGACCATAGGGCTAAACCTGGTGGCAAGAAAAAAAAGGGGAAAGGAGAAAGTTTGGAGCAGTGTTGTGTTCTTCTCCTTTCGCATTGTCAATGTCCCTGGATGTCTGGGATTTGTGGTTTTCTGAACCCTAACCCCAGGCGTAACCCTAATCCTAACCCTAATTATAGGCGCAACCGAAGTAACAGCAGTGGGCTGAGATAGGCGCCAAGGTAGAAGAAGAGAAAGGGGCAAGGTTAGTGCTGTGGCAGGATCCTCATGGCATGCCTTTCAAATTGTAGTTGCCTGTGAATGCCTGGGACACGTGGTTTTTCTGAACCCGAAACCTAGGCACAACTCTAACCCTTATCCTAATTCTAGGCAGAGCCGAAGCAATGACAGAGGGCACAGGTTGGCGCAAAGACAGAAGACTAGAAAGGAGCAAATCTGGGGCTGTGTCATGCTCTTCATGGCATGTCTCTTGCTATCTCAGTGTCCCTGGAACTCTAGGCTTTATGTTTTTCTGAACCCTAACCCCAGGCGTAACCCTAATCCTAACCCTAATTATAGGCGCAACCGAAGTAACAGCAGTGGGCTGAGATAGGCGCCAAGGTAGAAGAAGAGAAAGGGGCAAGGTTAGTGCTGTGGCAGGATCCTCATGGCATGCCTTTCAAATTGTAGTTGCCTGTGAATGCCTGGGACACGTGGTTTTTCTGAACCCGAAACCTAGGCACAACTCTAACCCTTATCCTAATTCTAGGCAGAGCCGAAGCAATGACAGAGGGCACAGGTTGGCGCAAAGACAGAAGACTAGAAAGGAGCAAATCTGGGGCTGTGTCATGCTCTTCATGGCATGTCTCTTGCTATCTCAGTGTCCCTGGAACTCTAGGCTTTATGTTTTTCTGAACCCTAACGCTAGGCGTAACCCTAACCCTAATACCAGGGTGAGCCAAAGCAAAAACTGTGGGCTGAGGTTTGCTCAAAGCAAAAGTCTAGAAAGGGGCAATATTGGGGCTGTCTCACACTCCACCTGGCATGCCATTCACATTGGAGTTGTCCACGGATGTCCGGGATTTGTGCTTTTCTGAACCCTAACCCTAGGCATAACCCTAACCCTAATTTTGGCCGGAGCCAAAGCACCAGCATTAGGCTCAAGCTGCTGCCAAGAACAAAGAGGGGAAAGGAGCAAGTTTGGAGCAGTTCTGCACGCTTCTTGGTGTGCATTTAGCATTGTCAGTGTCCCTTGATGTCAGGGATATTTGGCTTTCTGAACACTAACCCTTGTTGCGACCCTAACCCCAGCCTTAATTCGAATCTCAGCAAGAATATGGGCTGGGGCTGGCGTCAAGAACAAAGATGAAAAGGGAGCAACGTTGGGGTAGTGTCATGCAATTATTAGCAGTCCTTTCACATTGTAAGTTTCCCTGGAAGTCTAGGCTTTATGGTTTTCTGAACCCTAACCCTAGGTATAACCCTTACCCCAACCCTAACTCTAGGCGCAGCCGCAGGAAGACCATTCGGCTAAATCAGGGGCTAAGAAAAAAAAGGGGAAAGGAGCAAGTTCAGAGCAGTGTTGAGCTCCACCTGGCATGCCTTTCACATTGTAGTTGTCTGTGAATGTCTGGGATAGGTGGTTTTCTGAAACAAAACCCTAGGCGTAAGGCTTAAACTAATTCCAGGCAGAGCCAAAGAAATTACAGAGGGCAGAGGTTGATGACAAGCAAGAAGACTAGAAAGGAGCGAATTGGGGGTTGTGTCATGCACTTCAGGGCAGGCCTTTTGTTTTGTCAGTGTCCCTGGAACTCTAGGCTTTACGGTTTTCTGAACCCTAACCCTAGGTATAACCCTAACCCTAATTCTAGGTGGAGCCAAGGGAAAATCATTGAGGCAAATCTGGCGCCAAGAACAAAGACGGTAGTGAAGCAAATTTTGAGGAGTGTTGTGCATTACTTGGCATGCTTTACGCATTGTCACTGTCCCTGGATGGCTGGGATATATGGTTTTTTCAACCCTCACCCTAGGCCTAGCCCTTAAAGTAATTCTAGGCAAAGCCGAAGCACCAGCATTAGGCACAAGCAGGTGCCAAGAACAAAGAGGGGAAAGGAGCAAATTTGGAGCAGTTCCACGCACTTCTTGGAGTGCCTTTAGCATTGTCAGCATCCATGGATGCCTATAATTTGTGGTTTTCTGAACTCTAACCCTAGGCGTAACCCTAACCCTAATTTTAGGCGGAGCCAATGAAACAGCAGTAGGCTGAGGTAGGCACCAAGCCAGAAGTCTAGAAAGGGGCAAGGCTGGCACTGTGTCACACTCGTCACGGCAAGCTTTTCAAACTGCAGCTGTGCCTGGATGTCGGGGATTTGTGATTTTCTGAACCCTAACCCTAGGCGTAACCCTAATCCCAGGGCGAGCCAAAGCAAAAACTGTGGGCTGAGGATCGCTCAAATCAAGAAGTCTAGAAAGGGGCAATATTGGGGCTGTGTCACAATCCACCTGGCATGCCATTCACATTGGAGTTGTCCTTGGACGTCTCAGATTCGTGGTTTTCTGATCCGTAACCGTAACCCTAATTTTAGGTGGAGCCGAGGGAAAAGCGCTGGGGCAAATCTGGGACCAAGAACAAAGAAGGTAATGGAGCAAATTTCGAGGAGTGTTAAGCTTTATGTGGCAAGCTTCTTGCGTTGTCACTGTCCCCGGATGTCAGGGATTGATGGTTTTCTGAACCATAACCCTAACCCTAAATCTAGGCAAAGCC
>VZRF01010518.1:0-60963 GCA_013396875.1 Vireo altiloquus
TTCTACAGGTTTTATATTTTGAAGCTCTGTGAGGTCCAAGAGATTTGTAGTGTGCACAGTGGTCTTCTGATGGTCTTCTGGAAATATTTTAATTTTGAACGGTTGACCTCGTGTCATGTAGGCAGGACAGTAGCCAATAACACCCTGTGTCCCTGTTGAGCTTGAAAATTGAAGTCACACTTTCAGAACACTGCCCTAAATTTGGTTTCACACTAGTCAAGTTGCAGCACACAGGTAGCCTCAGGACTACTGCTTGAGCTAGATCTAATAATGCACATATTGTAAAATGCCAATAGTGATCTACAATCTTCTTTTTGGCTCTTTCATATCTGAAAAATCATGGACTGTCTATTATTTTTTTTTCTATGCAGGTTTATATTGGGTCATGGTGGCACAAACCACTATAATCCTATCCCTTCTCCTTCTCTCTTTTCCTCTCTCTTTTGTCTACCTCACCCCATCTCTCTCTCATTCTCTTAGATGGGTATCTTTCAGCCACTTATCTTCAGAGATATTTGAAACAATGGTTGTAAATGTATGACAATGGAATATATTTATCTGTGATCACAGGCAGCTGTGTCCCATAGACAAGGAGCCATCTTGTAACTTCCACTTTGAAGTAACTGAATTAACTTCCAGAATATTTCCAAGCTGTGTGACCCTTTTGCTAATGCCATACAATTATTGTCTTACCATATTTTCTTCACCAATACATCTGAAAACTGACATTCCCTGGAATTTCTCCTTTGTTTCATCTTCTGCTTCTTTGAGTCTTCCCTGTGAGATGTTTTCCTCATCCATGTCCCCTCTGCCTGCAATGTACGTATCCAGGCAATTGCCTAAGGAATGTCTTACTTTCTCATATTGTCTTCTCAAGAAAAACTAGAGCAACAGTTCTTGAGCCCAATTATATCCAGCCTGCGTCTATTCCTGACTTCTTGAGTCTCCCCTGGGCTCAAGGAAGAAAAAAATATAGTGGTCACAGGGAAGAGAAACTTCCTCCTTAAGAAAGTATTTAAAACAAAAAGTTAAAATTACTCGAACACTTACTTTTTGATATTTTTTTCATGTTTCTCTCTTAGTGAAGAAGGATATAAGTTTCTGAGCCACTGGACACATTTTCTGTGCTTTCGAAAATGAGACAGTATTGTGTTCCTGATGATTACTACCTTTGAGAATTCCATCTCTTGGGAGGATCTATGCCCAGTATCATTAATAAAAGCTTGTTTAAGAGTACTTATCTCCAATGGAATAAAAATACTGTGGTTTTTTTCCACAAATATTAAGTATTTATTAATGTCTTGGGGTGACTTTATGATGTTGTATCCCCTATTGCTGCTCTATACCCAGACATGAATCTTGTGCCTTTCTGTACCTTTAAAACTGGGTGAGAGAGAAGCAAACCTCGACAATTAGTTTTCCATGTGAGCTCGAAAATGAAGTGGAGGCAAGGATCGTGCCATGATCTTGTTAGTGTATTTCATATTAGGAAAATCTGCTCAAATCTAATGGATGCTTCTTTTTTTAATATATTCTTGGAATAATTTGTGGAAACACATATGCCTTTGATTAGCCAAGAGTAAAGCTTCTGTGGATGGTCTTCTATTTTCTTTGCTTATTTGATGCTATATGAAACACTCCTCACTCCACAAAATCACAAAATGAAAACAGTAGATGAATTTGCATTCCCTGCACATCTCATTTTTTATGCAGACAGGTAACACATCAGCAACACTTTCTGCAGGTAATAAGTCTTTCTATCTGCAAATTCCACAGCAGTACTTTGTGTTTTGTACCCTAACAATTCCTAACATGAAACAACTTCCCTTTTAAAGTTCCCTTCTCTTGCTTTCCTTGCTACCTAAATGGCTATTGAAAAGTTAAAATAATTAGAAAATAGAGGTACAACCCATCCACTCACAAGCCCAATAATGGTTATAAATGACAAAGCTTGCTTTGCTGATTTATTTGAAAGTGTGGTGTTGCTGCTATGCAGCTATTCTTTTGAGAGATGACAACCTATGACATTTTGTGGTAATAAGGATAAAGAGAAGGGGTTCTTTAAAAATATTATCTGATGAGAAAGCCTTTGTGTGTGTTTTTAAATGCTGAAACAAAAGATCACCAGAATGACTTAAAATTATTAGCTTGGCTCCTGCTAATTATAGCTATTTGGAGAGATACAGGTAATTATTACTTTGTCTATTTGTCAGAAATCTTTAACTTTGTGTTTGATAGCCTTTTTCCAGACTTTGTCTGAGTCAATGTTTTACCACAGATCAGTAATATTGGTCTACTATGACCATGCAAATAATCTGTTCTACTTGCAAGAATAATTATTGGCAAAAAGTAATAAATGGACTAAGAGACAAAGAGGAAATTCTCTCACTAGGATTTAATGTATGAAATGAGCACTTAGAGAAGTAACACATGTTATCTGCTGGACGGTAGATTAAGAATTAAAGGGCCGATCTGAGTTGGTCATTGAAGTTGAATTTTTGTTTCATGAAAAAATCCTCAGCTGAATGCGTGGCCTAAAGTGAGTAGGGTCTGAATGAAAGCATCACCAAAGTGAGGCTTCTGTCCACACACTTCATCAAACCAGACTGAGCTCCTCAGGAGATTGGACCAAATCTAGATAAGGAACAAAAGACTTGTTTCTGATAAAAACAGGAACCACGGAGTTGCAAGGCCTGGGTTGTCCTCCAGAAATGTTTTTTACAGTTGTAGGCAGATCACTTAATCTTGGTTAAATCACATAAGTCAATGAGGTGGAGACATACCCTTTAGTAGAGAAAGGGAAAAACTACTATCTCTCTGAAGGCAAATGAATCATTCCCTTCAGTCCTCGTGTTGGATAATTGTGAATCAGATACTGAAGGGTTTTTGCCATCTAATAACTCTGTTCAACATGCACATTAATAAATTAAATTACTTGGTAATTTAGATTATTATATTTATCAGTACATTAGATTAAGACAAAAATATTCCGGGCCTATATCCTCTAATTCATCTCACAGCAAGAAAAAAATTCAGTTCTAGGTCCACTGATAGGAAGTTTCAAGAATAATTATGATATAGCTTCTAATATTTCAGTTAAAAAACTGACAATATATTCAACTTCTGATTCTCTGCACAGGACTAGGTCTTATTTTCTTATTTTCTTATTTTCTTTCCTGTTCTGCTTATGAAGGGATTTGAGGTTTCCCTGCAGAGAAACATTGTGACTAGCTTGCCCACTATACCTTGCCCACTCACTAATTAAAGAAAAATATATCATGTCATTTTCCACAAAATCATGGGTATATTCAGAATAAAAAAGGAACAATTCCTTTAGTTTTCATATAATTATTTGTTTTCAGACCTCTGAAATGAAGTACCTTGTCTGTCTCTTTTTTTTTATAGAAGTCCTAAGAACTGATTGACTTCCATTGCAGATAATTTAATTTATAGAATGATAGTATACAGTGTGATATATCAATTTTGCAGTTTGTAATCTAAAAATATTTCTGTTATAAGCCTAAATTTCTTCACAAATTGATTTAATCGACCATAACTCTGCCAGTTTTACATTTTTTTATATGCCTAAAAATAAGCCAGGTACTGGAGGAGCACAGTGACTACCTGATTCTCCCTCTGCTACTCTCTGTAGTGGAACTGGGAGTAGTGATGCAGAAACTGAGTTGGACTGAGCAATTCGGTCTGAGATGAAGAAAGTGACCTGTGTCAGATTCATTGGATAGGAATAATATAAAGGTACATCCAATATGAACTGTATAAATCTGTATACTACTAATAACATGCATATAATTATGTGCTTAACGTATTACATGCAATAAATATACCAATGCATTGCACTTTCTACAGACTCCAGCCAAGAAAAGGATGGAGTTAGCACTGCAAAACCACCTGGTGCAGCATGCTTTTCATATTTTCATCAGGAAATACTTAGATGCAATATATATGTGTATATATATTATATATACACACATTGATTTGTTTATATGTGATATATATGACCTGTCTACGTGGAGATGAGCATACACCTGCACACAAAAAGAGAAAGCAGGGTATAATCTTTCACAGCAGATGAAAGCAGAGATGTTTTGCTCAGTCCTTTACCTGTTGTAGGTTACCAACCTGACAGGAAAAAGGGCAGTGCTGTCACTTTCTGGCACTCCCTGGATGGGCTGCAAGACTGATGGAAACTCTCTCAGGCAGTTTCTCCAACAGTTTCTTCTGAAGTTGATACAGAAATGCATATGGAGCCCATAAGCACTAACAAGTCTTACTCAATGAAAAAAAGAGGACAGCTCTTTTACTCTGCTATGATTAATTGCCATAAAATGAAACTGAATCCATCAGTGAAGAAATGAAATATTTAACACTCACAAATACCACAGGTTTAGGGTTTTTATCAGATTAGACTAATAGGATATGTTAATATTCTCTGGGAAATGGGATGCTGTGAATTTAGTAACACTATGTCCTCAAACGAGGAGATAAAGAGTTTCTTGTTGAAAACATAGATGTATCAAATCCTACAGCTAGAGAGGGAAAAGTTAATTAGACAAAACCTTCTTCTTGATAAACGAAAAAGTAGGTATTTGATATCCAGTTAATTTTATACGAGAAGTCACAACTGAAGCCACTGTGAGAGCTTGATTTATTTAATTTTTTTTTGGCATTTTGTTTTCATAAATATTTTAGCAAGAAGGTTTTTCACTCAGTAGAATGTATATAAAGATATCTTAACTGACTGGTTATAATCTCAAAATGTTAAACTGAACAAAATTTGTGCACTTAGGACTTCAGTGGAGACAAGATGTATGCTTTCCTGCTAATGTCTCTTCCAAACTGAGTAATCAGATCTATATCAGTGCATCAGCTGAGTACTGCACAATACTTGACATACAGTGTTGTTCAATAAGAGGGATTGCTGCTCCACTTGTGTTGTGAAATAATGCCCTTTTTTCAGATAATTATAGAATGACAATAGAAGTGGAAGCTCTCAGCCAGAGATCTGTGCTAATGCTGCAAAACATTTATGAGATTGATTTGGAAAATGGATTTATTTTCATTCTGTTTACACTAATTTTTTGCTTGCTTTCTCATGTGAATAAACACTCTATAAAGGTCTCTATATAAATCAGTGATGCAGGATAATTTGGAATCCTGCTTTCAATATGAGTTACCTTACTTTGAAAAGGAAATTGAAAAATTAGACAAGTTTAGAGACAGGCAGTAAGTACATTGATGAGCATAAAATTCAGGTTTTTATAAGAAGAGAGCTTTTAGAATAATTTGGATTATTTAATTTTAAAAGGTCAAAGGCATAAAGATGGCAGGCATAGCTTTTATATAAAGATAAGAAAAGATATAACTGTGAAAAATAACAAATATTTTATTAAGGATTTGCCATCCAAGCTCAACATAAGAAGTTATCCTATGAATGAAGACATTTATGATTTCTATCTAGTGACAGGATTTTTTGAGTAATATTAAAATATATTCACAAACGTGCAAATTTTATTTTGGAGCAAAGTTATTGCAAAGAATATCTAGATTTTATTTTTATTGAATATTTTGGCACATGTCCATTTCTTTCTTGCATTGAATGGCTATCAAAATCTTGCTAGATTCTTCCAGATCTCAACAGCTTTTCAGATTTCTTTTAAGCTTTTAAGATCTCTTCAGCAAGACACCCACTATCCTCCTCCTGAAAAGCCAATTTTGTTGATGTTTTTGAGGCAGAGGTTGCAGTGTAGAACTGGTGATTCTACAGTGAGGAGAGTGAGATTCTACAGTGAGGAGAGTGAGATTCTACAGTGAGGAGAGTGAGATTCTACAGAGAGGAAGTGACCTGCAAGAGCATCAGCACAGTCAAAAACCAGTTAATGTTGGTTTATCTCTCTAGCATCCTTTTATTCCCTCCTCCTCCTGCTTCACCTCCCGTAGCAGGAAGATCTCGATTCCACTCTCCCTTACTACATCAGCAACATCTCATTTTGATTCCACTAATGGGAATGCTGGAAATGAAATAGTAATACTGAGCAAGCTAGAGTCATTTTTATTTTGTTGCAAATGGTAACAAGTGCCTTTTCTGCATATTAAAGTGTCTACTACGATGAAATAAACAGTAAAAGAGATCTCGAATTTTGTTGATTGGCACAATATTTATATGAAATATTAGGACATAGGAGAGTTTCCAGTTTGGTACTATTTTACAATTTCAGCATTCACTGAGATTGAAGTAAGGTTTATCTGATTCTTTGAACAGGCTAAAGAAAATTATATGGCTTTAAATTTTTTCAACTCCATAATATTCCTAAATTTAAAATTGAGTTACTAGATTAAGCAATATATTAAAATATCCCACTAGAAATTACTTTTTTTTTCATCACAATGACAGAATTGTTTATTCTTGGGAATAAAAACTCCCATGGAAACTTCTTAATCATATAAAGACATGATTTTCAGCACTGAAGCTCTCTGCTTGAAAAAATGTTTACTCATTTTAATATTACAGAGTGTTGTAAATGGAAAAAGAAAGGATGATATTAAGTTTTTAATGCTTTTTTTGTCCTTTAAGATTTAAGCAATCTCCAACACTAAGGAAAACTTTTAATTGATATTTAGTGACTCCTCTTTTCAGATAAGATATTAACACTTGTCATATAATTAATTTACTCATTTTGCTTAGTGAGCAGTCCTCTCAGTTTGCTCTCTGTAACGAGCTGAAGGTGAGCCCATGAGAAAACTACATCCTGTTTTCTCAAGTGTTTGTGAAACGTGAGCTGCACCATGCTGAGGACATTTTCTTGTTTCTCTTGCAGCTCTCTGGCAGAATTCCACAAGGAATTTCAAAGGTCATATCCTCATACTGCTGCACTTGAAAGGAGCAATCTATTTTTTCTTTTTTTTATTTCCTTCCCAGGTGTAACTGAATTTGGAGCTTCTGTCGGAAGGCAAGAATTTGGGGAAGAGTCCTGCTGACATCAGAATTAATTCTTTTCATCACAGAAGGTTCTAGGAACTTGGCAAACTAACATTCTACAGATTTAGTAAGGTCAAAAGCACAGGCCTTGTACGTACTTTGAACCTATTTATTTTTATATTTTTTAAAATGTTCTAAGTCTTCATTATTCGAAAATTAGCTAGCAGACACAAATCTTGTGTTTTACAGGTGGATCCTTAACAGTAGCAGAGAAAATTGTGATACTGATTTTTCCCTTATCAGTGAATAAACATTTAGAGGAGTCAGAAACATTTGTAAGTAGAATCGTATTTCTTTTTAAATTTAAAAATTTCCAATTACAGTGATGAAGATCACTGTAATTGTATTCCAAACAATAAGCTTGCTTGGATTTAACCACAGTTCTAGATATCACAGATTAGTGATGGGGTTTCACACCATAAGATACCAGTCATCTTTCCATTTAGTATGTACTTATTGTATATGTGTGTCCATACTAAACATCCTGTCTTGGTTTTCTAATTTTCCGGTAATTTTATGTTAGTGGCTTGCTTTTTTTTCTTCTGAATTTTAGAAGACTCTAAACCAGATTATTTTCTGGATGTAATATTGTGCTGACTTTGGCCATGATGGAGTTAGTGTTTGTCACAGTAGCTGGTATGGGGTTATGTTTTGGATTTTTGATGAAAACAGACTTGGTAACCCAGAGATGTTTTAGTTACTGCTGAGCAGAGCTTACACTGAGCCAAGGGCTTTTCTGCTTCCTCACATCCCCCAGTTAGGAGGCTGGGGCTGCACAAGGAGTTGGGAATGGACACAGCCAGGACAGCTGACCCAAACTGACCAAAAAGATATTCTGTATCATGTATCATCATGGTCAGTATATAAAGCTGGGTGAAGAAGGAAAGGGAGGACATTTAGAGTGATGGTATTTGTCTTTCCAAGTCGCCATTATTCAAGATGGAATTCCCCTTTCCTGGGAATGGCTGAACACACCTGCCTGCCCATAGGCAGTGACAAATGAATTTCTTGCCTAGCTTCATTTGTAGACATGGCTTCTTCTTTCCCTCTTAAACTTTATCTCAACCCATGAGTTCTCTAGCTTTTACATTCCTGAATCTCTGCCCCATCACACTGGGGAGTTCTGGTAGGGGAATGACCAAGCATCTGTGTGCGACTTAGCTGTCGTCTGGGGTGACAACCATCAAAATTTGTAGCAAAGGTTGATGGTTTAATGATCTAATCCAGTCACCTTAAGTATGCTTTTTTCTATCTTCATAAAGTGTATAACCAGGTGCTCTAAACTCACTGGAATTAAGACAGGAATCTACAGTATTAGCATAGGGAAATTTTTTCAAACTGTGCTTGTCTGGCCCACCATAACATATTGATCAAATTACATTTTTTTCTGGATTTCTTTATGTAAAACCAAATGAAAATTTTTCCACTAAAAGTTTGCTATACAAATGCACACGCACAGATGCGTATGTGTGATGTATATTGCACAAGTACTTATCAAAACCTCTGCCAAGAACTTGCAGAACACTCATAACATCATTGGCTTGATTTAGTTTTGTGGTATGAGAGCATATGCTGCTATAACCACTTCCACTGTTTTCTATCTGGTGAAAAACCTCTAGAAAGTAATGGGGGCATCTGGATATTTACAAGAAGAGCATCCACAACATGGCAGAAGTCCAATCCTATTTTACATTGAAAGGTCAAGTTGAGTCATGATGAATCTGTTGCATAAGAGCTCTCATCCTGTTCTGGAAAGCACTTATGATACTTCCACAAACTGTAATTTTATGAAATATTTGTTGAAATCCATTTGCTCAGAAAACAGGAATCTAACTGTACCAAATAAACTCTACTGATGTTAAAATTTGTATGTTTCAAGGTTTTTCTTCTGACTGGAATAAAAACAGCGTATCAAAATATTCCAACAGTAATAATAATATTATCACTAGATGACTGAAAAATGGCTGTTTTTTATTCCAAGTATGTGTTTTGTGTACAAGTATCAAAGAGATTATGCAGGAGGGATTTTAATTTTCTTAACTAATTCAGAGTGTAACTGATATAAAACTTAAGAGCTTTATTTCATTCTTAATTCAGTACACAATTTCTAACACAACCTCCACTCAAGTATCAAACAGCTACTGAAGAAACTTAAAATGAGGTTTAATATGGCATCTGGAGTATCTGAAAAAGCAATTTATAGTTGCTTGTCTAGGTTATTTCTGTTGTGGTTTGCTCATGATCAGCACCATAAACACTGGAACTACTTCCCGTAACTACAGGATGGCAAATTCCCTTGCAGCCTACATCTTTCCCTCTTTGCAACTTCTGTCCCCCACATCCTTGCGCAGAGTTTGCAACAGCATGTACAAAGAGTATTGATTATTGGCTTTTACAGTCCTGAGCAACCACGTGAAGGAACATTGTGCAGAGTGAGAGGAAATTCACTCTAAACACGTAAGCCCAGACAGCCCGAAAGGGAAACTGGCTTTCTGAGGAAATTATGTCTAAAGGCTTTAGCCATTCTGGTTGTTTTCACCCCAAGCAAATGTGACTAATGCAAGTGCTTATGCAGCCAGGAGGTAAACAGTATCAGGGAACTGATCCAGCTGAAAGTACTTTTCTGGGTAACTTTTTGACTGGACTGATTTATCTTATCTGATAATCTGTTTGCACTGCTACAGGATGCTTGGGCCAATTGGCAATGTGAGGGCAGAAGCAAGTGGCCAGGGTATTTTGGGTGCAGGTGGCAGTTAAAAGAACTGGATTAAACCTGCAAATACTGATGGAATCACTGTGACCTTGGCTGTCAGCAAAGTTTTAACATTCATTATCTTCTATTTATGCAGGGTAGTTACCCCACTGCTTATTTCCAGATACCTGCTAAACTTTAAAAACAAAGAAAGACTTCATAAAAAGAAACACTTTGGGGTGTTTTGCTTATTTAGCTTGTCATTTGATTTTTCCTGAAGTAGCAGGGAGTTGAGATGTGGACAAAGGTAATTTTTATTATGGTGAGATGCAGGGAGTGTCTGCATCAGAAAAATCTTTGATACCCAAAGCTTCTGGGTGGATACCCATGCTTCTGCATAGAACTAACTAGTCTTAAAACTGTCTGTGCAATGGACAGTCAATGTGATTTACCAGCTCCCCGCCTCTGCCACTGAGCTTTTCCATGCCTCTTTTCTCTCCTACTCTTGGTTCAGTGGTTCGGAAAATTTTCTTGTGGTGCTTCTCGGGCCCTTAAAGTCATTAGGTAAGAAGTTTGATTCTGTAAAATTCTTGTTTGCTTCCATGGGTGTCCAGGTGTGCTACAGGTAAGTTAGAGATGAGAACATTTATGTAGGACTAAAGAAAAATGGGAAAGTATTCCCTTTTTCTGGAACCAATAGACTGTTAAAACGGTCCTATTATCTAGGAAGATACTAATTTTGGTGGAATTTCCTATTGGATGAATGAGACTATGCTTCATTTTTTCTTGGTGTTAATATTTTCATCTGACTGACCTACAAACCTAGGAATGTTTGCTCCATTTTCTATATCATCACAACAAGTGTATTTTCTGAATGCATTGCTGTGTGTGAAGCAGATACATGATTCTGTTGACATCAATAAATTGGGTGTATGTAGAAAGTGCAGTTTGTCAAAGAAAACCAACCCTCTTATCACCACCAGCTCCTACTATGTTATATTTTTCTTGATAAATTTCAGTATTTGCCATTTTCTAACTGTAAAAACTTCCAGACACCGATATTTTTCTACATCAAGTATTTTCTTAGTTCTATTAATCAGCTGTTTCTGATAAATATTCTTTTTATTCTCTCTCTCCTATGTGCAACAGAAAGTGAAGGGACTTCACAAAGAGTGTCTTTGGATGTCTGGATTCTCTTAATACCGCCAAAGGCCATTTATCAGAGATGAATAAGGAATAGTAATTTCTGGCTGATTCATATGGATTATTTAAGTATCCATCTGGTGGAAGAGTAGAGAAGCAGGAAAGGCCTTGTCTACGTGCAAGCGCTGCTCAGCAATAAGGAAAACACCTCTCTCTAATCAGAATGTTTCCAGCACAAATCCAAAACTCAGACCCTTACCAGCCACTGTGAAGAGCATTAACTCTATCCAAGTGCAATCTAGAAATGAATTCTTGTGTCACCAGGTAGAATACAAAGGAGATAAAACAATTTTTCTTGAAATCTACATCTTCATTAATGGCTACATGTAAGTAGTCAGGTTGGGAGTAACAAAAAAGCTTTAACAGGGAAAGAAATAAAAGAGCAACAATCATTTTTAAGCAAGCCAAAGCACTTTTATCTTGTGACAGACTCCAACAAATTTTTTGATTGATGCTGATGTTAATGGACACAATGTTAATTTGGTTCCCCTTTTCTAAATACTTTTGTTCAGAGTTTTTTATTGCACTTGGAACAGATAGATTTTTCTTTGAGTCAATACATTAGAAAGTTAGTTGCCTAAAGAGGGTTTACACTGTGTTCCTCTGAGCTTAAATGTTTTCCCGGACATTTAATCTATTTTGGATTTAGGACTTGCTGCCCTTACATTTCACTCTTCAAAATCAATCATTTTATTTTTAAAGTTTTATCCATGCGTGCGAAGACACCCTTCTTGTTCCAAGATAAACAGAAGATAGTTGTATCTGAGGAACTCGACTGGATTTGCACAAAACAATCAATAGTCAGAAATATGCCCATAGACAACCTTATGAATAATTTCTCCTCCAATACCAGCTGCAAGAACTACGTTCTCTTTCATGATTAACCAGAGAAATTTATGAGCAGTTTATCTATATAGAAGTCATACAAGTAAATGATTTAATATATATAATTTTTAAATGAACATGTAGGAAAGTGGAAAAGAATGTAAATTATAATTAAAAATTTCTTTGTGGATTAAAATAGATTGTGGATTGTAGAAAATTGATTAAAACCTCATTTTAAGTGACCATATTCAAAATTTCTTAGTTTTTCATAGGAGCATGCATTTCCCTCATGCAGAAGTATTGTATTGATTGTAATTCTGACACTGATAATTCTCAGTGTAAAAAAATAAAAATAGAATAAATTCGCTAAAAAATAGTCTCTTAATTATAATATTGAATGTAAAATATCATTTATCTCATGAACAATTAGCATTCTAATTGCTAAAAAATACATCAAGACATATTTATAATATAATAAATAATAAAAATAATATAGAGTTTTCTAATAAAGAGTTTTCCAGGGCAGAAATTTATAGAAATTTATCCAGAGTCTGTTTACACTGACTGTCTTGGTCTTTGGATCTGGTCCTAAATTAAAAATAAATAAATATATAAAATAAGTCAGAATTTATTAATTTTCTCTATTTGTGAGCTTTCATTAAATGTTTAACTGATTTAAAAAATGTGATTTCCAATGTGGGAGTGTTTACTGTGTTATATGAGTGAATAGACAAAAGTATTTGACCTGAGTTGGAAATCCAGGGCCTTACAGGGAAATAGAAAGTAAAAACAAATGTGCTACATACAGTGCAACATTATTATTTCAATTGTATCCAAGGAAATTAGAACTTCTTTGCAGGTCTAATCTCTAAAAAGGAGTCCTAAATGTGAGAGCATATATCTGATACTTTGTCTATACCCAAGAATGGAAATACTTTTTTAACCTCAAATATTTAAAAATTATCTACATTTGTCATATTATTGGGCTCTAGATAGTTTGTCCAGAGAGTTTTTATGTGATGGAATTCTATGATTGGTGGATTGATGTTAAAAAATAAGAAGGTATTTTTTTAAAGGTAATGAAACTATAAACTATCAATCCTTGAAAAGTCATCGAAAGAGGAATATTCTTTAAAATAACAGCCACATGGATTTGCTTATTATCTGTTGGAGGTAGTTCTGAACTGATAATGAAAAGCACTAGCAATTACTTTTCAGTAATTAATATTTATTTTGTAACCAGGAAAAACAAAGATATATACAAACGAGCACTGGTTAATTTGAGAAATCCATGGCTACGATTCAGCCTGGGATGAATTTATTCTGTTCTGACGAAGTAAAAAAAGGTGCTTATTTGATGACTCATTCTCAAGAAAAAAAAAAAAACAAAAAAAGGACCAGAATTTTTTATGTTGGGAAAGTGAGAGTAGATTTTTCCCATTGCTGGTAAAGACAACTTGCAATTAGAAAAAATCAGCTGCCTTTTCCTCTGTGACAGCCTTAGAAAAACACCAAAGCAAGGAAAAATGACACACTTTGATGCAATAATATTTCTGAGAAGGGGTGGAAATACATATTCAAAGGGAGAAGTGAATACTGAAGATGATTCAGTATGTGGCAGATTTTCACATTTCTGCATTTTATGTTATTCATCACCAGCCACCTAATTTCTGTCTTGCCTGTCATTGTTTAAAGCAAGCAAGCAAACAAACAAGCAAACATGAAAGAGTTTCTGAAAGACTCACTTTGCCCACTGTTTTCTGGAAATCATAATTATACACAAAGCAGACACAGGCCTGTTAGGAGATGGAGAGCAGTTATAGCCTTGTTAGGATGATAAGCACCAAAAGTCAAAAGATTTTTACTGCATATGGGTAGATAAGTACAACTAATTCACAAATTACAGGTGATAATGTGGAGAGAATCTGTTTAATTTATTTTGTTCCATGTCATAGGCAATTTTTTCCCCCTGCAATGTAACTTCAGGTGTATTTCCCACTTTTTAACTATGAAAAATCTAATAATTTAAACTTCAATAATACCTATAATTTCCTTTCTGGTGATATTTAATATTATGATCAGCTCTTTTAGCAGAGTTCTTCAAATCCCTTTTAGTACTTATTTTCTTTCTATTATCCTTATTTTACTATAGTTTTTTTCACTTAAACTTTAAACAAGTTTCTCTGAAAGTTGAATATATATTCTTTAATGTAACATTCATAATATTTCTTAGAATCTTATGACCACTTATGTTTTTGTTATAGGAGAAAACCACGGTAATGTGATAAAAGTAAATACATTGTGATGTGAGAAATGGGGAGTCGCTGTCACAGGAGGGTGACACAGGTGGTCACAGGAGGTTTGAAATTAAGAATTTATTCAGTGTTTTTCTTCCTTTTTTTAGATATTTCTGAAAAAAAATAAATTGCAGTTTCTCAAATTAATTATTTGAAGCTGTTTGCTGAAAAATCCCTGTGAAAAAATGTAACCTATTCATAAGCTTGTTGCTGTAAACATTTAGTGGTCAAAATCTGAATTTCAAGCTTTTTTTGATATCCTATTGCACTGCCTGCTGAAATCAAGAGGAACCATTTCACTGGCATTCGTGGGCATTGGAGTGTGGGGTGGTTGTGTGTTTTATCCCTTCTTTTAGACAAAGTGAGATTTCAGGGTCAAGTTTCTGCTACATATGCCTCATTTGTCAGCCTTTACATATATTCACACAAATTTCTGACATATTTGCTTTACTGGGGGAAATATTGCTGTCAATACTATTAATTCCTCTTAATTCCATGCCCTAGGCTGCTGCTAAAGTTTGAGGACTTAATGAGGTATGCTCACTTTAAATTAACATTCATAAATTAATATTTTGGATTTTATCTTTGTGGGTTTTTTTTACTTACCCAGCCATACTTGTAAAGATCAGCATTTCACTTGTGCTATGAGGATACTACTGAGAAAATTATTGGAATCTGTTTGCCATCATGGTGTGAAGCCTCTGCTGCTATTGCACTTCATTACCACCTAGGGATGTTGCTGTATTTAATGGGATAAATTGACAAAAAAGTTAATAAACCTCTGCAGAGAAATTCATCCATCAGCTGAATTTGCCTTTCTAAAATGCCCTTTGTGAAATTACCTGGGGACATACAACACAATTAATATAAAACAGAGAGACCAATAAAACTTTAAAAGGCTTAATTCTACAGAACATTTTTTTTTAAATGAAGTTTTAAACATGGACTCTCGTCTGTTTCAAAGTTCATAAAGAAATTGGGCCACAGTGCCAAAGTCTGAAAAGGCACAGCCTTTTGCACATGTTTATAAGAATATTTATAAACTGCATTTTGATGAATGAATGGAATATGAAGAGCTAGAATCCCTAAACAACCCTTTGATTCGAGAGGTCAAAAGTTTTCATTAGGAGAAACGTGTCTTAATCGTAATTTAAACAGAGTTGCAGGACAGTTTGAGCCACAATATGTGTCTTTTCAGTTGAATTGCACACCAACAGGAATTAGCTTGGAAACCAAGAAGAGAAAATTGCAGCGTACAAGGTAAGGCAGATAAAATCAGACACCCCTTGAGCAGTATGAGCTAATATCTGTGTAGCTGCCCTCCGGAGCCCAGATCTCAGGCGCTCCATTTCAGAGGTGGCAACAAGGCACCTTGATTACATGACTGCTCTGAACTTCTAAATAAATCTCAGAACTGCTCCAGCTTCAAGGTTAGAGAGTTACCTGAAGGACAAAGAAAACTTCCACTGATATATAAGAGGTGAAAATATCCAACCGTCTTTTTTTTGCTATGTCTTTAGTGAGTTTTTGAGGTAAAGGCCAGGTCACTTAGCTGCAACACAAATTTAAAAATTCTTCCTGATTCTGAGCCCAAAGCAGGAAGGAAAAGGCTGTTTATTTTCTAGTATCTTATAGAAAAGCATTGTAAGGATGGTGGAATAAGTAAATTTCTGATTCCACCACCACTGCTGTGAAAAACAGCTTTTCATTCTGAGGTTCCAGAGCAGATTCAGAGACAAGCTGAACCCAGCTCTTATACGAAGAGAGACTTAGATGGCCTCCCCCAAACTGCTGCAGCTTGGTTTCATCAGAAAATACAATCTTACTGTATTGTAAAATTATTGTATAATTATGGCATTTGATTATATAAAATACCCACAGTGACGATTGAAATGAGCGGAGGACTTTTATAAAGGGAAAGATAGGCCTATTCTAAATGGCAGTAAAAACTGAAAAATGGCTAAAGGGTGGAATTATTTTCACATTTGTAAGCAAACAAGAAAATTAAGATTTAAAAACACAGCACTATGTTAGGACTGAAACATCCATGCAGAATCGGATCTAATAGGTGACGTAAATCCAAGAAGTGGAATATTAGCAGCTGCTGAACTGTCAGGGACAGATGTGATCCACCTGCTCCCCTATCAATGCATGTGAACACATCACAAACACAGAAACACCTCAAATATGCTGAAATGGAACATGAAAATGTTTCTCATTACCCAGTTGTTCTGTCAAAACTCCTCAAAAGACATTACTGGTGGGGAGGAAGGTTTTTACGTTACCTGAGGAAGAGAGAGGAAGACACTCATGATGATTTTATTTTACCCCATCATTTTAAGCAAATGGCAAGCTTTTGAGGAATTATTTCAGTAGATGGCTTTAAACACAGAGGTTCAGCTTGGTAATTACAGTCCTAACAACAGAAGTTCCCTCTTCTGAAAGGATTTCTGCCCTATTTCTGTGGCAGGGAAATTATGGCCAGGAGCTGATCTAGGCTTTGCCAGCTGGCTAAAGGTACTGTCACCACATGGAGAAGATTTTTGGCACAGTCGATTTTGTGGCACAGTCACAGCCCATTGTAATCCCCTTCTCATGTCCCAAGTGCAGTGAAAAGTTAGCAGTACAAAAGATATTTCAAGTTCTGTATTTTTTAAATGGATTTTTAAAAGGGACATTAACAAAATTTATGAAAATATTTGGATGGGAAAAAAACGGGCAAAGCCCAGCATATTTCTGTATTACTCATTTTCTCCCTTTGCTCTTAAATCTTACAGAAGTCAACTTTTAGACTGAAGTCTTATGTAAGTGTACCTCAGGCTCAGACTAGTGAATTATTTCTATTTCTAGTCTGTCAGAACAACAAATACCTTTGCAGCACTCTGTAATGCCCTCGTGCTTTTTGTAGCATCTCTGTCATTGCCAAGGAAGAACACGAAGTCCTTTTCTCTTTGTCTCTTCCTTTCATTCTTTCTTGTCCATTACATCTCCCATACTTCACCAATTTTTTCTTGCTGATTGGATTTTTTTTTGCCCTGTCTAACAGGAACACCCTGAATATGTTTGCTCTCAGCATTCCAACTTGCATCAGATGGGAAAAATTTAAAAAGTCTGATTGTCAGATTTGAGTTAGTGCGATTCCTACTTCTGTCGGGTATTTTTCTAACAATAAAGTACTTTTTCCATACATATAACTAATTGACCTGATATTTGAAGTAGGAAGTTGCATGCAACCATGAGACAGAGACTTCCAAAGGAAGCCATTCAGTCAGTTTTAGTGGGCTGTGAAGTCATTGCAGCACTACTAGCACAGAGAGCCAGTTTGGAGGTGAAAAAACCTGCCTCTAAGCTCTCTTTCTCAGCCAGCCTCTGTAGAGTATATTCCCTTCAGCATTTGGATGTCTAAATATTTTTTAAATTTAAGTTAGTCCTATCTTCTCCAACATGCAGTTTATGATTGATTTCTCTGTGGGTAGAAATTTGTGCCTAACTCTGTTTAAGAGGAAATGCTGCAACAGATGCTGTAAATTTACCAAATTATGAGAATCCAGAACAAATCCAGAAGAGGATTGTATATAAAGTCAGCTACTCCAAATGGATTTTGCTTTTGGACTATTTAAGTATCAAAATACAAGGTCTTCAAGGACCTGTAGGATCCAGACAGTGTTTGATGATCACTTGATTTAACAAATAAGAAATATTGGTATTTATTTCCAATTCTATAAGAAAAAAGATTAAATAAGTAAAATCCCAGAACATAAAATGCTCACACCATGTTAACACAGTATGAAAGAAAGCATTGGGATTTTTTCTTTTTTTCATAATCTTTCTCATATAAAGAATGGGTCTGTTTGTCTATTGGTTTTTGGTTTTTGTTTCAGGGAATGTATTTCTTCTCTCACTGTAGATATTTACTTTTTTCAATGTGTTTTTCAGATAGCTGGAAAGCTGAATTCTTAAATATTTCGCCAAGTGAATGGCTTTCCTAGTGTGAGGAGTTTCACCAACATTCCCAACTGCTGTTTTCAGTCAACAAGTTTATTAATGCAGATAAAATTACTCTAATACATAAATAAACCCTTACCGGCTTGAACAAAACACTTTACATATGAAAAATAGCAAAGTGTACAAACTGAACATATTTTTATAAAATAATAACTTCTGAAATCTAAGCAGGGGTTACCATAAATTTAAAATTAAATGAAAGCTATTTATTGTTTTAAAATAAGGAAAGAATCAAAATGTATGCTTACTGCTCATTTTTATTCTTTCTAGGTAGCTTACTTTCTGAGTCTGTTCAAGTGTGCTCTCAGGAGAACAGATTAGAGGTAGAGGGAAAACATTTTTTACTTTCTACTGCTTTTAGTAATATTTTTTGACTACTTATACCCATTTCAGAATAGATTTCTGACTGCTTTTCCAATGATTTTCTTTCACACACCTCTTCTTACCTCAGCAGAAAAGAACTAAGGAAACAAACCAAATCATCCACCCTCCTACTGTGGTAAGGGAAAAGAAATACACAAAAAGGTTTATCCTCCTCCCCTTTTCCATCCAGATCACCTATACAGTTTTCCGAATACACAGTGGCCATGTTAGCTCCTCCCTTGCGGCTCTGTGCACTCTTTGAGTGTTCCTTAATACTCAGTTGCTATATCAAAGACATGGAAAATTGTTCTATAACTCAGTTTACAGTTTCTGCAACGCCTGCACAAAAAATGGCTTAATGTCTAGAGGAAGGCAAGCATTTATCATGTAAAGTTATTAACATCTTTGTTTGCAAAGGAAGACTTTTTTTTAAAATCCTTTATGAAACAAAGTTTTTGCTGAGGCTGATAAAAATGGTTAGAGTAAATTGTGCTCCCTCTGTGCTCAACACCTGATTTCATCAGCTGCCCTGCAAGAGATAGCACCTCGATGCTGTCTTGCAAGAACTGCAAAGCTCAGCCAAAACAGAGCTCAGCTGCTTTGGCAATGAACATCTGGCAAGGTGCTTATATTTTCTAGTGCTCTTTTAAATAAAATTCAAGTATCATAAACCTCAGGAAAATTTACATTCAAGCTGTCAATGACCAGAGCATCTTTAATAATATACTCCCTGTGTCATGCCATAGTATTACTTTATAAGATGTTAGACATTGCTATGTGGAATATCATTTGTCATAACTGTCCTTTGACATTTGACAGGACACTTCAGTGCTAATTGGGAGTAGAGTTCTGCCATAAGGATCAAAATACATGCTCCTTCCAACTGACTGGGTTTGCACAAAATTACTTTTCTTTTTTTTCTATTTTTTCTCTGTGAACAGCAGGTGGAAGATTAATACCTGATACTCTTATTTTAATTTAATCTTCTAGTGGTTTGTATAAAGTTTACCTGTCTTCCTCCTGCTATAAAAAGAGCTTCGAGCAACTGAACACCTTGCCAGTGTTTCAAAGGAAAATGAAAGTTTAGCTGAGACTTGTAGTGCTCAGAACCAGAGATTTGGTTCTGCAGGCTCCAACAAAAGGGAGTATTTAGCCATCTGCTTGAAAATTCTCTATTCAGGAAAAGACTCCACAGATCTCAGTCTCATGCACTGTGGCTCCACATACCTTCTGCTCCACTTGAATAAGGGTGTGTACTTCCTGAACAGTGTGGAAATAATATTTTCAATTAATTCAAGAGGAATGCACATTTTCCTGAAAGGAGTGAAAGAAAGTGTGATACTGGGGCTTGTGAGTTGCACTGTTAAGTGTTGTTTGACAAAACATAATAATTTTTTTCAGTGCATGAAAAAATTACTAGAGGAATATTTGTACTCTTTTGATGACAATGTTAAATTGGTTTTAGGTTTTGGATATAAGCTCTTCCTTGTCAAAAACTACTCTCGAATTTGTTTTTCTTCAGGGAAAAATAACTAAACCTTTTGCAAAAATAGCCTCTTATATTTCAGGAAGCTCATTTAATAAAGGTTTCAATGAGATAAGTGGAAGGCAAATAGGAAAATGACTTTTCTTTGGAGGTGGGTTAATCCTAGGAAATTGAGTTAGAGGAAGAGAATGTAAACTATAATGGAATTAGTGTGAGACTAATGTGGTTCATGTCAAGTACCATGAAGAAAATTAGAGGTGTTATGCAAAAGCAACAAATACCTTATTCTCTTGTCTCATGATCCAGGATAATTATGATATAGAACTACTATTTGATCTTGTTTCATCATGGGCTTGTCCTTTTGCAGATGTCAAAATCCAGTCTGAATTCCCTTACCATCTGAGCAGTATTTGCTCTAAGAGATGTATTAGTATTGTGTTGGGACATCAGTTTTTAAGATCAACTCTAGGCCCTATTACCGTAATGTACATCAACCATAAAATCTAGAATTTCAGGACAAATTTTATTTTTTATTCAACTGTACTTTGGAGAAGACATTGGTCCCCTTTTCTGGACAGGCTACTTTTATTTTTCCATCTACTACCAACCATCCCTAACTGAAATCCTGTTATCTTGGCAGAATGGTTTTGTATGCTAAAAAACAAAACAAAGTTTTTGTTTTTATGTGAAATGTATTTTGAACAAAGCATTCAGAGAAGTGGGTTATTGTTGTTGCTATGGCATTTACACGATTATTGAATATATCCTTATGTCTATAATATAGGACCTTTTTCTGCTGTTAGATGCTGTTTTCTTTTCTTTGCATAAATGATATGAATGAACATTGTCTCAGTCAATGTACTTACACTTGTCTAAAATCACATCAAGACCTATTACACATCTTCCAGAAAAATAGCCAGACAATGCTGTGTGTCAGCCACAGTCATTCTGTTGGTTTAGTTGAAGCATTGAAATACCATTTTGACCTTTGCAAAAGTTATTTCATAAAAATTAGGATGACTTGTGAATTTTTTTTCCTTTTTTCTTTATTTTTTCCCTTTCCTTTGGGACTAAAGTCAAATAAAATTCAGATAGCTATGACTGAGATTAAAAAAAAAAAAGTTTTGTTAACTTTGTTTTTCATTGTGAGTGATCCGAAGTTTCTTTCATGGTGTTGTCAAGAAGGCATCATATGAGAACATAAAATCTATCATTGCGAAGGATGCCATGGTAAAAAATATTTAGTAGCTGGCATTTTACTTATATGCATTAAAAGTTGTCTATATTTTATTGGAGTTTGATTAATCTCAATTTTCTGGCTTATGTATCTATTTTGAGGAATATATTTTTGCTGTTCAAGTGAAGAAAATTCAAGGGAAATTTTTTTTAATTTTCTCTTCTTTATGTTGAGTTGAAAATTCCTGGTTTTAAATTCAAATAACAAATTGTGACCATGTAACTAGTGCCACTACAGAAGAGGACACACAGCACACAGAGGAAAAATGGGAAATCAGGCAGAGTGTTTAGGAGAAACCTGTGTGTATTTTAGACCAGTGACAGTGTCAGTAACAGTGACAGAATAAAATGCATGAGACATGCTCAATATATTTCAGTATGTGGATACTAATTATGCTAATCTCTTATTACCATGTTTTCCGCAATTTTCTTCCAAGAAGAAAAGGGACAATACAATTTTACTCTTGATAATCCTCTAAGTGGTATAGTTTTTACCAGCAAATTTTTTTTTTGGTTAAATTTATTATTAAAGTATGTATCAGAAATCTTTCTCTTTGTAGAAAAGTTCCCCCTAGTTTACTCCAAAGATGATTTGCAATTTATTACAGGTGAAATGAGCAGATTTATATAAATCAAGATACTCAGGGAAAAAAGACTATTGCTTTCTTCATTTAATCACCCTCCCTCAATCATGCTTTTTCAGGAGACAGTCTCTATTAAGCAAAATTGCTAGAGAAGATATCTTCCAAGCTGTCAGTCTCCCAAGCAGATGGCAATGGTTTGGTTTTTTGCACAAGAATATCTTATAAATCACTTGTGTACATAGTGATAACAAAGGATGCTGAAGGCTTCAGTTGGCAAACACAATGTCATCATTACTACATGCTTGCTAATGTTGTCAGGAAAATGAGTCATTGATGTATTAAGAAAATCTCAACAAAACAAATGGGAACTTTTGCTCAAACTTCAGTGGTGTAAAATAGATCCAAGTTTTTAGAGTAATTTTTAAATGCTATTTTAAATGACAGAAAATTTACTTCTGCCTGAAAAGACAAATGCTTTTAAAATTGCGTTTATATTATAATAGCAAATCAGCTTTCTCAGCACTTAGTAACAAATAACAGCTGAGTGATAGCAATTAGGTTGTTTTGTGAAATTTAAAGAAATTTCTCAAATAATAATTAGAAAAGAAATTTTTCAGAAGAAGATAGAACAGGGAAATGGAGGAAATGCTTAACTGCAGATTTCATCACCATCCTTTCTTCCCACATAATGGTAAGACCATTTTACACAGGACTTAGATATCCTATATAAGGAAAGCAAGACATAGGTTGGTGAATTAATTAACTTTGCAGCTGTCATGCCAAAAGCAATTAACAGCCACACAAGCAGAACCTTCTCCTTTTCTGCTTTGGTGTCTATTTCAATAAACCTCTTAGCATTTTTCGCTCTGTCTTATCAAGAAAAATGAAACAGTAAGCAGAGAGTGTACTGGGAAAAAAATCCTTTGTTTTGTTTAATGTTTACTCAGAGAAAAAATTAAATTCATTAAAAAGTTTGGCATGTATTCAGGTATATACCAGAGGCATGTCTGAGTGCTCTCCAAAGGACTCGGCCATGGAGTACTGTTGTAGAATGAGAACTAAGAACAGTTTGGGTTGCAAGGGACCCAATGATCATCTAGTTCCAATCCCTCTGCCATGGACAGGGACAGCTTGCACTAGACCAGGTCACTCAAATCCCCATCCAACCAGGCCTTGAACACTTCCAGGGATGGGACATCCACAGCTTCTCTGGGCAACTTGTTCCAGTGCCTCACCATCCCCACAGTAAAGAATTTCTCCTTAATATTTAGTCAGAACCTACCCTCTTTCAGCCGATAGCCAGTCCTCTTTGTCCTGTCACTACGTGCCCTTGCAAAAAGTCCTTCTCCAGCTCTGTTGTAGCCTCCTTTAGTTACTGGAATGCTGCTATAAGGTCTCTCTGGAGCTTCCTATTTGAAAAATCCCAGCTCTCTCAGCCTGTATTTATAGGAGAGGTGCTTCAGTCCTCTGACCATCTCTTTGGCCATCCTCTGGATTTGCTCCAACAGGTCAATGTCATCCCTGTGCCAGGACCCCAGAGCACTGCAGGTGGGGTCTCACCAGAGCAGAGCAGAGCAGAGCAGAGCAGAGCAGAGCAGAGCAGAGGGACAATATCCCCTCCCTCACCCTGCTGCCCACACTGCTTTGGATGCAGCCCAGGACACAGTTGGTGAGTGGACATNAGTGGACATTGCTGGGGCATGTCCAGCCTCTCAATCCCATCGTGAACAGCACCAAGTATTTCTGAGGGGGAAGCTGCTCTTGACTCATTCTCCATCCAGCTTTATTTGTGCCTGGGATCGCCCTGACCCAGGTGCCAGATGTTGAACTTGGCCTTGTCAACTTCATGTGGTTCACACAGGCCCATGTCCCAAGCCTGCCTAGGTCCCTTTGGGTGACATCCCTGGCCTCTAGTGTGCTGACTACACCACACAAACTTGCTGAAGGTGCTTTGAATCCCAATGTCCATGTCTACCTGGTCAAACAACATTGGTCCTAATACTGACCCCAAAGGAACCCTACTTGTGACCCATTTCCACAAGAATTTTGTTCCAGTGGCCAAATGGACACTAGATAGAAGTAAGCTGTGGAAAAAAAAAATCCCAGTTGAGATGAAGATGATTTTAATGTGTGTCAGAGATAATTCAACAGACTGGGATTAACCTTTCTGAAAGAAATGGAGTTGTCAAGAAGGATGAAGATGTGGACAGGCACAAGACCTTGGAATGGAATTCAACATAAAAATTGGCTATACACTTAGCATGTAGCTACAAAATAGGAATGGCTAAGGTTTGTATTAGGCAAGATTTTTGACTAGGTTGCCATAATGCACTTCCTCTTAAAATCTGCAAATAAAGGAGATGTGAGATAAGCACCCAGCTCTTGCTCACCTAGATGAGATGTTCTGATCTCACATCACCATGATCAAAGCTATCATTACAGCAGTCTCTGAAATACTTTGTGCATTGCACAAACCTCAGAAAGAAGTATGTCACTTATTATTTCTGGACTGTTTTGCAGTTTGGTATTGTTGCTCCTAAGTATAGGCAGATAAGCTAAAACAACCTTCTTTATGTAGAATCTTATCTGAACAGAAAAAGTACTGTACTTAGCACTTTAACTCAGGGTAAAAGTAACTATTTTTATCTATGATAAAGACATAACTGCAACAATAATAATACTAAAACTTGAAATCTAGTCCCAGAGCCAAATTCAGTATGGAATATGATAGCAGTACTTAGCCCAGAAAAAGCAGAATATCACCAGCCTTCAAGTCCTGTGTGGGTTCTGCCGCATGGATGGTCCAGACCTGGGGCAAACAAAGAAAACAAAAGAGAAAGAGAGAGAGAAGAAAGGGGGCCAGAGGAAAAAGAAAGGGATGGGATGTGATCCATCCCTTTTGTAGTTAACCTGGTGCATACCTCTAATGTAAACTAAATTTTTGGAAGCCTCAATAATTTCCCTCAATTATTTCTTGTATCTCTGGACAGTTTAAGTTTTTTTAAAAATTTTTTGCATGCCCTTGGATTCTTGAGGAAAAATAAGAGGAATAACTGGTCCCTCTGTGGAGGAAAAACAGGAGAACCTATTGGTCCACATCCTGAACCATTTGACTGGAACGGTTCAAGGAAAAAATTAGATCATCTGGGAACATCTCAATCTCATTTAATGAGTTTTCTGGAGACTGGCTACTCCTGTGCTCGTTTTCCTGCAGCAGTTCAGCTTTACTGTTCTCAATAAAGCATTGCCATTTTATCCACTGATACTCTGCCTCATTGTTGAATGGGAACTGATGCAGCCAAAATCTCTAATTTCTGAATAAATAAATAAACAAAAATTGTGGTGACCAAACATTTCTTATCTGAAAAACTGTCTGTAACTTTCATAAACCACAACGAAAATGTTTATGGCAGTTCTCTAAGTTTTACTGCATGATTTTTGTCAGTGGCTTACTGTGAAATTGTACCTTAAATGTTTTCATTGAAGTACAGTAGAAATTAAAAGTCAACTGCAATTGATTTTAAATAATATACACATATAATGTAAAGGAAAACTGAAATCCTGAACTCCTGAAGACTGATGATGGTTCTGCCACTGACTTCAAGTAAATTAGTGTTGCACTTGAACATTTTTTCTGCACCATTTAGGGACCATTTTGGACAAAACTAGTCTGCACCTACGGTTCCTGACAGGTGCATTTAAGTGAGAATTAATCAATTCATTAAGTCAATGTTTAAAATGTGGATACAAATGTATTTGATGCTAGTAAGTGAATAGGCACACACTCAAATAAGAAATTTCCTTCAAAATTTTAGGATTTTACTACAGATATTTAAAATAAATTTATTTTCATACATACAAGGTTCTCTCAAAAGTTATATACATCTCTTTGCTGGAAGAACTAAATCATGATTTTTCCATTTTAAAATGCTAGAGATGAAGTATCGGTGAGGAAGCTGGTAGAGCAAGATCTTTCTCGGTAATTCTGGAGGACAATGTGTGAGACATAGCAAATCTCATTCTGAAATGGAAAACAAGGATGACCTTATTTTAATGATTTGCCTGAAAAACAACAACAAGTATTCAAACTTAGCTGCATTTTTAAAGTGAAGAGGAAAAACTAGTCTCTGTGCACAGTAGGAAGTTCCTCTGCCTTTCATATTTCTAATTCCAGGCAGCATGCTATCTGCTCCAAGGAGCAAGAAAACAAATGCCAAGCTTTAATCAGAATTATATTGGCTGTGTAGGGACTTTCAGATCATTTGCCCATTCCTAACAATGTCATGCAGATTCCCTTCAGAATATCAATGCAGAGGCCTTTGCCCTTGCTGCGAAGAAAAGGTTGCAAAACACTGAAGATGAGCAGTAGGTCTGTTTGAGGTTAACATTCCTTTTTGTGATGAGGAGAGAAGGAAAGGGTAAAAGTTCCGCTCTAATTTAATTCCTTAATGGAACTAAGAATTAGAATCCCTGCAGCGTAGCGCTAACCTTTTCTCTGGTGTCAAGCATTTTTTTCCTTAAATACATCTTGGATAATGCTGTAGACTTATGGCTATCTGAGGGTTGACTTAGAGACCATTGATAAGGCATACTGTACTGAATTTGATGGACCTTACACTCTATCTAATAAAAAATCTCTTTTCCAGGAAGTAGAGCCCTGTTATTCAATAAGAAATGTTAGATCATTCCAACATTTGTTTATTTCTTTACAAAATGTTATAGTTTTTACCTATTTAATTGTTAAAAATTTAAAGAGATGTTCTTTTCTACTTCCTTTTCCCCCAGTGTCCCTAAAATCCTTGGTCTTCCTTTTCTTATTCTTTGAAGGAATAGTAAAACATGCCCAGGAAAAGGTAGTCTTCAACAGGATAAGACACACTTTGACCATCATGTTATTTGGACAGTAAGGAAGATGGAGAAAACATGACAAGGAAAACAGCACTGCTTTTATCACTTCCAGTTCTGAGGAAAAAGGCAATTGTTTTGGATGCATTGGAGAGTCAGTGCTGTATCTCCCCTCACCTTCCCTTAGTTTTCTGCCCAAAACTTGTTCTAATTAGTTTATTTTTTAAATAGCCACTATATAGTATAGCTATTTAGTTTATGTCATTATTACTATGCTTTGAATAAATTATTATCATTGGCAGGTGATCATCATCATGGCCTTTTACTGCAAATACTAAAACAGATCCCAGTATTTCAGGGAGCACGTAATACAATGAAACGTTTATAACTGTTTTACAATCAACTACTTGTATTTTTCTAATTTTTCAAATTTCTGATTTCCACTATATGTTCTGGTACCAGTGTAACACTGTGTTTTTCCTTTATGCACTTTTCTCCTGCCTTCCTGATCATCTCATCCTGCTTCTTCTAAATCCTCAGTGCTCTCTGTAATAAGGTTTCATGATATATTCACTCCAGATGTCTTCACATGCTAGATTTGTACTTTTGTTTATCTTTCTATTTAATTTTCTCTTACAAGCGTTTTCATAACATCCTAAGTGTATATTCAGCCTACAATCCCTTCCCCTTTTAGGGATTTTTTTTTCAAAGAAACATACTATTCTTCTTATCAAAGAACAGCTAGGCTTTTTAATGACTATTCTTTAATCTATGTTTTTGAAAACTATTGTCTCCCTGAGTGAAAAAATACCTACTGTTTAAACTACCATAGAACTGCTTTATGCGTAATGACATAAATTGAAACAATGGTCCCACCTTGTTGTAGCTAGACAATTTACACAGGTAGTATAATTTTATACTTGCATTTTGAATATATCATTGCATATTAGAAGGGTGATTCAAATATTTGCAAATAAACGTTGACTAAAAGATAGCAATGAATAAATACTTAAGCTAAGTAAATATTCATCCCATCTCCTTCCTATGGGAAATTTTGCTGCTTTTGTTGTATTTCCTTATTCTGGAACAACAGGATGACTCTCTTCCAAACTTGTAAGAGGTTGACAACTTCCCATTTCACACTAGAGTTATTAATAACTGGAATTAAATGTTTGAGTACATGATCACAGAATTATCTAGGTCAGAAAAGACCTTTGAGATCACTGAGTCACACTTCTGACCTACCACCACCTTGTCAAGTAGACACATGGTGTGTTTAGGATTTCATATTATGAGCTAAGAATATTAGAAAAGAATTTAAGATCAAGTTTTTCACCCCTTCCTCTTTCTTTTTGGTATATGCTAATGACCAGTTGCTCTAGTTATTTCTAATGTGAAGTCTTTCTACACATCTAGTTTAACTATTTAACTATGCCTTTAGAGGGCAACATGTGATGCATGTAAGCATACAGTCAAGAGTCCGTCGGCTTTTTTTCCCTGTAATATAAGGGATATTAGACATCACATATCCACATTCCTTTCCAGCACCTTGCCTACATTGACTAATCTCATCCTCACTAATGGTGAGGAACTGATATGTCACAGGAGAAAAAGACATACACTCAAGGAACCAACAAAGCTGGGAGTGATGCACATTAACTCAGATTATCATCCCTCACCACTTGCAGTGAAGTAAGTTCACAAGAGAGAGAAAGGTGTACCATTGTGAGAGACAGTGAGATAATTCTCTTGAAACTGCCTAGAAACTGCATGTAGGAGACTTTACCTCTTCCCAGGTGAGTGTCACTTAAGTTGGGGGCTGAAAACAAAAGCTGTATTATGTATATTCCCCTCCTGTGGAATGGCTGTTTTTCAGAAGACTTTTTCACAGTTGTTCTATTGTCTTTATTTCTTCTATTTCTAATTTTATCTTTTCCAAATTGTTCTGCATTTAAACATTCCTACTAGGATCCCTATCATCCCCTAAAATAATAGGAGACTAATATGACTAGCCTGTGTCAACTTAATGGAGTTCTAAATCTCATTTTCTCAGTATCTTTGTGCACAGGGCAAGCAGAGAAGAAAATCAGAATAAACCCAGCTGCACACAGGGACTTTCCAAAAATCCGTTTTTATAAACATCTCTAGAAAATAATTTGAAAAGGAAAGAAATGTAGACATATATGTGCAATGGATGGCTCAAAGGACAGGAAAGTCATGAAAGTTCTAAAAGACTGGGCAGAAAACTGACCTTCAATTTCAAGTTTTCAAACAATAATGAAATTTTGACGTCCGGCAGAATTTTATTTCAGAAGTGTTGTAAATATTGCTCTTAATTTTCAGAAAAAAATGAAGCCTGAAACACAAAGTAAATTCCCTTTTCAATGTTTAAAAAAGTAAGAGCATGGGTAAAATACAGTCTCTACTTATGAAAATATGTATGTATGTGGATACTTTGTGCAAGAAATTGGGGCATAAAACATTAGCAAGTGAGAAAAAATGGGTAATACTACTCTTTTTGGGAAAAGGTTCCAGTTCCCTCATTCATCCAACACCCAAATCTTACACTTTTTCCTCCAAATCACAACTTCCACACAGCTGTGTTTCTCAAAAAAATATTTCTGCTTTTGGAATTAATTGAAGAGAACAAAAAAGGTAGTCTTTCAAAATGCAGCAGTATTTTATTTCTATTAAATGACCCATAATCACTTTCATTGAGCTATTCAGAATACTTGAAATATGAAATTTATACTTTTTCTGGTTTGTCTATTTTCTTAGCGTGTGCTATCATGATTCTCTAATAAATGGTGTGTGGCACAGAAATATCTTACCTAGAAGACACCAAACAACCTTGGAAAATACAATGCCATTTTGGGGAAAAGGTTTTATGGGAACTAATTTGTTTCAGTTATGCTGTGCTGAAAAGCCTAGAATTTTCCTAGAAATATTTGTATCAAATGTCATTGTTCCACAGAGACTTTATCATATATCAATTTAAAATAAAAGAGACACTTCTCATTGTCATGGCAATCATGTCTGAGTGCTTCTCAAGAAGAATTAGTCATTTAAATAAGATGTTACATGTCATCTTTATGGACTTGGATCTTGGCCTCTTAAAATTGTTTTCTAATTACAGTTTCACTGAGGATACGTGGCATGAGATATAAACACATGAAGTATTAAATTTTTCAGTTTCCTGACAAACATATCTCTGATTGATCAGGTAAGAAACTAAAGGAGTTGTAAGAAAATTGAACAATGCTTCATACTAAAATACATGTTGTTCCCTATAATACATTCTTAAAGGTCATCTGTCTGAGTATCCTTAAGCACATTTTCCTTTCCTCGTCACCATTTTTTTCCCTATAAGATGCAGGTTATTGCAAAAAATAAAAATTCTTATGATTAGTTAGCTTTTATTGTTTCAGAAGAGAGAACTGTTTTCCTGTGGCTTATGTCACAAAAAGCTCAAACCTGCAGATATTTACTACTTATCATGTGTGATTCCATTACTTTTGAAGACAAATAAAATTGAGTAAAATTACTGGTGTAATAGACCTTAGAGGAACAAAACCAAAAAAGTATTAAATTGTATCAATTTCTTTTTTTGTTTTTTTATTTTTTCCCACTGAAGATTGATATGATTGCCTTTTCAAATTGGTCTACAACATACTCTTTTTTTGTTCCCAATCGCTGCTTTTCTGTTGCCCTTACACATTAGAAGTACAGCTCAAGATATCTATAGCTATTTTTCCTTTTATTGGAGCAGACCATAGTGGCTCTCTTATGCTGCATTCTGTATTATGTTTTGCTTGTGTTCTCTGATAGAACATTGCTAGATGACTGCCACCAACATTTGTTACATTGCCTTTCCCTGGTCAGCTCAGTCTGGTTTTTATTCTGTTGATGTCTACCAGGCCAAAGACCAGAGGTTCTTTCAAAGGAACATGCTCATCTGGCACATGCTTCCAAACCATAGGAGTTCTCTCTTTCTCACATCAGTGAGAGACCGAGGTTTCTTTCCTTTCCTTGTCCTTACTAGATCTCTTGGGATACTTGTTGTATTTTAGGAATTGTCTTATCAGTGAATCACTGATCTGCATCTGGTGTGATAAGTGTGTTTTAACCCCAGCCAGGAACTAAGTCCCACACAGCTGCTTGCTCTTTACCCCCTGGGGAGATGGGAGACAGAACCAGAAGAGAAAAAGTGAGAAAATTCATGTGTTCTGATAAAGACCACTTAACAGGCAAAGCAAAAGCTGTGTATGCAAGCAAAGCAAAACAAGGAATTAATTCACCACTTCCCATGCGCAGGCAGGTGTTCACCACTTCCAGGAAAGAAGGACTCCATCACCTGCAATGGTGACTTGGGAAGGAAGACAGCATCCTGAATGTCCTCCCCTTCCTTTTTCTTCCTGTTTCTTCCTCCAGCTCTATATGCTGAACACGATGCCATATGTTATGGAATGTCCCTTTGGTCAGTTGGGGTCAGCCATCCGAACTCCTGTGCACGCCCAGCCCACTCACTGGTGGGGCAGTACAAGAGGTAGAAAAGACCTTTGTGTAAGTGCTGTTCAGCAGTGATTAAAACAACCCCTCTGTTATCAACCCTGTCCTTGGAACAATTCGAAAACACAGCCCCATACCAGCTACTGTGAAGAAAATTGCCTGAGCCAAAAGAGACAAAACCAGTACAGTGGTACTGACGTATCCCAAAAGCCTTGCCTTCACTTGTTTTCCAGCTTTGTTATCTGAAATCACAGTAATCTTCTCTCACAAATCTTCTTCAGATCCATGGATATTGCATATACAGACCCTGTTAGTGGTATCCATCCAGTGTTTCCTTGGCTTTAACAAGTCTCTGATTTCCAACAAAAACTTCCCTGTAATTCAGTGAAAACTTCCTCTAAAACTGAGAGGATTTACTGTGTTGATCCTCAGAGATATGTTTTGGACTTGGATCTACAATGGAACTACTACTACAGTTTGTATCAAAGGCTATGGTAATTGAATAAAGAATTTTGTTATATAGTAGGGAAGATCCAAGTGCCTGAGAAGGATAATTTTTGAATTAAAAGGGGATTTTAAAAGTGAGGATATGATCTCCAAGTAACACAATGAAATTCAATAAGGGTAAGTGTTATATCTTTTAAGTCAACCTTCTCTCCTGTCCCCAGCAAATACCAAGGAAATACAGGCAATGCAGGCAGTAGAATCCTGCTAGAAGAGGGGAAAGAACTGATCTGGGTGTTTCACCTGTTCAAATATGGTATTTGAGCCAAAATGACTTAGTTACAGATATGAAAAATATCACCAGGGTCATATTTAAGAACAGAGAGATAGTATTCTTTTTTATTAGTTGTCTGCCTCAGTTACCATGTCAACATTTTTAATGGAGCTGTTTATGAGGAACTCTTCCTAGAATGATGGAACAGGAGAGATAGAAACAGGGAAGGTCACAGGAAACCCAATACTAATCTTCACATGGTAAACTGTTGCCATGTATATGAAGTATTTTGAAAATAAACCTATTTTTCTTATCATCAATATATAATTAACTTGACTTGCAGAAATTATTAATTTCAGAAATTGGAGGAAAATACCTGCTTGCAAGGACAGCTAATTAATGGAACAGACCACTTTGTGAGGTTTCAAAGAGTAGATGAGATACAGTGATTTTTTTATAGGCTAAAACAGAGGAGTGGCTGGAATGCTTCATAATGGATTCTCAAACCCCATGAAATACAGTTTCTGTGCATAGTCTAGTCACTAACACCAATGGTAGTTTCATCACCAGTTTCAGTGAATAAGTAATCTAAATGCAATTAAAAGTCTCCTCTGCATGCCAGCAAGACATGCACAGCAGCTACCTATCATTTTCTTCCTTTTACAGATGGAGAAATCAAAGGATGGAAGAAAATAAATGCCTGAAAGGCAGCAAATTATGATCTTCCAGAACTCAGAATTCTTTCCATACTCAGAATTCTTCTATGAGTAAGAGTGAGTGACTCTTAACAATGTAACTTCAGGGACTTGCCATAACCATATATTTAATCATAAACTCCCTTAAATGTAAAAAGGGTTAATAGATATGAAGATATAAACTAAAAGGGCTGCTTTCATAAAACCTCTGTGGAGCTATTCTAACTTCTCTGGAGGCTTTTGAAAGTTGTACTTAATAATAACAATTGAAGAAGGCAGCAATTTGTTTTAAGGAAATGCTTTGAAAAATGTACTTCTCCATTTATGGCACTAAAAGTCTGTATTTTTGAAAGCTGAAGTAGGGAAAGAACAGCTGGGATGACATCTCTTGTCCACATTTGGGAATTCAAGCAAAAAATATACTGCTTTGCCAATGGTAGAGTTTTATAGAAAATGTTACGTTTACTGCTTGGAAAACTGATGATTTGACTGAATCAACAAGATGCCCAAATAATACTCCATGGTTTGCACCTGCTTGTCTTGTTTTGATGAATGTGAAACAATGCAGATTAAGCATGACCAGGTGTAATGCAGGAACGCATATGCACAAGCACTCTGTTTTCCTTCTTCATTCCTCTTTCCCTCCTGAAATCATTTTTACAGGAATATTTTTTTTAAAGAAGCCTGACAGAAGGGTTCACAGCCCAACTCTTTCACTCTGATAATTCTGCATCACTCTCAGCTCTGCATCCTTCTTTACTCCATTTTACTGATCTAAATTACTTGCTTAAAATACCACTTTTTTATGTGACTGCAAAGAACATGATACTTTCTTGCCTCTGTACTAAAGCGCTAATAATGAGAAAATATTGTGTGTGTCTTTGGCAACTAGAAGCCCCTAGGGAAATCTGAAGAGCTCTTTCCAGAAGCATCTCATTACTACTATCCTGAGGTATAATTTTTAACTTACTTTAAGGTTTTTCTTTTGTATATTTTTGTGCATGAGAATGGATTTTCTTTTTGAACTCCAGATTAAGTTTGAAATATTTTTTATTAAGCACGGTGATAAATAATGTACCAAAACCAATACCTCCAACAGAAACCAACAATCCTTGTCTTTATCCAGTTTTAAATATAATTTTTCTTTCTGGGATCAACAACCTGTGTCAACAGGAACTGTTTTCTCTCAAAGCATTCAGTTTTCATTAATTAATTAATTAATAAAAACTGGGCTTCTCTACATTAGGAACATAGATACTATTTCCAGCTCATTGATGAACTGGAGTTGTTTGGAGAGTTGAGTTGCAAGACTAATCTTTATTTATGTGTTTATTACTATTGGGATATGCATGCATATATGTGCAGAATGATGTCTTGGGGGAAAAAAGAAATATAAAGGAAAGAAGTGCATCCATGTGTTTTATCTGGACCTGTGCTCAGTACTCCATGGATAGAAAAAGAAGACACCAAACAGGAAACATCATTCAGGAAAAGAGATACTGTTGAAGCAGGCATGAGAAATTAGTATTTATCAATGACAGTTGAAATCTGCACTAAAATTTAGAGTTCCTTGGCTCTGTCACATCCCTGGAAAGAAAGGGATGGGAGTGTCTCTGTCACAAGAATTCCATTTTCATTGATATGGTATGTAATAAACATATAGCCTCAATGGAAAATTTGAGAAAAAAATCTTATTAAAAAGTTAGTCCTGTTAATTATGGAATGTATAAATGCACAGATGCTTAATATATTTACAACCATCTCTAAATAAACAGAAGTTGCTAAAAAATGGAGCTGCAGTCTATTTAGCACTTATGTCGAACAAGAATAATATGCAAAACATAAACTTCACATCAAAATGAGACAAGAAATTCTGTGCTTATAATTTGAAAAACCCCAACTGTAACATGAAGGTTGTGTGGCCTCTAGTAGCTTAATTTGATTCTGCATCTAATTGTAACAACAGAAGTCTCTCCCTTTGTGACAAAAGTAATGAAAATCACACATAGAATCATAGAATATCCTGAGGTGGAACGTACCCTCAAGGATCATCAAAGTCCAACTCCTGCTCAGGACAGCCCCAAGAACCACACCCTGTGCCTAAGAGTACTTTCCAAACACTTCTTGAGCTCTGTCAGGCTGGTGCTGCGACCACTTCCCTGGGGAACCTGTTCCAGTGCCCAGCCATCCTGTGGGTAAAGAAACTTGTCCTAATATTCAACCTAAACGTCTCCTGACACAGTTTCATGATTCTCCCTTGGGTCCTGTCACTGGTCATCAGAGAGAAGAGATCAGTGCCTGCCCCTCCTCTTCGCCTCACGAGGCAGTTGTAACTGCAATGGCAGTCTCCTCTTCCCCAGGCTAAACAGACCAAGTGACCTCAGCCCCTCCTCATACAGTTTCCCCTCCAGACCCTTCCCCATGTTCCTAGCCCTGCCTTAGATGCTCTCTAACAGCTTTACATCTTTTTTATATTGTGGCACCCAAACCTGCCCCCAGCACTCGAGGTGAGGCCACCCCAGTGCAGAGCAGAGGGGACAATCCCTCCCTTGCCCAGCTGGCGATGCTGTGCCTGATATTATCAGTGAGTTGGAGGAGGCAGTGGAGCACACAGTCATGAGTTGTGCAGATAAAATCAAACTCAGGGGAGATAAGTTGATGTGCTTATGGTTAGGGACACATCCAAAGAGGCCTGGACAATCTAGGGGAATGGACATATAGGATACTTGGGAATTTGAGTAAGGACAGGCATGAAGTGCTAGTCCTGGGGCAGAAGAGGTCCTATACTGGCAACAGGTTGCAAAGAGGGAGACTGGGACCAGATCTGGGAAATGTATGGTGAGCAGCGAGGTGAGGCTGAGCCAGCAAAGGCTGGACAGCTCCCTGGTCTATATGAGCAGGACCATGGCCAGGAGATTGGGGCAGCTATACATCCTCTACACAAATTCACAGTACTTTGTTCAGTTTTTCTCCCCTGGTAACAAGAAAGGCATCAAAAATTAGAGTGTATTCAGGAGAGGGTCCTCAGGGTGGAGACAGTGGGAGAACTTACCCTGTGGGATCATGCTGAGAGACAAGACCTGGAGCAAGGACGGCTTTAAGAGCAGCTTCCCAAATGCTTTCAAGGGATGTTATCAAGGAGATGGAGACTGGTCTTTCTGAACAGTGTGGTGGGAGGAAGAGGGACAATGGCCACAAATTGGGCCAAAAGATGTTCATTCTGGATACAAGGAGAAATTTCTTCACCTTGAGGACAGCTCAGCAGTGGGTCAGGCTGCCCAGAGAGGTTGCAGTTTTGGAGGTTTTCAACACCCACTGGGACAAAGCCCTGAGCAACCAGGTCTGAATTCAGAGCTGGCCCTGCTGTGAGCAGGAGTTCACCAGCTCCCTTCCAGCCTGAATTTTCTGGGGTTCCACGATATTACGAAAATCCTGTTTCCTGACCAGAACAATGCCCATGTTATAAATAAATGTAAAAGCCATATTTGTGTGAGATTTTGTCCAAGAAGTTGCGCAAGGGTTAAGAATCAGAATTCGAAGAACTTCCTGTTTTGTCTTTATAGGAAAAAGTCTATCTCCTAAAAAGAATATTACACATAGACATTTATGAGGAGATTTTTAGTTTGTTTATTTTTCTTTCTGAAACATGAAAAAGAGCAAACATGAAAAAGAGCAGCTTGTGGCTGCTCCTCAGTGGACAGGTTTCTGCTGTTACTTTTGTTAAGGATTAGTAGCAGGAGGTAACAAAACTAATGATCAAAGGTACAGTAAACAATAACAAGCAAAAATCTTGAGGAAAGAATGTCAGTATGGCTAAAGCTTAAGAGAACCAAATTCAGCCTTAATTATTGCAAAGATAACAATAAAAACTTTATTTTTTTTTTTTAATACTAAAACAATGTCTTTATTTACTATCTCATCTGTTTCATAGTTTCAAATTCCCTTACAATTCTTTTCAGAGAGAGACTCTTCCCCACTGAGGTCTCATGACATTTGTTTATGGACCTTTTCTTCCGAATTTTTATGTCAGAAGTCTGAGAACTATGCCTAGAGGTGGAAATGCTAACGGTGACCATAAAGGCCCTTTGCTGGTCAGAGAGACATTGTAGGCTTTTGTTTTGGCAAGTACTTTCCTGTAACCTATTTTTTTTTTCTCTATTTTTTTAACAAACCACAACAAAGTCTCTTAGGAGATATCATTTAGTCTGATACTGGAGAAGTGTCTGTTTTATTTTCTTTTATGCAGGCAGACACTATAGGCAGCCTGTGTCTGACAGAACTGAAGTTAACACAGCTCTGTTCCTTTCCTGAAGGCAACAAGACTCACTGCAGATCCCCTGCCCTAAGCTGTCCCCTGAACATTGTCCATCTGCACTGAAAGAGAAGGCAAACAAATACTATAACTCAGAGATTTCATTTAACATTTACTTTAAAATCACTTCACGAAACTATTGCTGCTTTGAGGTTTGTTTATCCAAAGTGCAGGCAAGGTCTGTAAAACCAAGAGTTCAAAATTCCTATGCACCACATTTTCTATTGACTGAATGAAAAAAATGATATACTTCTTGTTCACTCACATTCTAATTAATCCCCAGTACACTTGCTCTCTTTCTCAGACTTGATTCTCAGGTTAGCCAGTTTATGGACCATCTGATATGCAAATCAAGGACAAACATATCCACAGGTTTTGTGCAGGTTGTAATCTTTGACTTGTGAGTCAGATCTTTTGGCAACATGCTTGCAAAACAGCTAACTGAGCAAGCAGATTTCTGAAAGCGAAAGTTGAAGTAATAATGATTTATTAGGATGTTTGCTTTCTTCAGGATTTCTTCATCTTGCAGAAGGGTATAGAACAAAAAAATTGTCTCAAAAATTCATGTTTACAGAACTGTATTGAATTTCAAGCATAATCATACCTTGAAAAATTATTTTGTGCTGATAAAAAAAGATAAAAGAGACATGCCATTTTCATTAGCTTAGCCCATTAGAGTTTCTATTTAGGTGTTCTATTGCCATTGTGAGAAGTTAGGTTCAGTAATAACACAATCATTGGAATCATCTGATGTGACTTTGGTGAAAATATTGATGAACGTCTGGCTATTAGGAAGTATAAATGAGGTTTTAATATAATTTAAGCAGAAATGTGTCATAAAATCTCTGAGAAATTGGTGTGCAAAATAGATGCAATAAAACAAAAAAGGTATGTTTTGATTTGTTCCACAGTTGTAACTTTAGTCAGCCATTGCACTTTTATGGATCCCATTGAAGGTAAACGTGATAAATAAGATAAAATACTACAGTTTCTTGTTTGAAAACAAATTTTTTGACATTAGAAATGTGTTTTTTTAATCTTTATTGAGTACATATTTTTGTTTCTTATAATAGTTTCACAGTAGCTTGGAGATTAGCAAAAATAAATTCTTCTAACTGGAGGCATTTAGTCTCAATATAATCTGATGGTCAATAAAGGTTTTTTGGATATTAACTTGTCAGTCATAAATGCAGAGCCTTTATAATTTTTTTTTTTTAATCAGCTTATTGATTCTGCAGGAAGTCTAAACCTTGATATCCTGGTTTGTCCTATAACCACAGACAAAATACTCTGTTCTTCCATGATTCATGTACTGACAGTGCTTTCTTCCACGGGAGCGAGGAAAGGCTGCATCAGAGTACAAAGTGCCTTCTGCTTGCCCAAAATGCCTTTTTCACTACTTTTCCATGTATGTCCATGTGGAACATAGTGCTGAAAGATAGCTCATGATGCAAAGCCCCCAGATCTGGTAGGGTCCCTCAGTACTGCTACTGTCAGCAGCAGCAGGGGTTGTATCCACCTTGCTGTCACAGAAAAGCTGGATAAACATGCCTGATTTATATTAAATCAGTTAGTTAAGATCTGAGCCTTTGCCCATGTTCTTTGGGCAGGCTGTAAAGGCTGCTCTGAACTCCAAGCAAATTCTGCTTCAGGCAGATCTGTTCAATCTGCAGAGGAAATGCATCTACTGCAGATTTTTTCAGACACTTTAATGACACTTATGAAAGTCCCACCTTGGGAATCTGGGCAATTTGTATCATAAACTATGCATTTACAGGCCCTGACACTGACAAATACAGTGCACATTGTTTGCATGGCTTTATGCTTATATATATCTATCCATATCTATCTATATCTATATCTATCTATATCTATATCATCTATATCTGTATCTATATCTATATCTATATCTATATCTAACCTATATCTATATCTACATCTATATCTATCTATAGCTATCTATCTGTCTATCTATCTATCTATCTATCTATCTCCATAAAGGTGTAGGTCGCGAGGATTTCCAGGCATAAAGTGGGTTTTAGATTTGTGTTCCGGTTAATTCATTGTCTTAAATACTTTGAGAGAGAAAGCAACAGAAATCACAGCAGTGCAGAGATTTTAGTTTGCAAGTAAAGGTCAGAGAAAAATATCAGGTTTTACAAAACCTTCAGATGTGAACATTTTGATTTGATGAAAGAAAAAAAGCATTTTTTCCTCAGGGCTCAAAAAATAATACATCCTTATTATTAGTAAATCTTCATTAATTCAAACCATATTCTCTGAAGATTCCAGATTGAAATTTATTTCATCATAAGTACCTATAAATTTTTCATGTTCAGTACACAACATAACATTTATAGAGTAAATAACAAATGCTAATGAGGCAGTAGCCATCTCTCCACCCCACACACTCATATTATTAAGCTGCAAAATAGGTAATAAAAAGTTATTTTATTTCAAGTACCATTTTTTTGAGAAAAACCATGTAAATGTTGATGCATGGTGAATTAAAGTAAATTAATCTGATTATATGAGTGAATTGAACAAGCTGTGCAATATAAATATTTTAATCACTTCTTGATCCAGAAGTACCTCATTTACAAATGAGCAATTACTTTCCACCTCATGGGAGTTGTCTTTAATTATGAGGCAGTCTAGCTGGTGCTATACAAAAAGTGCCTGTAAATATCAAACATCAGACCCTTGAATCTGTCATTTGTAATATGAACAGCGTTTTATATCCCTTTGTGCAACCCTGTTTTTGTTTTACACTAGTGATTTTATTTGTTGTGTTTTTACCTGAGCAGACCAGTCATTATGAAGCTTTCATTTAATCTGTGGACATAGAAACACTTCCCAGTGGAAGTTTGAATGTAGGTCTATTAAATTTAAGCCTAGGCTTGTTTACCTCAATTCCTTATAGACCAGTCCACCAATGCTTTAGGCCTGAGAACTGGAGGGTAAAAACAAAGTTCTGATATAAAAGCAAATTATTATGTGTAGTTTGTCATATGTGAGATATGTATACCACTAGTCCTAGCAAAAGCTTGATCAGCCTACTGTGCACTTACGTTGCCATAACTGTAGCAAAGGATATTGGTGTGGATATATGGATGGAATGATGTGTGCAAAAGGAGACCAGAGAATTTTGCATGGCACACTATACTGTGGTGCACTGCTACGGGCATTCTTTGTCTGTGGGGTAGGAAATAGCCTTCCTAGCCCAACAGACTAGGTAGTTTCAGTAGGTGTCATTTGTGTATTGCAGTTGTTGTCTTGATGAAAATTAAGACCTTGTGTTCACTTGCTGCTGGTTGTTTGACTTCTGTGCAGCAAAAACTGGAAACAAAAAACAATGGGCTGAAAACCTTGGAGACAGAATTTTTTGTGGTCCAATTAACAACTTTTCCTTAAATAAGACAATCAGACTTTCCACTGTGACATATATATAAAACACCGATGTTATATAATGTAAGAGTGCAGCTCCTACGAGCTTCTGAGGCAACACTTTAATTCACAAGGCATTACAATTTTATATAAGATATTTGCATAAACTTACTCATATTGAAACAGTAGGTATAACTTAGAGGAGGAAAGAAATTTTCCCTGGGTCATTTCAGAAGCATGCTACTCAGCATGCCTCCCTGTTATAACAAAAAAATGAAACACAGGAGACTGAATGATTTGTTAAAACATACGTGGTACTGTGAAATATGTTTTGGTTTTGCTATCTTTCCAGAAAATGTCAATTAAACATAACAAATCATTGTTTTCAAATATCACCAGATAGGATAATTACTACAAATCTCTTTTATGCCACTCTAAATTTCCATAATGTACCCTTACTGACAGTGACAGGAGAAAAAGTGTCATTACTCGTATCAATAGATGAGGAAAGGTCCTTAGAATTATTACGCATGTACTTCACTGAATTTACTGCTTCTGCCACAAACACCCAATTGTTTCCTGAGATATTTATTTTCAAGATCCTGACTTTGATTCCACTCTAGTGACATCCTGGGAGGAATCCTCTTCATTTCCTTCTTTCTACTTCAATCTTCAACTGAAGAAATACTGCTTTTTTAAGCACATGGCTCTTTTGAGATGCAGATGAGTGAAAAATGGTAGTTTCTAAGTTGATCTTTGTATCTTTGGGATTTCTGTTTGGCTGGGGCCCACTCAAAGATTTCCATCATGCTGTAGTATTGTTTCGTAGAAATGTGATATGAAAACCTCTGAAATATAAATCAGGGTGTTAAAATTACCTCTGGGAGTCATTCTGTGAGAGAAGTACATGTTATTACAAGGGATTAAGTGTGAGGGAATGGACAGGGCTACAAATAGATGGGAATGCACAAGGAAAAATGGAAAATACAGAATGGTCACAGTCTTGCTTTCACACATCCTGCTCCCTTGTAAACATGATTTGTTTATAAACACTAATGAAATTTCCAATAAAATAATCTGAAAAGATTTCAACTCATTAATGGGAAAAAGCTGGCAAACAAAAATGTAAACAAATGAGTTTCCAACTGAACATTTTGTCTTCCTAAATTAATGCCTTTAAAAGGCCTGCCTCCATTTCCTGCAATAAAATAAGTACACTTGGAATATGCAGTTAACATTCCAAAGGACAATTCATATATTATAGTTATCAATATTAATAGATTTAAAACCAGTATATCTCTCTTTAGTTTAATCTTTTTAATTGAAAATTATTCTCATTAAGTATGAAAGATTTTATCTTTCTTATTGCTTGCAATGTCATCAGTGGTCTTACCAGTATTATTTATTAAGCTTTGCAACATAAAACTTTGAAACTGTCTACCTAATTAATACCTTGGGAAACTAATTATAATAATGAAGAAATTTGCCTAAGTATCCTGTTTGCATTTCATTCATATACTGTTAATAGACAAATAAGAAACACAAAACATACTTTTGGTTTTGTATGTACAGTGGCAAAAGAATTTTAAGATATCTGGATACTCCAAGTTTACTTTACCATACCAGGTTTGATTAAGTAAAATAAGCCTATGGTTAACTTAATTCAATGGAGAGATCCAAATATTTATAAGTAAACACTATGTTCTTAACCTGGAGCTTTGATAGATAATTTCCAGTATTTCTACTGGAATTCTTCTCATGAATACCAAGTTTTAGCTTTAAATTTTATACTGCAGCACTCTCTTTCATCCTGTCCTTCCACATGATGAGTCATGGAAGTTAAATATATAAAACAACTATCAATTCAGTCTGTCCTTTTTGTCAGTGAGGACAGGCCAATCAGTGAGTACTCGCTGTAGTTCAGTGACAGAATTAGAAGTGATTCTGTCTGTTTTTGGGGGTGGATGTTACTGGGTGATAGGGCCTAAATGATGACTTGTTTCTTTTATTATTAAACAATCAATGCCAATATCTGTCCAAATTTATCTACATCCATATCCATATTTCTATCAATAGCTACAGATAAGCACATAGAAAAGATTTAACCTCCTTTTCCCCAGCTTGCTGGCCATAGAAACTAGAGCATGCTGCATGCATTAATGCTTCTGTTCAGGACTTTTTGCTTTCCTTTTTCCAAAGCCTTCTGTAAAGTATATCACCTCGTGACCCTTGCAGACTGTGAGGGCTCTCTGCTCTCAAAATACAGGTACTGGTGCAGGGGATCTGTGTGCCCTAATTTAAAAATAGTCATTATAATGACTTTATTTAATGTATCTGCATACACTTAACTCATATGAAAGTCTAGGTGATGTATTAATGTGTAAAGAAGAGATTACTGTTGTCAGGTTTCTAAGAACATATTGTGCCCTGGCATTGCAAAGTTTACCTGGAAGATGCTCCTAGTGCTTTCTACTGTATTCCTGAAGAAATCTCCCCTACTAGAGCTGTTCTGGGTCTGGCTGGGGTGGAAATATTTTCTTCACAGCAGTCCATATGGTGCTAGTGTTTTAGACTCCTAACTCTTGTTATTAGTGTTGCAACTCTCACTTCTTTGCAGTTTTCTGAGTACAGAAAGGCTTACTCCCATAAATGCATTATCTCTGCATGATTCAGCTGAAATAGAGACTATTTCAGAAAATAGAAATACTAGAAAGTGAATACAATTTTATTTTTTCTATTGGAGAAAATCATTACCCTGGAATTAAGATTAGTAAGTTAATTCATTGATGAATGTGTCTATACTAGAGGGTACCTAAAATTCAAATAAACAGGAGTTTTAAAAAGAAACTATGTGGGTCTTTATAAACAAAAACATTTCCGTGTATATTTTTCTTAAGGTCTAAAAGTGTTATATTTCTTCTCACTGGAAAGATAACTTTTGTATAAACTTAGAGGGAAAAGGAGCCAAATTCTGACTTTGACAGCATCACTTTTTGTCTCTGCAAATTTTTATGTCATTCCCGTGTCTTTTTACGACTTTCTTTCTGTCGTTTGTACATTGATATGTATGGAAGAAATGGAGAAAGTTAAAAGTAGCTTTGTCTACAGGAGAAAATTGTAGCTAATGATTTATACTCTATAAACAACAAAAGGCAAGATGACAGCAAAGCAGAGGAGCATCACCTTTTCCCTGGGCTGTATGAGCCTGTGGCACCATCCTGTGAAAAGTGGGGTGTATTTCTTGTCACACTTGAAAATCCATTGCAGAACCTGTACACTAAGATATTATTATGTAGTATCTTCCTCCATATTTTTTTGGAAAACTTATTTTCTACAGGTTTTAGGATGAGCTCAGATTTATTATCCACAGTCTAATGAAAAATACAGCATGCAAAGAGAGGCCTTATTGTTTATTTCTGTATGGTTGGTTGCCTTCTGATCACATAAAATACAGCAAAACTCCATAAATAGGAATTATGCTTCTCTCCTTTATTTATTTTATAACCTGTTCTTTATTCCATTGTTTGATTAATAACTTCTCACATTCTGCTAGAATACCTTGGTTTTCCCTTTTCTTTGCTGTTGTTACTCTTAAAAAATGCCAGGCACCTTTGAGTCTAAAGCACAGTGTATGAATTTGGAAAGTCAGAATAGGCAAAGCAAGGTATCTTAGATACCTACTGAGAATAGAGGTTTCGCCATCAGATGGGAGAAGGGTGAGAAAGGCAGAAGTTCCTTTTGGTCATTTTCATTTGCAAAAGGCTTGGGAAACCAAGAATATAAAGCTTGCAGAGTCCTAAGGCTACAGAGTTAGAAATGCCATGGTAATTTACATTTCCTTTCATGTTCCAGCTGCTAGTTGCTACATGGAATTATATGTGTTTTATGTTAAGAGCTGATACAGAGATATCTGAGAATCTTATATATTTAAGTGTTGATTCATTTGGTAATTGCTTTGCATCTAAAATCACTGAATAACAGAAGTGATGTTAGATTATTTCTGGTAATCTATTAATTACTTCATATTAATTACTTCCTTGAAAAATTGGGGCACTTGAATATTGGGTACATGTTTATGCAGGCATTATAAACAACTAGTAGTCTGATCATATTCAGCGTTAAAGTGAAAAAAAGAAAAAAGAACTTTGGAATCCCTTGCTAAGTCTTTTTGTCTCCTGTAATGTAACTTATCAGAGAGGAGGAAGTTCTGTAATCTTTATTTATCATCATGGAACTAACTTCCTTAGTAAAGAAAGACAGTTAAGCCTTGATATCTCATCAGCGAGATAAAGCTACATATTGTGATAACTGTTTTTCTTTGGAATATTTTTTGAGAGGTCATTGTGGCCTGGTAGCAAACAGGAATCTCAATCAAAGCATTTTATTTTCTGTACTGAGAACGATATTTTATTTATTGTTTTCTCCCCAATAAAATGAAAATGTAGAAAGACAATTTCAGACCACCACTGTACTTTTTTTCTATTAAAATGTGTGAAGAATCATCACAGACAACCTTTCCGGTTGCTTTATATGGGGGTATTTAAATTTCATTGCATTTGGTCTTTATTTTAAGTATTTTCCAGTACCACTAGGTGTCATCATATCTTTTATTAAATCCCATACAACAGCTTTTCCCAGTAGCTAGCAGAGAAAGTTGATGACTTAATCAGCTGCATCAAAATTTCAGTTTAAAAAGAAACAGAAGAGGTAAAAATATAAGACCATATAAATTGGAGAAGTTAATTCCCAAAAGCTCAGTGACACAGAGAATTAAGCATTCTATAAAACCAGGGACTTTTAATCTTCATCTCCTCCCATAGCTCCCATTACTGACTATTACATCAGTCAGATTCCCAAAAGCACATAGGCACAGGGCCAGAGAGAGCTTTACCTTCTGAAGTACAAACCTGTGACATGGAAGGCCAGGCTGTTCCCCTGGACTGTTAATCCTGGGAGCAGCTTCTCATGGCAGGCACAGCCCTTTGCCCTAACCACCTGTAAGGCACATGAATGGATGCATAAACTCACACAGCTGCTCGTGCCCAAGCGTTTGCACCCAGGCTGTGCTCTTCAGTGCTCCAGACATGCAAGAGAGCTCTGCCCAGGTGCTTTGATGATGTCGAGCTACCAAGGGTGTGTAACACCTGTGTAACACACTAATGCAGGACTCGGTTCCCCAGCCGTAAGAAGAAATAGTTTTGTGTTGGTTTTCTTTCTCTTCAGACACAAATGAAGGTGAGGCAGTATATCTGTTTTTTTGTAGGATACAGAATGCGCCAGAGACATGCTCAAGAGCTGATTCAGGAGGTTACAGGCCCTGCTCTAACTGCATTAGCTCACAGCACACTGGTTTCACTGTCAGAAGCATTCCTTAGCTGTCTGACTCTATGCTAGATCAGCTGGGTATAATTTTTTTCTTTTCCATGGATGGCTAGGGAATCCAAGAGCTATAAGGGAGCATGGAAATCAGTTAAACACTTCTAATTCAGAATATTCTGAATTCTGGTCAGAATATCCATTTGATATGGGTGGTTTCTCTGGTTTCTCTCTGTACTTCAGAACTGTCCAGGTATTTTTTTGTTGAACATCCAAACTCTCTATTGGTGATATTCTCCCCTAGACACCTCACTCAAAACCTCCTAATTATGTTTCCACTCGAAAATATTTCATTATGAGGTCTGCTCCTTTTCATAAGAAACTTACACTAGAATCTCTTGGCTAATTACATCTATATGCCTTACAGGGAGAACAGAGACCTCAGACACTGCATAATGTGGGACTATTTAGTTAAAATTCAGCAGAAGTTTAAAGGTGTCCACTGGGAAAATGAAATAGTCAAATATTGAAGTTGTTCAAAGAAACTAAAGCAATTCTACCCTCTACCCCCATACTTACAGTAATTTAACACACTTATTAGTCCCTCTTCTGTCATGACTCTACCTTTAAGTGAATTTAACTAAGTGTACCAATTATGTTATCTTAAGTTTTTATTTTTCAAAGCTGAAGCTGTCTAAACTCCCAGCATGAGGAACTTAGAAGGTGACATTTCACTAATGACTGCTGTGAGAAACTGACAGAGATTGATAGAGTGGTTTTAAAGATGTCCCGATGAGAAGCATCTTATATGAAATGAAAATGACACTGAAACTTTTAAAACCGAATGCTGTGTTGTGTGAGTGGTTTTGTTTACAAGAAAGTACTGGGATAGAGAAGCACCTCGAAGTAGTTTTCCAAATGCCTGGTGTGTATTTTTTTGTTTAGAAGTGTCTTCAGATTGTTTTTAAAACAACAATTTTAAGCTTAATAACAACTCACAGAAAACTCTTTTTCACATTCCTGCATACTGGAAACAAGCACATTATGGCATGGGCTGTGAGTTGGCAGCTCAAAGAACCAGTACTGAATGAGGAATTTTCTATTGAAAAACCTACAAACCTCAGTATGAATAGATACATACAGCATACTCCTACCTTGCCACGTATTGGGAAGAGCCTTGCCTCCCAACTTGCTTTTATTAAATGCATTATCTCACTACAGATACTAGAAACCTCAGGGTTTCATTAGGTATTGCATTTAAGGCTTTGCTCTTCTGCAGGAAACACGAGGACCAGGGAGATCCTTTAGGTCCTCCCTATTATCCCCTTCCTCATTCTGGCAGGCACAGCCACCAGAGGTTACTGCACTGCAGTCTGCGTTTTGAAGCCATGCATCTACACTTCAGGGATCCTAATATTAATGGAGTGTCTCTGCAGCCAAAACCTAAACAGATGAAGAGATCATCCTTCATGGAGAGAGCAGGAGCAATTCTGGGGACCTGGGACAGCCCAGCCCAGCCCTGCTCAGTAGTTTAAATTTGCACTAATAGGACATAGTGAAAAGAGTGTTTGGTCTTTATGATTCAGTGTGGTTTTTATATCCAATTGCAAATGAAAGAAAATGCATATTCAAGAAGAGCATTCTGTGCCTTTAGGTACAGGTAAATGTGTATCACGGGATGTGAGCAGTGCTCTTCAAAAAAGGGTATGAAATACCACATTATGTCAGCTTGGTCCAAGTGTAGATTTCCCTGCTTTGACACCATCCTTCTCTCTGTGCTGGAATCAATTCGCCACTGAATGCTGCTTGACTTTCATCAGAGAAAAACAACTTTGATATTTTGTCTTTCATACCATTTCAGAAGTAAACCTCACCACTCCAGATTTAGTAGTTAAAGTAAAATTAAGCAGGATATAAGTGCTGATAGGAAATCTGCTGTTCTCCAGATGAAAGAATTCATTCTAACAGCCTCATCACTACTTCAGAAGAAATCCTCTTCAGAAGAAATAATGAGAAAGGAGGTATTTTATTCTCCCTTGACTTAGATATGATTTTCAGGTCTCTGTTGGTCTAGTCTCTCTTTTAGAAAGAAAAGGGTGTAAGTATAAATGCCACCTTCACTGATTCCCCTGTATCTTCTCGGTTCTTGAAAAATAATTAAAACTAGAAATAGAAGAGAGTGCTTGAGATAGAGTGCATCTATTGAGCATGTGATCAGAGTTGTACAGTTCTGCATGGTTTTACACAGTTCATAAAAATCTATTTCATTCACACAGTTTCATGTGGAGGATACATATTGAAAAGTGGCTTAGAGAGATGTTAATCATTGCTGCTATCTGTTTCTTAAATTGTCATCCTGTCAGGTGCAGTGCAGGTTTAAAAAAACTAATACCCTTTTCTTATGGGTATATCAATGCATTAAACTCTTCTTCGCGAGAAGCATGGCCAGATCAATAAGACATTTTATCCACATATTCATGGTGATCCCTGGAGCCTCCAGTTTCCATCCTAGCTATTAATTGAGCCAAATGACAGCAGATATAAAAAAAGATTTCCAGCTCCAAGTCCTTTTACTTGTTCTACGCTGAAACCTTTCAAACTGATATTATTCTGTTGCTCAGGTGCAAGTTTTCTGCTTTATTTCTTTTGGACGATATCTTGCCTCCTTAATATATTTTTTATTATTATTCCTTTCCACCTGTGGAACAACCATTACAATGACAGAGACTTTTTAAGTCCAGTGCCTAAGTCTGCAATTGAAGGCATTAGAAGACATTTTTACTTCGGCAATGTCAGCATGGGTTTCCAATCATGTGAGAACTCATAGGATTTACCTCCATCTAATTATGAGATATCAATGCAGTGATGTACATCGATGTGACTGTCTATCCATTGAAAGTTCATCTTTTGCATCTTCTTGTCAGCTAGGCTTTGCAATGACATACCCAGGATCTCTGGTTCCCATGCATCACTGACTTCATGTACCTGCCTTCCAGGCTTCCTAGCCCTGGGCATGTAAACTACTTCTTTGGTCCTGCCGATGAGCCCAGATTTCAAATTAATCTTCCTCTAAAGAATACAAACATACCTGAACATTAGTTTATAAGAAACAAATTAAATGGAAGAGCAAAAGCCATGAGACTTGGTGCATATTACTGATAAGGAAGGAAATTTGCCTTTTTGAGTGTACAGCTTGTTACTTTCAAGGGATTATATATGAGACACTGTGATAGGGAGCACTGTTTCTTCCTGCATCTACCAGACAGAATGGTACAGAGGAGCACACGTTTATCAGAAGGATCACTTGGATCATTTGTTTCTGAGTATTACAAACAGCTACATTTAGATCTGGTGTGTTCCACCTGTACTGTGTATGTTTGCCAATGTTATACATGTTCTGTGTATTGACATAGAATGGATTAAACAAGGTAGAAGACCTCTAAGATATCATATGGGACACTTTTCTGAGAAATAAGTGATTGAGTAGAAATAACAGAACAGAAGCAGTTCTGGAATGAGAGAAGACACAGCACAGATATCAGAGAAGGTACGGCATGAGAGTATCACAGCTATGCATGACGTGGGATATGGGCAAGGCGTGGGTGGGTCAGGAGAAGGAAGGTGGAAAAAGGGGTAGAAACTCCAGCTCTAACAGTTCAGCAGAAGAGCTGTCATCAATCAGAAAGTATTCTATTCAGAAGCAGGTCGGTGTGACAGTGTTTCGGGACATGGAGCAGTTTGAGATAAAGCCTCTGTTTATCTGACAAGAATAGGCTGTGCTGCACTGGTTTCCTCTGCCCAGGCTAATACAGGTCAGTTGGTGCTAAATGCCAAAGAAACAAAGTGCTTGGATCCAGGAGCAGTACTCACTCCCACAGCTCTGAAAGCAGGGCAGGAGGTTGCTGTGGTTTGGCCACCAGCCTTCGAAGAGCTCTCAGCGGGCACAGAGGCTGCACCAGGCTCCTGGGTGAGGTGAGAGCACCGTGGTATCTCTGAGTCCTTCCCTTGTGGTCCTCCCACAGACAATTTTAGATTAGAACTGCAAAATGTTTCTAGCTGTCCAACAGATTCACTGGTTCAACATCCCATATTGTCAATTTTCTCAGCAATTTTTGTGTTTTTCTATAACCTCCCATCCACATGAACTTTGTGATGACAATTTCATCTCCCTCCAGTAACAAAAAAAGACATCATCGTCTTTCTGTGTCATGTGAATGTGACAATACTTGATAGGAAACATAAAAAAGGAAGAGAAATATGAAAATAAATCTAGGTATCCCATTATTTTAAGCCAGTGTTGGGGCTTTCAGTTTTTAGTTTTGTATTGTTTTGTTTTGCTTTTCCCAGCGCTTAGGTTTGGCAGTGTTATTAAACTGGAATAAAACTGTATGTTTTATTCCTCATGATGACAAACTGGAAAAACAATCAGCACTAGCTTCTGAAGAAAGAGAACACAGAGGTATTAGCTCTTGAAATGACTGCCAATTATCTTCCCTTTGTTAAATTTGGGTCTTTTCAATTATCTGAAGACTAAAGATGCTAAAATTGGCTTTGGATTTGAATCTCTGTTGTAAAAATATTTAAATACTGTTATTACCATTGTTATCACAAGTATCACCACTACAAACATTAGTATCTAATGGCAATAGTAAAAAGCCTAGAGAATTTAAAGGAAAACTATAGTTATATTTAGAGAAAAGGTGAAAGTTAAAAGAAAAAATTTAAATAATATCAAGGAAAATTAAATTGTGTAAAAACCCATTCAAAAAAACCCAGGGTTTTTTTTTTTGGGTAAATTACTATTGAAGTACTGATTTTTCTCTCATTCCTGTTTTTAGACCCTCTAGTTCACAAAGAAGAAAATTCAGACAATTTCCATTTTTACATGCTGTTTGTTTATAGATGGTACAATAAATCCTTTTTCTTTAACAAGAAGGCTGAATCAGTGAGTGAAGTGCAGATAGGATTCAGCTTTACCTGTAAATGCACGAGTGGTGTTTCCATAACCAAGAAACCCTAAAAGGTTTTGCCATAAGCTTCAAGAGTAGGAGGGAATCTTTGGAAAGAGTCATACGACAGTTTGTGCAGTATGCCAGCAACAGGCTCAATATGCCATTTTCTACATCATTATTTTCTGGTCATGATTTTGTTTTTCCTTTTACTGTAGACTTGCCTCCCCCCCATTCCTTTTCATTTGTCTCTAGGCTTAGCCTTTCCATGCTTCCTTAACTTCAGGTTTTTACTTTTGCTTTTCTGATTAATTCTTTGTGACTTTTCCCTCAACTATCCATATTCTCCAGGGGTCCTCTGAGGGCATAATTCTGAACTTCATGATCAGAATGACTAGAACGACCTTCAATAGGATTAGGTTCATTAAAAACTTTGTCAATACTAGCTCTTCAGTTTTTGTTACGGATTTAGCTGTATAAATAATAATATGACACCAGGATTTAGAAAAACTAAGCCCATTTCCGCAACAATAACGACATTGACAAATGACTACATATTAATATAGGAATTAAACTTTGAAACACAAAATTAATCTGATAACCTGGACAGGAAAAATACTGCTAATTCTAGCTAGACATATAAATCAAGGCACCTTCTTGAAAATTATGAAATCGACATAAAATCATTAGATTGGTTTTTAAGCAAAAAGTTTAGCTTCTTTTTATCTGACAGTGTGATCTCTTGAGCAAACAGTTCATTAATTGCTATTTCAAGAAATGAAAGCTGACATTGTCAAGAAATTGCCCAACTCTGGGATTGGGAAATGGAGTAAAAGCACCAAACAACTGCAACAAAATATAAAAAAATTACAAAATGGGGTTTACACCAGATTTTTATGTTACAGATGGCCCATTGCATGTCTATGACAGAGTTCAGTAAAAATTGTTGGAAAGATCCCAACTCCAGTGCTGCATCAGTGGACAAATGTTAACATGGCACTTTTCCCAAGCTGATGTTTGTTACCTCTCATGACTGTACATGCCCTGGTTATCAGATTTGCTCAGCACTGCATCAGAGAGACATACCCTCAAAACGCTAACTCATGAATGACTGCTTTCACATTTAAACCTGCCAAACTGGGCTATAAAACAAGTCAAACCTGCTTCTTTGTGAAGTTATCAGTGCTACTGTTCCTGCTAGTGCTGATTTGTCTGAAAATAACTTCAGGGCAGCCTGGCAATTCAGTTACCGCTGACACAAAATACACCAGTATGAAAAATCATTATTATAAGATACATGTGAAATGTTTTGATTAGATTTTAAAGAAATGAAACTTTGGGTCATTTATCTACACCTTTTTTCTTGTCTCCATACATAACTTCCTTTACTTCATTATAACAAGGTGGGTGTAGACCTCTGTAGCAAGTTTCTCTCTCATTTTCCACTTTAAATGATTCACTTAACTTTTTCCTTTGACAAGGAGTAGCTCTTTCTTTCTAGTATGACTCCGGCTACCCACAATAGAGATGTTCTTTTGTCCTTCAAGATGTCTCAGAACATTCAGACGATAGCACTTGGGATGCAAGGCCAGATGCCCTGCTTCAGGGTTAGCCATTGCCACGTGTACCTGGCTCACTCAGCAATCCATAGGACAGATCTTCCTGCTCACCTTCCCTCACCACTTAATTCTCTCTTTAGAAAAAAATATGTCATCTCCTGAAAGCAGCCTGTTAGTACTTTTTTTGCTTTTCACTCAAACCCTTGCAAGAAGATACTCTGCTGCAAACCATAGTCCTCAACTCAATTATTTTTCGTTTATAGGAGTAGGTTATAAAAATTCAAAAGATATGTTAGTAACCTCTCCCCATGTTCTTTTAATTTCCCCATTGCTTGTGTATTTCATTTCACTTTTGATGACAGGCCCATAGTTCCCAGGCCATCATGATATCAACCTTTTTTCTGCTCTACAAAGGGTCTCCATGTTCATCTTGTGCAATTCCATGGGCACAGCATATCAAATCCATCCTGCATCTCTCCTCTTCTAAATGCAGGATCCTTTTCATTTTCCATATCTTCTGGGCTGTCTCTGGACTGATGACCTGTGAGCATGGTAGCTGCCTGCTTCAGTGGGTTGGTCTGAGCCTAATCAAGCCCGAGGAAGTTTTAGAAGTCAAGGGATCATAAAAGAAACAACTTACAGCAGACAGATTAATCAGAGCATGCATTTTTATAACATTTATTAAACAACAGATTGCCTGTGGTTGTTGCACTTGTCCTGTCTTATAGCTGTTTCTGAGGAGTTCTACCTGCATCTGAACCTCCTTTTCACAAAAAAAAAAAATATTTTAAACTCTAAATACAGGCCTGAGATGTACATAAATATCTGATAAACTAAATGCACACATTTAAATTAAGACAGGTTGTGAGGTTGATTTTGGGCAACCATGGACTCTTACCTGACATTTATAAACACTTAAAAATAAGGGTAAGTATATAATGAAATAAAATTGAAGAACAAACACCAGGAAACACTAACCACATTTATATCTCACTTCCATTTACATTAGAAGCAAGATTTTAGACTCCATGCAGAATTGAACCTTTTTTGCTATTTGTTTCTTGCTTTCAGGAATGTTGTCTGTGTTTATTTTTGTTTCATTTCTTTTTTTATCCTGTGCTGTCTCTTATTGATGTATGTGAAATAAAAAGTAGCACAAGCAAGTATTAAAACACTATTTTTTTAAAAAGAAAATTTTGGTCTCTGACATAAATAATGTTTGATATGGCCCTTAAGTTAAAGTTTTTACTGCTTCAGTTGTTCTTCTTTAAATATGAAACTGTTTTTAGAATTTCATTCATACTGAGAGATTTAATATTTCTTTACTTCATAGGGTATAGACAAAAAAATCCTCTGTAGGGAAGAGCTCACTTGTTTCTGCTATAACTATTTACATGTACTTATCAATTATGCATTACTGCATACCATGGGGCATTCATCCACCTTAAAAACAAGAACATCACCACAGAAACTTAGAACTGTATCAAATATGTCAGAATAATGGTTTTATTTCAGCACTACACATTGTCCTAATGTTTAGCAGGGAGTTCTTTGTTGATAATGAAACTGTGATTGAAGAATTCTCCAGAAGTTTCTTCTGTTATAAGTATACTTGTTACTTCTTCAACGTAATAAATATTTTGCTTCCTTTTCATGACATCTGGGATGGAAAGAAATGGAAAATTTGGTGTTCTCAATATATTGCTTTCTTGATATAGAATTCTTTCTTTTAGAATAGATATTTTTTCTTTTAGAATAACCATCTGGCCCTTGGAATTTCATGGGATAACCATAGCATCTAGCTGCCTTACCAGGCTCAACACACTTGGTAAGAATATGTATAGGATGAGAGCATCTGTGTTGTTTAGGTCATGCAGTCAGGAAACATTTCAATGCAAAAGGGAGAAAAAGTAAAGAGAGAACTGGTAAGTGGGTAATTGTTGGGTTGCCAAGAAACTGCAGGCACGGCTCTGTAGAAGCACGACCTGAACCTTGGGAAGGGAGAAACACAAGGAACATGAGGATTTGGGATATGCAGCTTGTGGGACAATGCAAAACTTCTGAAAGAACTCTTAAGGGAAAGGGATAGGGTAGAACAAAGAGGAAATTTAGCAGAAAGGCATATAAAAGGAGCTTGATGTGTCTAAACTGGGGCTGGTCAGTACACTTCCCTGACTAAGCCTGCTGTTGGGTCACCACAGTTTGTCCTACTTTCTCATTAAATAACTTCTTAAATAACTGTGTAATCTCCCTCTCTGTTTCCTGCATAAGGGCTGTGAGGGCTCACTGCCAGCTATGGGTGAGAACTACGTGAGTGGATTTGATGCCAGCAGTGGCAGTCAGACCAAGGTGCCCTGTGGGCTGTGGTGTCAGCTACTGAAGCCATAGGAGGTGTCAGCCCCAGGCGTGGCGGTGGGACTGATGTAACTACTGGGGAAACTGAGGTGAACAAGGTGAGGGAGAGGCTCAGGGACAGCATCTGGAGCAGGACTGTGGGTCACAGCCTGTGTTCTTGGTGGTGGCTGGTAGAGGTTACCAGAGTCTTTGCAACTTCCTCAAACCTGGTGTGCGTGGGAGTATGTGTGTATAATTCACCAGTGAACCTTGTGCTGGACCAACTAGTGAGTGAGAGAGCCATGTGGAGAGTAAGAGCACCTGGGATCCAGACAATGTTGCCCAAGAGACAGAGAGGCTCTGCCAGTACGTGGAGACCCTGCAAATGTGCAGATGCTTGGGAGCCTAGAGAGTTAAAAATGTGTGCCTGCATTAGTGACCATCCTGAACAGCTGGAGAAGAGGAAAGGAGCTTGACTCTCTATATGCCTATATATGTCCATACATCTATGTTTAATGAGTCCTGGTCATGTTTATGTGGGTGCTATTACAGACAGCACCTTGCCTTTGGTAGTCCAAGAATCTCTCCATGTCTGTGTCCTGTGTGTGTGTGTGTCTGGGTTACAGGCTCAACTTTGCTGTGGTCTGAGCCCACACATGACAAGGAAAGTGCATCCATTATCTTGGGACAGAGAGCACCAGGTGGGTTAGAGTGACCAGGACGCATCCCTGGCCACAAAGTCTGTCAGAGGAAGCATCCCTGTAACACCCCATGTCACATTTCTTTTGTTTCGAGAGAGGGAATTAGCTGCAGAAGCGGAAAATGCTCTTGCAGGATTCTAATGCTTCTCTAAAGACATTTTAATTTCTTTTGTGGTTTATATTTTTAGGACAGGAAAGATTAAAATTTGCAATAGGCATTATGAAGAAAATCAATTTTGTGTTGTAACTGATTAAAAGACTATTCCATTTGTTCTGTGAGGAATTATAGACATGAATGCTTCACATTTTAGGTGAACTTGAGGCAGGATAATAAAAGGAAAACAGATGATGCAAATTAGAAAAGAATTATGTGTATATGGAGCAGTCGTGAAGAGCTCACCCATTGTTCTGGTCATCTCCAAGGAATGTAAAACTGAGTGCTACTACATCAGGACACACAAATCTGCTCCTCAAATACATTACAGGAAACTCAGAATAAACTCAGAAACTCAATGGAGCTACTTCAGAATTACAGAAGTGCAGCCATAATGGAGAAATAAGCTCACAGGATATGACACATTAGGTAAGCATCCTGTCTGTGGCACTATCTCTGTCTCAAGCACAGATTTCATTTATTTAATGAATAATGATGCTATTTTAATTACTTTATACACTAAACCAACCTTTTTTTTTCTGTTTCTTTTCCAAGAAGTAATCAAAGCGAGAAATTCATGGAGTACTGGTCAATACTGAAGTCACTTCTAGTCAATTTGCTCAATTCATATTAATTCAGTGGTTCGAAGTTTACTGGCAAAACTTGTGTATTTTTTCAACATTGGGGAAGTCTCAAGAGTACATGATAATAAAGAGGAGAGAATACAATTTGCATGGTTAATCATGCAGAAGCCATGAATGATGCCAGGTTTCCCTCATGCTGAGACTTTAGATTGATTGTTCCTATTACAGTCTTTTCACACAACTTCATACTTGGACTCAATTATCATTGATTCATATTTGGGAAAATGTGAAAAGATTTGCCTGGGATTCAACCTGTTATACCAGCCACATTTCTTATAAACAGCACTCTCAAATGATGAATTTGATCTCAAAAGAATAGGTTGGTTTTTTTTTTTTTTCTGAAAGAAAAATGCTCTTTAATTCCCAATAATTCTTCAAAGGATACTTTGAAATAAAGAGAGAGAGAGAGGTAGAGTTTATATGTTTCATGTCATTCCAAGCAGATTAGAGATCAGATAGAATATTTTTTGGGAACTTTTTAATGGGAACCAAGGGGAAATTGCTTAGAAGGAAATATACTTGCTGAAAAGAAAAATGAAATGAGAGACAATACTGAAAGGGCTTTTGTAAGAAGAAGAGTAATTGCTTGAAATTGAGGTTAAACGATTGAAAGAATAGGACAAAGAGCTAGCAGGAACATCCTGTATGACCATCCACTTTCAAACTTTGCAGTCAGACTCTATGTAACAAGCTTGTGTTAAAATTAACAGACACATCACTTGCTTGCTCTGGTCTGTCCTATCAGGAATATACTTTTTTGAGGCAGAATGTGGGGAAACTTGGAAAGAAAAAGAAATTAAATAGGACTGTTTTGTTCTATTTTGTTGCTTAGAGAACTGGTATTTTATAATACCAGTATGGAACCAGAAATATTTTCAGTGTCATTAAGTTGTTTCAGATCTTGGTTAAAAGAAAGGGTAAAGAGTGACATATACAGAATGACTTACCACAGGCTCTTTCCTTGAAAGAAAAATAAAAATGAAAAGAAAAGAAAAGAAAAGAAAAGAAAAGAAAAGAAAAGAAAAGAAAAGAAAAGAAAAGAAAAGAAAAAAGAGAAAAGAGAAAAGGATAAAAGAGTAAAGAAAAAGAGAAATACAAAACCCCCGTATTCGACAAGTTTACCCATCATAAAAAAATAAAGTGATAAAACATATACTTCCTTTTTTTCTTCCTATTTTTTCATAGATCCATCTTCAAAATGAGTCTTTCCTGAAATTTTTTCTGAGAGGTATTACGTGCTTCTCAATGTTTGCGCACTGTAACTAATCCTGAGGGTTAATCCTATAATAAATATAATGAATAATAAAAATTATCTACCATAAGGCCTGACAAGAGTATTTGAAGCTGAACTTAAAGTTCGAAAGTGTTTGAAGGGCTGGATTTTGTGAGGTGCTCAATTTGATTAAATAAAATTGTTATCTACTCCTAAGAAGGCAGCAAATCAAATAGGGCAAATTTATGCTTGTGAAAAAGGGAATTCTGGTTCCTAGGGCAACTCAAATTGTTTAGAAATGTATCTTTTTGCTGCAAGTATTAAGTTTTTGATATACACAGACACTAGTCTAAGTCCTTTAGCTCTATTACATTTTTGCTTTTACTCTTTCATTTTTTAAAAAAATATGTACAGCTCTGTCAATAGCAGAAAAAACTATTATTGATCATAATACCACCAGCAACTTTTTGTGCTTTCTGAATATTTTTTCTTCACTCAATTCCAATCCAAATAAAAAAGGGCAATGGGTTAATTAGACATTTCAGCTAAAGGAGTTTTAAATTTTCTTTCATGGTGTTTATATTTTTTCCCTTTGATACAGTTTTAAGGGAGAGATCCTATTTATATTTTTCTTTAAGCTTTATTTCAAGGGTAAGAAAACTTCACATTTTCAAAACACTGCACAGACATTCACCACTTCATTGGTGGTGAATTCACCACATGGAGGACACAATAAGAAAAACAAATGATAGATGCAAGGGAAATTCTGTGTCCTGTTCAGTATGATTATTTACGTTTTTAAAACTTTCCTTGATAAATAATAATGTACTTGCACACATGTGACTAAGCAAAAGCTAAGAAAAATCATTCCCCTTGGATCTCTCTGCTGTGTCTGAATGCCGTTGTTCACTCCTAGCAGGAGAGCCCAAGCCAAGACTGCAATGTGCAAGCACTGCTACTCAACAGTGCTGGAAAAATACAGTCAGATGTGCAAATAAGACAAATGTCAAACATAAAATTAACTTCTCTTAACTATAGTTAGGAGTCTTAACTACAGCAGTTATCACCGCTGGTTTTATACTCAATTGAAAAAGATCTGTCCAAGGGACAGATTATTATATCCAATGGGGGCACCATCGCTATTTCTGTCTCGTGCCTATAGATATAGCTAGATATCTAGCCTTAATGAGATGACTAAACTTTAGATGTTGAAGTTAAGGCCAATCTCAAGTCATAAATAGGTCAGTAGCAGACTTTTTTATTTATTGAAATTGTGCAACTGAAAAGCAGCTATGATGTAATTTTGATTAAAAAAGCCAAACTGTGCTAGAGTTGGGTCTTTTCATTTGAATTAATATGGTGTTAACAAAAGTACTCCTGGAAACAATGTTGTGTGTGTTTAAATCAGTTGTTGCCTATACCTTGCAGTAGATGAAGCTTTATGAAATCCAGAAAAAATAAACAGACCAAATGGTCTCAATCTTAGATAAAAAATGTGTCAGGTAATAAAATCTATATAAAGACACCAGTGCCAGAATACATAAAATGTACAGGATATGACATGTTATTTGTATTTATATTTGACAAAAGAGCAATGATGGTTTCTGAAAAATAATGCAGCCTTTTTAAGGCTAGAGTCTCTCATGGAAAGAATATGCAGAATCAAATAGATTTAAGAGAGCAGATTTTCTTCCCTCTTCTTCTACTGTACATGAAACTGGAGCACTGAAACCTTAATATTTCTTTAAGACAGTTTCTTTGCATATCACTAAACTTCTTACATTCCTATTCTTTCTACTCTTGTCCCACTTTCCCTACTGTACAGGCCACACTCTTTCCCTCTTGTTTTACTTTCCCTGTTGGCATACCAACTATGCAACATCACATAGAAAGGCAGAAAAAAAATAGAAATAAATGAAATCTTTCTTTCCTTCCTTCCTTCCTTCCTTCCTTCCTTCCTTCCTTCCTTTCTTTCTTTCATAATACTCATGGTATCCAATGAACAGTTCGATGGAAAAGTTCACCGAGAATTGCAAGGTAAGCACTTTATGTTGTCTCTTCCTTCCACGAAATCTTTCACAACACTTTAAGGTACATGTCTCTAAGACCAATTCTGAGGGTATTCCAGTGTATGAATTCCATCTAAATAGTTGTATTTTTGAGACCCTGAAATCAGAGTCTTGGATTCCTTACTGTTTTCAGCTCTTTTAATCTTAAAACTAAGGTTCATTGGTGAGCAGGCCAGATCAATTCAGCCATGAATGGTTGAAATAACACGATTTTCTTCAGTATACTTTACCTTGCAGTTTGCAAGATTTGGTAATGTTTTAATCCAAAAAATAAAATCACAGAAAAGAGTTGTCTCAGAATGGCTTTTGCAACATTTATCTTTTTTATTACATGCATATCGTGAGTGCTAGTTTATATTTTGTTGTGTTAGTGCCATTTCCCTGCAAAGCGTTGACCCGAGAGCCTTTACTGTTGACATTTTCTGCTTCAGCTGGTCTGGCAGTGTCCATATTTAGCATATTGCTGGGTACAAAATGAGATATAGCTGGTTTCGAATCCCTTTTAATTAGCTGAAGTTCTGCAACAGCATCCATTACTTTGCAGAGTGTATCTAGAGCTGATGGTCTGTTACATTTTCTTTAATTGTTGCTTTAGCTGAGATACCATCTGTCTCAGGTACTCGTAGCCGCCGTTATTCTAGCAATCTTTTCACAGGCCCAGCAAGGTAGGCTCTATGTTTATGCACATGTGTGCATGTGTTCTTATGTGTGTCTACTTTCCCGTGTTCCCAGCTCTCACTGAGACTTTTAACATCCTTTAGTAGCTTTGCTTGAGTTGAGGTTTGGGTTTCTGAGGCTGACACCTCGAGATGACTGTGCCTGCCTTATAGTCCTCAGAGTTTTTACATCATTTATACCCATGAAAACTCAGCTGTTCTTCTAACATGGATGCAGAGCTGGACCTACCTGTGTGTTCAGTGGAACTAGCAACTAATGTGTGTTTATACTCTTCTAAATATATGATGAATAACAGTGGGTCCAGAGCTTCATTTATAAATAGTTGATTTTGATCACCTGCGCTAAAATGTGGCTTCTATGCATCCAGGAAAATGGCTCTCCTCTCCAGTTTCCTTTGACCAACAATTTAAGATTATACCAATAAAGCAACATGATGATCCCAGGCACTAATTTTCGGGGTATCAGGTGTCAGGGATATCTAAGACAATATAAAGAGTTATCACACAGGTAGAATTCAAGCTCATTAGGGGGCCGTTTAGAAATTTATTTCAGTGAGTTATGGTCAATAGGTCATCAACCCTACTTCATCAAAAAACCTTGAAATAAAACAAACCCAAATGAATAGGGGTTAACAACAAAGCAGGGCATAAATCCTGCGAGTGTGGAGAAGAGAAGGCATGTGACACCTACATGCGACTGACAGAGTATTAGAAGGAACGGAGATGAACCCACTTTTGGTGCACATAGCTCACCCCCATTCTTAATAACTACACAGGTCGTGCCACAGGAGAAAAGTCCCAACTTTCTAAACTTCTTTAGAGCTCAAATTTTTGATTGTAAAGTCAGCTGATGGGTCTGCGCAGCCTAAAAAAAATGCAGTGTGAATATTATAAAGACTTTGATGTGAGTTCAAATTTGAGCTGCACAGACAACAGGCATAACAGCAGTACTGGAGTCAGATCATGGTTTGGTTTGGAAGGGACCTTAGCGATCATCTAGTTCCAACCTGTCAGAGACTGAAAATAGTTCATGCCTCAAACATTGATATAAAGTTTTGCTTTAAAGTATAGCCTTAAAGAAGCTATAGCCAGAGAAATCTCCTTGAAGAACTTTGAACTGTAAGTCAAACTGCTGATTAGATAAAAGGAAACCCCTTGTTCAATCACCAGAGGCTGAGGGAAAGATTTGCATC